>JAQHUG010000434.1:540611-577463 GCA_028555095.1 Dicrostonyx torquatus | reverse complement strand
TTCTTTTTTTTTTTTTTTTTTTAATGACACCATGCCTCTTGCTGTTGCTGCTGACAGCAGAATTTGACCTGCTGGAACCTGTTGTGGCCTGTATCTTTGTGTATTACCTGTATTTACCTATATCATATGTGCGTAGAGAGTAGGACTGTTAGACACAGGACTCCGCGGCTTAGCCAACAGTGTTGGGTAAGCCTGGCGAGGCGCTATAGGAACTGCACTCGGTACCGCCTAGAACAGCGGGGGCTGCTGTGAGCACTAGCTGCGAAGCCAATTGCAAACCCCGGGGGAGAAGCTGGGTTTCAGAAAAACCAGAGCACACCACATGTCCCCCATTGTCTCCCAGGCACCCTCATTCCTGTGGCCACACTCAGCCCAGAGAAGGGTAAATGTCACCCATTGTCCCCAGTCCCGTGTGGGCCATGGCCCCTCTGCACACAGGTTTTGTCTGAAACCCAGTTCGACCCCGTGACCGCCCTGATACTGTTCATCATCCTGTTTTGTGTCACACGCCCTGCTACCTTGATTCACTCTTCGTCGTTGGCTAGGTTTTGGATTTATTACTTTCGAGGACGAACAATCAGTGGACCAGGCTGTCAACATGCATTTTCACGACATCATGGGCAAAAAAGTGTGTAGTTGTAGTTTTATTTTACCTTAAGACCAAGCCAAGCCTTAGGCAATGAGGGGTTTCACTGGAAAGTGGGTACTTCCCAGCAGGACATCTGTGGGGCACTGCCCCTGGGTGGGGGGAATGGGATAAAGGGCGGGACCCTGGGAGGTGGGCGGCCTTCAGTGAGACCCTAGTGTTGCCTCAGGTTTGGTTTCCATGACCACTCCTTCAGATGTGGCCCAGCCCCTTGTGTAACAATAACCTTAATGTGATGAGCAGGGACCTCCACAGGCCGAGGTCCAGCTCCAAACTGTGCGTACTGAAACATCCTGAAGGATTGGTTTTCTATCGGGTCACTTACTGTGAAACTCCGGGACCAGCCACATGCTCTGATAGCACTTAACCACGTGCAGTCAAGTGACCTTTGGTGTTCCATCTTCATACTGTGTTGCTGCCAGAGTGGGCAGGGCAGGCCCAGGGCCTAGTGAGATCCCAAGCCTCGGATCTCTACCTGCATGCTCAGGGTTCCGTTCAGCCCTCATGAAGGCTACTCTAGCCACCTTAGCATGCATGATTGCCCTGGCTATGTCTGACCCTAGCTCTGAGACTAGATCCACCTGCCACTCCTGTGGCCGCCTGTGCTAGACCCAAGGACAGAGGGACAGGGACATCCCTTGTTCTGGGACCGAGCAGCAGCCCAAGTTGTGGCCTACAGGCTCTGTTCATCCTGGATAGACACTGATGAGATGGGACAGCCCTGTTCTGACACCCCTGCAATCTCAGTTTAAGCCAGCATGCAGCCTGGAGGGGCTGTCTGTGTGACTTGGTTGAAGATCCCGTGACAGTTACAGTTTAGAGAAAGCTCAAAAAGGACTGTGAAGTGCCACCCTATCACCAGGTCCCTTCCCTTAAAGACCCCAGCTGACCTTTACTAGTAGGTCACTGCAGCCCCTGGAAGACTCCAGGTGCCCGGAACTGGGCCTGCATGGTGTTTAAACTCCAGACTGAGCAGCTGCAGCCCAAGTTCCTCCAGTCTTAGGTACACACTGCTCTGTAAGCAGGACAAGTCTCCAGGGGCTCATTAACTCCAAGCTCTGATCCTGCTCTCACACTGCCCCAGCTTACAGCATCTGCTTCCCACCAAGTTCCCACTACCGGGACCACCTTTAGGTATTGGAGTGGGGGGGGCTGTGCTGAGTGCTACTTCCTGCCCTAGGGCCCTACCAGAGCCTGTGTTCTGGGCCTAACCCTGGTGACAGGCAGCCTGGGTAGGGCTGTTGAGTCATCAGTGTGCCCTCAGAAGAGAGTAAGGTCCCCTTGCATCCTGGCTAAGTAGGTCAGACACCAGCTTCTGTTAGGGTCCTATGTGTTCTTCCCCTGCTGAGCCAGGACTGGGCTGCTGCCAAACACAGTATGAAGGTTGCTTACTGATCCCTATGTCCATTTTATTGCATGTTTGTTGACTTTTTGTTAGCTGTACCGTAAGGCTCTTACATCCATCCCCTCTGACATTCCTCTGAGTTAACTGAGATTCTTTAAGCATTAGCCTGGGGAAGGTAAGTCTTTATCTTCCACTAGACATTTTAAATAATTGAATCAAAGCCAGCGTGTTTCTCAGGTATGCAAGGGGGGGGCGGTGGGTGGGAGACTGCCTCTTGTAAGCGGGGTACCACTCAGTGCCCCTCCTTGGCTGTCTCCCGAGGGCTCTTGGTCTCCTGCTGCTTGCAGTGGGGGGCACAGGGCATCTTCCAGATGCATCCGCTGTACCTGAGAAACATTTTTTATACAAAGAACTTAAAGAGCAAACTTTTTTTCTTTTTTTTTTCTTTTTTTACTTTTTTTTTTTTTTTTAAAGAAAGAAACCTACTGGCCTAAGTAAGCTTTATATTAAGTACTCACTTTAAGTCGTAAGATATTAAGTGTAGTCGTAAGTCACCATGGGTGTCTAAAGGGCAGGGGTACCATTGTGGCTTCTCCCTAAAGTGTACTTGATTTATTTAGGTGGAGGTTAAACGAGCTGAACCTCGGGACAGCAAAAATCAAGCACCAGGACAGCCAGGAGCCAGCCAGTGGGGCAGCCGTGTGGCACCCAGTGCAGCCAACGGCTGGGCAGGCCAGCCCCCCCCCACATGGCAGCAAGGTTATGGCCCACAAGGTAAGGCTGGGGCTCCACTGAGACACACATCTGGTTTTGTCCCTGCTAGGGCATCCTGGAAGTGGTGGCTGCCTCCCTGTCCCATAGTGATGGGACTAGCCCCACTATGGAAGCTGCTGCCCATGGGCTCAGGCTGCGGGAAGGCTCGAGGGCTGGTAGGCATGTGAGGTGGCTGTCGAGTTGTCCTTTGAGGACCATGGGATGTCATTTTGGCCAACATTGTCACTACTTCTGCCTAGATACTAGCTGGCAGCAATAAACACAGGAGCCTGGTAGTAGCTGCCTGGGGGACCCATGTCTACAAGAGGGCCCCTCCTATTTTCTAGAATTTTCCTATTTGACCTAGGTAGAACATGAAACTTTTTTTCCCTTGGCGCTAGAGGTGAACTCAGGTCACAGGCTAAATTGATGCTTACTGCCGACCATAGCCAGAGGGGCAATTTCCTTCTTGAACTTTCCAGCTTTCCTGCCTCAGTCTCAAAGGACCAGGAAGACAGGCATCCACCAGCCATCCCACCAAACCTCTGTGTGGGTGATGCAGGACCCTTGCTACCCTGTGTTCTCTCTCCTGAGAGTTTTGCAGGTGGTCCCACCCACTCTACTGCTAAGTGTGTGCAGCCTCCCAGTGCCTGGCCACAGTGCCTGTTGGCAATGGTGTGGAGAGGGCTTCGTCCGGAAGACTCTAGCTGGTGTTGCCTCTGCAAGGATTTGATCAGTGTCTGGGTGCTGAACACTAAGGGACTCCACCTATAGTATTTTCCTTGTTGCTCTTAGAAGAGTAACTTTTAGGAGGGCTGGTGAGATGGCTCAGCGGTTAAGAGCATTGCCTGCTCTTTCAAAGGTCCTGAGTTCAATTCCCAGCAACCACATGGTGGCTCACAACCATCTGTAATGAGGTCTGGTGCCCTCTTCTGGCCTTCAGGCATACACACAGAATACTGTATACATAATAAATAAATAAATATTTTAAAAAAAAAAGAGTAACTTTTAGAAGAATTTGCTCGGCTCACATTTTAAGGCACAGGGCTACCCTGGCAGAGCAGGCATGGCAATGGGCTTTAAGCAGCGGAGAACTGAACCTAGTGTTTGGCTCCTTCTTTCTTAATGGGTCAGGACCCCAGCCATGGACTGCCCTTCCCTCCTTTCTCACTCTGGAGAAACTTGTGCACATGCCTAGGTGTTTTTGGACAGCACCAAGAGAAGTCGCTTTGGCAGACTGACGCCTTTTCTGTTTTCTGTCTAGGAATGTGGGTGCCAGCAGGACAGGCCATTGGTGAGTCAAGTGTAAGGGGTCAGGTGCACACCGTAGGATTGTCACTGTGTGTGCCCTGGGGACTAGTGCTGGGAGGAGACTATGGATTTGACTTGGATCTGGACTGTGCCAGGCGGCCCACCCAGCCTATCCTTATCCACTCTGTTTTGCAGGTGGCTACGGCCCACCCCCTGCGGGCAGAGGAGCCCCGCCCCCGCCCCCACCCTTCACATCCTACATTGTATCTACACCGCCTGGAGGCTTTCCCCCGCCACAGGGCTTCCCACAGGGCTATGGTGCCCCGCCACAATTCAGTGAGTGCTACCCCAGCCGAAAAGACCCAGCATGCCATCTGTCACCCCATCCTGCTGGGTAGAGTGGCGACACTCTGCATTCATCTCCCAGGGCTGGCTGAGTTAATGGGAAGTTCTTGGGCCAGTGGTGTCTAGGGACCAGGCAGTCAGTGTGTGGTAGAACGCTGGAAAGCAGCTGACCCAGGCCATCCCTGTTATTCCCAGTGGGCACTTACTAATGAGGCCAACAGCCCACACTGCCCCAGGCAGAACAGTTGGCCTGGGGCCAGCTCGCCTGTCCAGCCTGGCCTGGACCTGGAAGATACAGCCAGCTCAAGCCTACCTTCTGAGCAGACTGATGGTATGATTGGCAGCAGTTGTTTTCTTTTTGGTGCTGGCGTGGAAGCTAGGACCTCTTGGAGCTAGGTAGGCAGTCAGCAAAGAGCTGCACCCTGGCCCTGGTGATGGATGGCTAGCTCTAGCATCCCAAGTTTTGACCTGGCCTTCCTACCTGCGTACAGTATAGCATGGTGCTCTAATCTCATTCGGCCCTGAACAGCCCACCTGGCCTGAGCCCCACGCCTGCTGAGATGAGATGTCTAGTGGAGTGTTCTTGGTGGCCACTCGGACCCATACTCAGGTTTGCAGCTGGTACCAGCTGTTCATGCCTTTCTCTCCTATCCCTACAGGTTTTGGCTATGGGCCTCCGCCTCCACCTCCTGATCAGTTTGCCCCTCCAGGGGTCCCTCCTCCACCTGCTACCCCAGGGGCTGCCCCACTGGCCTTCCCGCCACCTCCGTCTCAGGCAGCCCCCGACATGAGCAAACCCCCAACAGCCCAGCCGGACTTCCCCTATGGTCAGTATGGTAAGTGGGTGTGGCCAGCCGCTCCCAGGATGGGCAAGAGCAGGAGAGGTCACCAGACTGGATTCTGGGATGCTGTACTCCATTTTTATCTCTGTGGGGCTGTGGGCTCCCAGAAGTCCTGTTGAGCCCTTGGTCAGGGTTACCCTGATCTCTACCTTCTGTAGCTGACTCTGGAAGAACCTGTCTTTGGTGCAGTCACCAAAGAGATAAGCTAAGCAGTCTCTGGTGTGTGGGCAGTCAGGGTGGCCTCACTTGAGTGCCATGTGTGCACCTGTGGGGCCCAGCACCAGAGCGAGCCTTGCCTTGGTCAGGTGGGATGAGTGACCCAGCAGTGGCAGGGAGTGGCCAGGTTCTGCACTGTCAGCTTCTTGTGGCACTGGGACCTTCTGGTGCGTGACTCAGCTACTGTGGAAGGTCGCTTTGATCTGCTTCAGCCTATCTCACCCTGGTATAGGTGCCCTTAGCTCACCAGGCTTCTGCCCTGGGTTTGAATCCACACTCTTACACAGGCTAGGCATGTGCCCCTTAGAGTGACAGCCTCAGACTTAGCTTTGTATTATGTGTGCATGCATGTACCATGGCATGTGTGGCAGTAGGGGTACCTTGGAGTCGGTTCTCTTGTGTCATGTGTTTAGGAATGGAGCTCATATCATCATGTCGGCAGCAAACGCCTCACCAGGGTATTTATTGCCCCCCCTTGGTTTTTTGTTTTGTTTTGTTTTTTGTTTTTTTGAGATAAGAGCTTTACTTTCACCCTACTAGCACAGGTTGGCCTTGAACTCAACCACACCCAGGTTCGTGGGTTCTTTTTTGTTTTTTGTTTGTTTATTTGGTGTTTTTGTTTTGTTTTTGAGACAGGGTCTCAACTATGTAGCCTGACTGGCCTTAAATTCCTGCCTCCCAAGAGCTGGAATTGAAAGTTTGTACCTCTGTTCCTGTTTTTATAGAAGGAAATTTTCTTTTTAAAAATTATTTAATGTGTATTTGAGTTTATGTGTACCACGTGAATGCAGAAGCCCTCTGAGGCCAGAAAGAGGCATCCTCTCTGAAAACTGGAGTTAGTTGCAGTGTGGACCCTGCCCATGCTCCTGTCGGTGGACCGACTTCTCCAGATCTTTCCATCCCCGACTATCATGTGCTTGGATCACAGTCACACAGCTGACCCCTGAAGTGAGCTGTTAGAAACTGCAGAGCCCTGCTGTGCTGTGGCCACAGGCTGTGCCTGCACGCTTCGCACTCTGAGCCAGGTCTCCAGGTCTGGGTATGCATATAAGACTCAGGCTTCAGGTTGCTTTCATTTGCCTGTTGTGGAAAGGTGTGGCCTTCCTCCTATTTCCTCTGTCTCTGAGATTAGCATCAACCACCCACAGGCCAGAGCCAGTGACGCCTGGGTCCTGCTTGCTGCTGCCCTGGATGGAGTGGCCTGCGTAGGAGCTTTGCACACTGGCCACGCAGGCAGGAAATGGTGTCATCCCCATTGAGCAAGGAGCTTGGCTAAAAGGGTTATTGGGAGGGTAGGCTGGACCCCAAGACTGTGCTGTCTGGTTCTGACACACGTCAGCTCGGGTTGTGTCTGCGCTGTGGGCCTAAGCATTCTTTTCTTTTTTTTGGTTTTTTGAGACAGGGTTTTTCTGTAGCTTTGGAGCCTGTCCTGGAACTCGCTCTTGTAGACCAGGGTGGCCTCAAACTCACAGAGATCTGCCTGTCTCTGCCTTCCAAGTACTGGGAGGTGGTGTCACCACCACCTGGGGGGCCTGAGCATTCTTGAGTGCCCCAGTTCTGACTTCATGTGCGGGATGCATTGGGACTGGGTGATAGACCACCCTCAGACCCCAGGATTGAACATCCAGCCAGCCCCTCTCTTTGGGACAGGGATGCTCTGGAAGAAGTATGGGGTGAGTCTCTGCCCCCTGATCCTAGGCTAAGCAGCCTCTCTCCCAGCAGGTTACGGGCAGGACTTGAGTGGCTTCGGCCAGGGCTTCTCGGACCCCAGCCAGCAGCCACCCTCCTATGGGGGCCCCTCAGTGCCGGGCTCAGGAGGTCCCCCTGCTGGTGGCAGTGGCTTCGGACGCGGGCAGAACCACAACGTGCAGGGCTTCCATCCCTACCGGCGCTAGTGCAGGATTCGGAACTGGTGAACTTGTGACAATCACACACTTGGAACAAAATAAATGACCACTCGACCTGGGGGAGGGGGGCTGTGAAGGCCGCGTCTGGACTGAGGTTTTAAATATATTTCTTTTCTCTGACCCATCAGCACAATAAAAACACGTCACTGGTTCAACAACAGGGTTTAAAAAACGCCTTCAGCTTTAATTCAGAATTTCAGGTTTCTTTTTCTTCTTTTTTTTTCTTTTTTTTTCCTTTTTGAGATTATTTTCCTGAGCCTTTTGTTTTACCGTATATTGTAAACTTTTATGTTAAAGAAAAAATATACATTTACAAATTGTGAGATTTTTAAGAGAAATTTTCTACGATGTATACTGGCTTATTTTTTAATTTAAAGCAGGTTTCGGGTGTGGGAAGCGGGGGCCCTAGCTCCTGCCGGCACGGGCTGGGGCACGGGCATAGACTACTGCGTGCATTTGGTTTTTTGTTTATTCCTTGCTTTGAGCAGCTTGTGTGGCTGCAGGTGCCATAGGGCCCCTGGCCCAGGTGGCAGTGCTGACGTCACAGGTGGCCTGAGCCCCACACAGGTGGCAGGCATGGCCTTGCTGGAGATCCCTCAGCCGGGCTCAGGTTCCCCATTGACCAGTTTGACCCAGTTTGAATAAAGCAGCGTGTTTGGATCAGAACTTGAGTGGTGTCTGCTGTGTCTGTAACTCTGGCTTGTTTCCCTCTGTCCTTCTCTGTGTGGTTTGGAGGGCCTGTGAGTACCAGTTGGCAGGATTCCCATTAAAGGTAAGCTCAGAATGCAGGAGACAAGGCTGGTTACATTTTTGGCCTTGGTGTGACATCCACCACATTTTATTTCGGTGTGGGGAGGGGCTTATACAAAGGTGTGTGCTTGTGGAGGTCAGAGGGCATGTCAGAGCTCACTGGGTTCTTCCAGCTGTGAGAAGTGCTTTACTCTGAACTGGCCCTAAGTTTATCTACCATTATGTGTGTGGGTGGTGAGAATTGGACCCGGGTCCTCTAGAAGTACATTGGGTGCTACCCGCTGTGCTATCTCTCTACACCCTTAAGAACACCTTTAAAAGAAATGTGAAGCCAGGTAGTAGTGGTGCACGCCTTTAATCCCAGCACCTGGGAGGCAGGCAGAGGCAGGTGGATCTCTGAGTTCAAAGCCAACCTGGTCCACACTGTGAGACCCTGTCAAAAGGAAATAGATACGGCTATATAGGAGGTTCCTTAGGGCCGGGCCATGGTGGTGCACACCTTTAATCCCAGCTGGGACAGGTGGATTCCTGTGAGTTCTAGAAAAAGAAGTTCCTCAGTTAAGAACAGTTGTCCATCTTGCAGAGGGACCCAGGTTCAATTCTCAGCACCCACATGGTTAGCTCACAACCATCCGTAAATCTCCCTCCAAGGGATCTGGTGCCTTTTGGGTCCTGTGGGTACCACACACAGGTGGTGTGGAGATATCCATGCGACAGAACACCCGCACAGGTGGTCGTGGTGCAGGCCTTTACTCCCAGCAGAGACAGGTGGATATCTCAGTTTGAGGCCAGCTTGGTCTAGAGCCAGAGTTCCAGGACAGCCAGGACTACACAGAGAAACCCTGTCGCAAATAACAAATCTGTGGCTGAACGGTGTGTGAGGGTGGGGAGCTGAAGAGATGGCTCAGTGGTTAAGAGCATTGGCTTGCTCTTCCAGAAGTCCAGAGTCAATTCCCAGCAACCACATGGTGGATCACAACCATATGTAATGAGATCTGGTGCCCTCTTCTCACCAGCAGGTGTGTATACATAATAAATTATTTTTTTTTAAAGGTTCAGGACGCAGAGGCAGGCGGATCTTTGTGAGTTCGAGACCAGCCTGGTCTACAAGAGCTAGTTCCAGCGCAGGCTCCAAAGCCACAGAGAAACCCTGTCTCGAAAAACCAAAAAAAAAAAAAAAAGGCAAGGAAAAAGTCAACACACTGTCTTTAAGTTCAGCTCCAGGTGATGAAATGTGGCCCCAGGGCCAGCATTCCTGTGCACTAACCCATATGCATGCACACACCCTGTACATAATCTAAAGTAATTATATCTCCAGGAGAGACCCTGTCACAGAATAGTTAAGCAGGGTTTGGGGTGCAGGCCCATTTCCAGGGACTCCATGACAACCACATGGTCCCTTTGTCTTTACTGTCATTGTACCCAGGCTGGCATCTCCTGCTTGTTCTTTACACAGGCAGGTGTTTTTGTTCTTGTTTACTGCAGTTAATTGTTCCTTTTATGTTAATTGTAGATTTTGTTTTGTGTTTTATGAGACGTGGTTTCTTGGAACTTACTCTATAGACCAGGCTGACCTGGAACTCAAGAGATCGACCTGCTTCTGCCTCTCAAGTGCTGAGATTAAAGGCGTGTGCCACCAAAACTGCTTTAGGCATAGTCTCTGTCAAACTCATAACAGGCTGATTTTGCTTTTTTTGTTTTGTTTTTCGAGACAGGGTTTCTCTGTGGCTTTGGAGCCTGCGCTGGAACTAGCTCTTGTAGACCAGGCTGGTCTCGAACTCACAAAGATCCGCCTGCCTCTGCCTCCCGAGTGCTGGGATTAAAGGCGTGCGCCACCACTGCCCGGCCCAGACAGTTCTCTTAACCACTGAGCCATCTCTCTCCAGCCAGAGGCTGATTTTTCTAATCGTACTAGCCAACTTGCTCTGGGGAGTCTGGCTTCACCTCCCCAGGTTGAGTTGCAGGCAGCCTCCAAGCCCACACTGAATGTTGCCTTAGCAAGGCCCTAACCACTAAGGTATCTCCCCTGCCTGACTTAGAACTCAGAGATCCACCTGCCTCTGTCGAGCGCTGAGATAATAGGTGTGTGCCTCCATTCCCTATTTGTCTTAAGACAGGGCTTCACAGATAGGGCGGTGGTGGTGCACGCCTTGAATTCCAGCACTCAGGAGGCAGAGGCAGGCAAATCTTTTTGAGTTCTAAGAGTTCTATGTTTTTTCGCCTACATACATATGTACCATCTATGTATCTGGTGCTGGAGGTGGGCATCAGATTCCCTGGGATTGGAGTTACATATAACTGAGCTGCAATGTGGTGCTGAGAATTGAACCTCAGTCTTCTGGAAGAGCTTCCAGTGCTCTTTTTAAAAAAATTTATTTGGTTTTTCAAGACAGGGTTTCCCTGTGTAACAGTCCTAGCTCTCCTGGAACTAGCTCTTGTAGACCAGGCTGGCCTTGAACTCACAGGCATTCACCTGCCTCTGCCTCCTGAGTGCTGGCGCACATCTTTAATAATTTATTTTTATCCCGTGTATATTGCTGTTTTGCCTGCACGTATGCCTGTATAATGGTATTAGATCTTGCATGTCTAGAGTTACAGACAGTTGTGAGTGCTGGGGATTGAATCTTAGTCCCTTGGAAGAGCAGCCAGAGCTCTGAACTACCTCTCAGTCCTGTCCTTTGTTTTGATACAAAGGTCTCACTGTGCCCCCCTGGGAGTTATTTAAACCTGGGAGTTGTGAGGGAAGCCAGAGTCCTGCCCTCGGTCAAATACATTACAGAGTACGCAGCACACCTGAGAGTGTCTCCATCAGCCTAGGAGGCTGACACAGAAGGATCCTGAGTTTGAGGCCTGCTAGTATGGAGTGAGGGAGGTTCCCACTCCCCACTTAAAAGACGGTATCGCCAGGCGGTGGTGGCGCACTCGGGAGGCAGAGGCAGGCGGATACCAGCCTGGTATACAGGACAGGCTCCAAAGCTACAGAGAAACCCTGTCTCGAAAAACCAAAAAAAAAAAAAAAAGGTGTCTTTATGTAGCTTTGGCTGTCCTGGAACTCACATAGATCAGTCTGCCTTCTGTATGATGGCATTAAAGGCACATGCCATCACGCCTGACTGAGGGACAATAAAAACAGCCCTCCCTTTTGTAGCTGGGCATGGTGGGTGGCACAGACCACTCTAGAGGTGGGGACAGGACTACCAGAAGAGCTGAGGGGAGCTTTCCCAGGGCAACTTGGTACACACCTGCCAAGATGGGTTCTATAGATCAGCAGGAAGGTAGACCTGCATCTCAGTAGTTTACCCTGAAGCAAAACCTGGTCGCAGAAAGAACCAGAAACAGATTACCTGAGCACCACCCAAAGGAAATGCCTAACGTTCTAACTGCTGTATAGGACCACCGCCAGCACACATTCACCAGGACACCCCTAGACAAATGTCAGCCAATCAGGGGTCCTGAATCTCAGAAACCCCTCACCCCCACCTTTACTACTATAAAACCCTACTGTAACTGAACTCGGCCTCTCCGTTTTTTACAATACGCTGGACACACGGAGAGACGGAGTTTGTAAATTTGCATAAAATAAAAGCTCTTTGCTTTTACATACGGGACTCGGTCTCCTTCTTGGTTTGGAGGTACTTTGCGGATTTGGGCATAACAAAAGGTCATTCTCAGCACATATCGGCTTTGAGGCCAGCTTGAGCTACATGAGATCCTGTCCAAAACAGAAAAGTAGGTGGGGAGATGGCTCACTGGGTGACCTGAAGTCAAGTCTCGGGATTTACATGGTGGAAAGTGAGAACTCACTCCTCTGACCAGCACAGTCTCTCACACACCACATAAGTGAAAAAAGCTGGGCGGTGGTGGTGCACACTTTTAATCCCAGCGTTCTGGAGGCAGAGGCAGGCGGATCTCTGAGTTCGAAGACAGCCAGGGCTACCCAGAGAACCTCTGCCTTGAAAAAGCAAACAAATGAAAATAAAAAGTCAAGCACGAAGCAGGATTGCTATGAGTTCGAGAGCACCGTGACTCCTTGAGAACTTGCACATGTTCTCAAGAACATGAGGGAAAGAAAGAAAAGAGCGACAGACTATGACAAAACAAAAACCCCAAATGGAACCACAGCGCTCTGGCGCAGGCTGGCTGCGCTTTGCCCTCCACACAGCAGGGGACGACGGAGAGTCTCTGGAAAGCGGAAGCGAGCGTGCGGCTGGGGGCGTGGCTTCCCAGCGGAGCTCGCGATAACTGCGCAGACGCAGCTATCGCTTCCTTTTCCGAGTCGCCGACAAGATGGTGAGTATATGGTCTCGGCGCTCTCCGCCCTGGCAAATCGGCCGCCATCCGCCCGGGGACGGGGGATCACGGCCTCAGGGGCGCTGATCGGAGTCCCGCTAACCTCGACTCGTGCTCATGCAGGCCGAGGTGGAGCAGAAGAAGAAGCGGACCTTCCGCAAGTTCACCTATCGCGGCGTGGACCTGGACCAGCTGCTGGACATGTCCTAGTAAGAGGCCCCGGCCCCTCGGCCTTGCGGGCGCCGTTCATGTACTCATGTGCTCGGGTGCAGCCCGGGCGGTGGGAGACGCCACCGTCCCGGTGCCGAGGATCAGACACAGGGCTCGTGGCCTAGGCAAGCGCTCCGCCGACTCAGGTTGTGTAGACGGAGCTACCCTGGCCTAGTCTTCGGTAGCTGGGGTGACACTTGGTCCACGTGTGTTGATTGGCAGTGCTGTCAGTAAGCAAAAAGATGTCTCTGGATCCATTTTGGGGGTCTGCTGAAGGTGGGCCCCAGTGCACGGGGAGGGCCAGCTGAGCTTGTAGCATCGATGTTGTCGCTCCGGGCACGCTCTTTGCAGGGTTCAGCCTGAGTGGGCAGCCTCCTGTCCCCGGGCTGGCCTTGAGGCCCCCCCCATCCTTTCTCCACAGTGAGCAGCTGATGCAGCTCTACAGCGCCCGACAGAGGCGACGCCTCAACCGCGGCTTGCGGCGGAAGCAGCACTCGCTGCTCAAGCGCCTGAGAAAGGCCAAGAAGGAGGCGCCGCCCATGGAGAAGCCCGAGGTGGTGAAGACCCACCTGCGGGACATGATCATCTTGCCCGAGATGGTGGGAAGCATGGTGGGCGTGTACAACGGCAAGACCTTCAACCAGGTGGAGATCAAGGTGAGCACGGGACGGGTGGGATGGGGTAGGGGTGGGGCAGCTTCTCCCTCTGCTCAGCCACTCACACTCGCTCACCCTGACCTGCAGCCGGAGATGATTGGCCACTACCTGGGGGAGTTCTCCATCACCTACAAGCCTGTGAAGCACGGCCGGCCTGGCATCGGTGCCACCCACTCCTCCCGCTTCATCCCCCTCAAGTAGCTGTGGCCAATAAAGACTCATGTTCAGTCCTCGGAGTCTGCTTTCTTCTGGGGCTCCTCGGGGGGCTGTCATACATAGTCCTCCACGGTTCCAGGGGCCACATGCATGCTGTCTGTGCTGTGGTCCCGTTGGCTCTCATCTAAGATGCCCAGCATTCAGGACTGTCTTGTTGGGCGCAGTACAAGGACAGGCAGAGTGAGCAGGAAGGCTGGAGGTGCGTGAGAGCACAAGAGAGTGAGCAGAAACTGAAATTAGTCGTGCCCTGAGAACGGGGTCTGCTGGAGAGCAGCTGTGGGAGGTAGCAGAGGGACAGTGGTAGCTTGAGACTGCGCGGCCATGGGATTCTGACAGAGGAGCTGCCAGTGGAGGGACTCCGCTGCTATGCCCTCCTGAGCGCTGGTTAAAGGCATGCACTGGCTGGCTTGGCAGCTGGCCTCAGTTTACTGGAGAGCTTTGGAGGTGTGAGCCAGGCAGAGTAGCTGCACAGCTGTTCACCACCGTGCTTATATGCTGAAATGAGCGACTGCCCACGAAGGCTGAAGAGTTTGGGATCACCTGGAGCTGAGTCCTCAGCAAGAGCAGCATGAGCTACCTGCCCATCACCAGGCTGGCTACACTGGTGCCTGCTGTGGCCTTGAAGAGCATCCCAAGTCTGGCCCCTCCTACTCGGAGGCAAGCTGTCCTTTCCCAGGCAGGCTGCCTCAGCTGCCTCCCACTGCATAGACACTTAAGCCTCGGCCAGTTCCGTTTACAGTGTTACTTTCCATATCCATGTCTGCACCATCCTCTGCCAGGTCTCTGTCACTTGGGGTAGCCTGCTATACGTAAACATCTGTAGAGCAGGATGGCCTGGAACTCCCTGATCCACCAGCCTCTGCTTCCCAAGAGTTGGGGTTAAAGGTGTGTGCCTTCACCACCCAGTGGACTTTTGCGAAGTATACAAAGACCAGGGGTTTTGACCTGTTTGTCCATTGTACAGGGTCAAGCACATAGTATGTGTTCCATGTTTACATGACGGGCTCAGCAGCTAGGACAGTGTCACCCATTCAGCCGGCCCCGCCCATGCCCCTCCCACAGCTTTCAGAGTGGCACCCAGCTAATGTTTGTTGAATGACTTTGTCCACACACGGGTGCAGGTTGTCCCAGCCACAGGGAGGCGCTTTCTAGCTCACCCCACATCTCGGTTCTTCATGGGCTCCCTCTTTAATTACAGCCCCTTGGATTGTTTCCAATGCTTAGAATCCCCCAGGCCCATCAGAAATGCACTTTTTTGCTGATCACAAGCATGTCTCCGATTTACACTTTCATCTTTAGAATCTCAGGTCACCCCTCCCATTAGGAGTGACACCCCCGCCCCCTTCTGTGCGCAGGCGCAATACTCCCGCCTCCATCCCTGCGGCCAAGGGCGGGGCCCGCGCTGTCCAGCAGCCGCAGCTCCATGGGGCTCTTGGGGCTCCTAAGCCTCCTGCACTCAGCCTTCTTCGGGGACCAGGTAGGGTAGAGGGAGTCCTGGTCCGGGACGAGGGTGTGGGTAAACCAGGTGGGGTCCTAGCTGCAAACAGCCGTCCCCTGAGGTCAGCTTGAAGACACCCAGGCTGAAGCAAGCCAGTTTGATGAGTCGGGGGTCTTTCATAGTTGCTCTGGAGATAGTTGCCAAGGAAACCGCCTGGGAAAGTGTTTGGGGCTGGGCTCCTCTACCCTGTGCTGCAGCGACCCCTCCCCCGCCCTGCGCAGGCGTACACCTTCCTTTTGGGAGCATCCCTCCGCGAGAGACCCTCACTCTCCTCTCCCTCCTCCCCTCTAGAGATCAGTGGTTGGGAGACAGGGTTGAAGCTGGGGTACATCGCTCTCAGGGTCCAGCCAGCACAGAATGCTGGGCCCGACCACGCCCTGCACATTTCTAGGCCTCAGTTTCCCTGTAGATACTACGGATCTAGGGCCCATCTGCTCAGTGTCCACAGACATTCCTAAGATTGCGGTTCAGCCATGTAAGGGGAAACTGGGGCATAATAAATCAAGCTGCCCAAGGTCATATGACTGAGCCAAAGAAGTGCTTATGTGCTGGGGGTCTGAGGAGTGGCTGCGCTAGCAGCCTGTCCCCTCCCAGGGAAACTGAGGGCCATTAGTGTGCTCCAGCATCTGCTGACTCTGTCACCCAGCACAGAGCCATGTACAAATGAGAAGCAGCATGTGGTCATTTAGCTGCCCTGTGCCTACTCCACAGCTAGTGGAGCCCACTTGGGGGTGTATGTAGGCTGGCTGTATGCCAACAGGACCTCTGCAGTGTCACAAATCGGGGTCCCAGGCTGCATTGAGCCCATTGGGAAGCCTGGAGTATCCCAGAGCCAGGAAGCCTGGGCACAGTGCACTAGGTGCAGGGTCTCTCACATCATGAAGGTCAGGCCTTTGGATTCTTGGTGACTGGGGTTGAGGGTTGGATTCCAGAGGCTCTTATGACTTCAGAGTGCCTGGTAACGTGACGTTCAAGTCCATCAGAGGTTCATCCAGTAAGGAGGGGATAGGAAGGAGTGAGGAATGGGGCATCCTGTCTAGGGGTTCCCATTGCCTTCCATGAAGGGAGAAGGAGGCCCAGCCCTCCAGAAGCCTGGCTGCAGCTTGGGTGTGAATTGAAGCACTGTGCTTCCTAGAACAGCCTCAGTGTCTCCATGTGGGAGTGTAAAGTCTCCCCTCCCCCACCAGCCTTTGCTTGAGAGGACTTGGCAAGCTGTGGTGTTCTGGAGAAACTGAATAGTTGAGAGTTACTCTATGAGGACTACAAGCCAGGCTAGACACCAAGGTCACCCAGGGAGGTGGACGTAGAACGGAAGTCAAAAGGCTCTGTGTTCTGTACCCCACCCCACCCTGTTCAACTCTGAGCTGACTTATGAGGACCCTCCCAGCTCTCCTGGCCTTGATGGCCCGCCCTGGCTGAATCCCACAAACCCCCCCCCCCAAACACACACACACACTGCTTCCCAGACACCACCATGCCTAGACTTCAAGTTGGCCATTGCACCCTGCCACATCCCGCTTTGCCCCTTTTAATTTTGAGACAGCTTAGCACAGGCTGACCTCGAACGCCTTGTAACCTTCCTGCCTCAGCCTCCGTGCTGGGATGACAGACATGGAGAAAGCCTTCCCCACTTGCCCGCCTCCAGCAAGGGCCCCTCTACCACCTCCTCCCAAGCAGCAAGGGCACCACTGCTCAGCCAGCTGGAGGTTCCCTTACTGCAGCTGCAAGTCCCTGATGAGCCTTAGGCTTCCTGCTAACTGCTCCTGCCTGGAAATACTAGAGAATGAGGGGTTCCCCTGCCCTGCCCAGTATCCCTTGTGATTCCTTCACACCAGAGGGGCAGAAGTTCTATGATTTGTCTGTGTCCCCACATGGGGAAATACCACAGAAGGCCATATAGTCACCTCTCTCAGCACTGACAACGCTTATGGTGTGTGAGTGGGGCTGGCAGCCAGAGGGACTGTTCAGACACCAGATCTGGGCAGTGTGACACAGGTGCAGGCAGTCGCAGGAGGTGCGCGATTCCCAGTTCCAGGCAGCTGGGAGCCACCGGACCTGGATGTTGGGAACCCAACTTGTGTTTGCAGGAAGAATAATAGACACTGTTGACTTCTTTCCAGCCCCAGGCTCTGCAGTTAACGCCCAAGGGCATCCCTTTGGGCATCAGGAAATCAGAGACAGAGACCTGGTGTGAGATAGAAACAGGGACAGAGAGACACGGGGAGGAATTGTCACAGTTCCTGATGCTGTCAGGTGGTGGGGCAGTGAAAGATGTGATTGTCAATCTGTCCCCAGAGTGCCTGCCCATCTCCCAGCCTTCCAAGTCCCAGGTCATTGAGGACCTCAGGGTATTCTGACTTTGCTTGTTCCAAGTCCTTCCTGTCTTGACATCTCCACACCTGGTGGGTGGGTTGAGTAGTAACCTTCCCCCAAGACGTAATATTTACCAATTTGCTGCTTTGCATGGGGTTTTGGCTTCAGAGCATCCCTTTTCCCTTGATAAGGGGTTTATCAATCCCAGTGCCTCCACCCCATCAGCCCCTAAGGAGGCCCGACGCCCCGCGGTCACCACGGGTCCCCGCCCCGGGCTGCTATTGGCTGTTGCCATGGCACCAGCTCGTCTTCCCGCGCCGTCATTGGCCGAAGCACCTGCATCCCGCATCCTCCCCCGCTTGCTCGCGGTGGTCTCGCCCAGCGCCAGGAGCGGCAGCACCGCACAGCCTGGCCAGGCCGGGATCGGATCGGGCTTTGTCCCTTCGGAACGCCCCCCCCACTTTGCTCGTGCTGCTGAGATCCCCGGAGACCTAGACACCCCAAGTCTGGGTTGCAGGCCTAGCCAAGAGGAGGAAGGAGGCCCTGGGCCTCACAGCTAGCCCAGATGCAAGTAAGCGTGCGTCTTCCCCTGGGCTGAGGGCAGGGGCCCGACCCCTGTCAGTACTGGTTCAAACGCAGAATAGGAGCTGAGGGGAAACTGAGTTTGGATGAGGTAGGCATCTGAGTCACTACGGCTAGTCCTACTCTCTCTCTCTCTCTCTCTCTCTCTCTCTCTCTCTCTCTCATGGGCTCCAACACCCAGATCCGTAGATGATACATAAGGAATGGAGAGGAGAATCAGAGAACAGGATGTTGTGCTTCCCCCGGGAGTTGCTGTGTGCCTCTGGTCTGTTTCTTTACCTCTCTGTAAAAGGGTTGGGGTGTTGGGATGTCAGGAGTTCAGAGATGAGCCCCCCCAAGTGTTTATCTCCCTCCACACCTGTGTGTCCCCCTCTGAGTCATTCTCAAGAGACCCACATTCAGTTATTACTTGTTTCCCTGTCTGTCCCCAGCCAAGGTGGCCGCCTTGGGGTTAGAGGTAGGTGGGACACCTTTCCCTAGTATTATGAAGGGTGTGGGGTCACAGGAAAGGTGGCCTGTGACGTATGCATGTAGGGTGTTAGGGTTTTTCTGGCAGGCACTGGGGAGCCATGGGAGGCTTCTGAACACCATAAGGATGGCATCCAACAGTGAGCCTCGTAGCTTCCTCTGGAAGGGACTCTGTCTTCAACAATAGCAAGCAGGAGGACGGTGGCAGGAGTGGCCTGGTACAAGGGTAAGGGTGGGGTGGATTCAGACACCAGCTTGGAGGGCTGGTAGCCCTGTGGGGTCAGGATAATAAGTGACATTAAGGGGAACCATCAAGTGTGGACCATGAGCGTCCAAATGGGTGGGCATGTGGGCACAATTCCTGTAGAGCCTCATCTCCTCCTCCTGGCTGGGCATGGCATGCTGCCTTCGGCTCAAACCCAGGGCTCGATTAAATATGAGCTTTGATCTGTGGGTAGAATTTGTGTCAAGGTAAAGCCACTTCTGCCTTGGAAACTCCCATTGGCCCTTTGGGGCAGTCAAAGGTAGATCTTCCGCTCTTCAATGGACACACAGGGAGAGGACAAGTCTGTTTTGTTTGCTTTTAGTGTGGTCTTTTGAGATAGAGTCTTAAGTAGCCCAGACTAACTATGTAGCCTAAACTAGCCTTGAGTTCTTTTTTTGTTTGTTTGTTTTTTCGAGACAGGGTTTCTCTGTGTAGTCCTGGCTGTCCTGGAACTCACTCTGTTGATCAGGCTGGTCTTGAACTCAGAGGTCCACCTGCCTCTGCTTCCTGAGTGCTGGGATGGAGGTGTGCCCAGCTAAGTACCTGGACTTCTAAGCATCTCTGCAGGAAGAGTCTGGGTTCTGATTACACTTGTCTGCCTTCCCCACTCTTACCCCTAGCCCTAGACCCAAGTTTCTCTCTCCTAGGAACAGCTGAGATTTAGTTCTGTTGTAGGAAGAAGCCAGAGGCATGGCTAGGCCACAGCAGGTCCTCCAGGAAGGATGGAATGGTGGGAGACTGAGACCCTCAGACATTTGGTAGTCCCCTCCATCCATGCCCTGGGTGACATCAAGATGGGCAGGGCTTTCCAGACAAGGAAAAATTAGTATTAGATCATGGTGTGTTCAGGTGTGGGGGGAGCAAAGGAGAAGGTGTCGCCTAAACAGAGTGGGTGTGGTTGATTCGGGATGGAGCCTTAAGGCTGGCAAGGAGGGGGGGCTCCCAAGGAAGAGGCAGGAGAAGAGGCGAGATGCCATTGGTGGGCCTCAGACAAAGGCGGAGGGAGGGGGCTTTCGCAGATGGAAGGGAACAAAGACGGAAGGGGGATTGTTGGGGGTTCAGGATGGCTGTTGAGGGAGAGCCAAGCTAAAGGAGGAGACACTGTCCAGCTGGACAGAGGGAAGAGGCTGGACATGGGAGAAAAGACACACAGGAGCACAAAGAGCTGGGCTGTGGCCAAGCTGCCGGGTAGCACGGTGTTCAGGCCAAAGGCTGCTGAGCCACGAACAGACTCTGGAGAGCCTTTCATGAATGGAGGGGGGTGGGGCTTCAGGACTCAAAGCCCTGGGATGACCATGGTGAGTTTGGGTCTATCTCCTGCCCATAGCTCCCTTAGTCAGGGCTCCTTGGCCTTCACAGTGTTTTGGGTGAGCTAATGACCCATCCTCCGTAGACGGTCTGCCAGCCTGGGTGGGCAATCTGTGCTTTGTTGGGGGAATCAGTCCCATCTGTCTGCCTGCCTGCTTGCCTGTCTGTCTGTCTGTCTGTCTGTCAGCTTCTCCTGTGTCAATCTGTGAGCCTGATGGCCTCCAGGTGCCCATCCACCTGCTTACTTGGACTTTCAGAGTGATAGACGTCTGTGTGACCCTCTGTCTGGCTGTCAGTGCAGGTGTCCACAAATCTGTCTGTTCACTCATCAATTAGACTTGTATGTATCAAACAACCCTGTAAGGACTCCCAGTTTCAATTTCCCTGTCTCTGTGTCTGTCTGCCTCAGATGCTGGCCAGGTGACTGGTTCACACCAGACAACCATTCCTGCTGAGCACGCCCTAGGGTGGGCAAGAGGACTGGGCTCAGACCCTGGCCTTTCTGAGGGACACCAGCTCCCACTCTTGTGACCTCCTTGGCCCCAGGCACTGCAGGAGTTGAAGATGACCAGTTCCATGGCATCGTACGAACAGCTGGTACGGCAGATGGAGGCCTTGAAGGCGGAGAACACGCACTTAAGGCAGGAGTTGAGGGATAATTCCAGCCACCTCTCCAAGCTGGAGACAGAGACTTCGGGCATGAAGGTGAGGGTCTGTGTGACAAGCATGGCTCAAAAGCACTGATGATGTCTTGGGAGGCTGAGAGAGGTCCCCGGGGCAGCCATGATGGCCACAACCCTATTTGCTACCATGCCTGCAGGAAGTTCTAAAATACCTTCAGGGCAAGCTGGAGCAGGAGGCACGGGTGCTGGTGTCTTCCGGGCAGACGGAAGTGCTAGAACAGCTGAAAGGTGAGTGCAACAGGGACTGTCCCATGGCTAGCGGGACAGGACACAGGGGACACAGGTCTCTGACCTTCACCCATGATGCCTCTCCTTTCAGCTCTTCAGACTGACATCACTAGCCTCTACAACCTAAAGTTCCAGCCCCCAGTCCTGGGCCCGGAGCCTGCCTCCCGGACTCCAGAGGGAAGCCCAGTGCACAGCTCTGGCCCATCCAAGGACAGTTTCGGGGAGCTTAGTCGGGCCACCATCCGCTTGCTGGAAGAACTGGACCAGGAGCGGTGAGAGTGGAAAGGATCCGCCCCCAGGGATATCTGTCCTCTGATTGGCTTATTGGCTTGTGGCCCCACCCCTATACAGTCACAGCCACCTCCTGGCTCTTCCACGCCCATCTCCACTGTATTCCTTTCTGGCCCGCCCCAGCAGGAGGACAGAGGATATGGGGACATTTCTAGCAAAGGGAAACCCCACACCCCAGTCGGAGACATACAGGCGTCTCTAGGGACAGAGTCAAATCTAAAGTCAGGGCTCAGAATCAGGCCTAACGCCAGAGATTCTCAAGGAGGCCTTTGTTGATGGAAGGACAGAAGCCCAAACATTCTGGGCCTAGGGCCAGTGGAGGGGGCAGCGCTGGAGCCTGGGCTCAGCCCGTCTGTGTTGCATGAGGTCCGCCTGATGGGCAGCCGACAAACAACTCAACCTAAGTCAGCTATGTGCAACTTCCGGCCTCAGATTTCCACTCCATAAAATGGGGATCGATTTTTGCTGATCGCTTGTTTCTTTTTGGCTCCCCAACCATATTTATTTCTTTGGGGAGCACCATAGCTGTGTGTTGTCGTCAGCAGACACCAGGAGATCCATGGGGACAGACTCAGATAGCCAGGCTTGGTGACAAATGTCCTACCCATCTAGCTACTTCGCCAGCCAAGAGAGGGATCTTAGCACACAGTCCAGGCTAGTGAGGATCCCCCGGCCAGCCTCCTTGGCACTGTGGGGACAGTTAGGAAGAGGGCTTCTGGGCCCCAGAGCTGGTATGTATGGGAGGAGGTGAGCATTTCAGAGCCCTGTGGCCTCTTGGGTCTTCCTTGAATTCCCTTTGCTTTGTTTCCTTTTTATCTTTTTATTTATTGAGACAGGATCTCTCTACATAACCTTGGCTGGTTTGGAACTAGCTCTTATAGCCCAGACTGGCCTCAAACTCACAGAGATCCTCCTGCCTCAGCTTCCCAAGGGATTGCTTCTTTGCACTTCCAATTAGCTTCCCCTTCCCACTCATCCAGTTTTTTCCAGTGCCCACCTCAGAGCTGGGAGTAGGGGTGAGGGGGTTCTTGTGAATGTCACCTATAAGAAGGTACCTCGCACACCTACCCCAGATGCTTCCTGCTGAGCGAGATCGAGAAAGAGGAGAAGGAAAAGCTGTGGTATTACTCTCAGCTGCAGGGCCTGTCAAAGCGTTTGGATGAGCTGCCACACGTTGACACGGTGAGACCCCGGGGGCATCTGGCGAAGATGGGGGAACAGGGTGTGTGTGACAGGGAGGCCGGCCCCGGATGCGCCTCACCGTAGCCTGTGCCCCCTCCCAGCAGTTCTCGATGCAGATGGATCTGATCCGGCAGCAGCTGGAGTTCGAGGCCCAGCACATTCGCTCGCTGATGGAGGAGCGTTTCGGCACCTCGGACGAGATGGTGCAGCGCGCACAGGTGCCCGAAGCACACGCAGGCGTCAGAGAGTGGAGGGCAAGCTGAATGGGAGGTGTCAAGGAGGGGTGGAGGCAGGATCTTTTGGGAGAGGAGTCAGCCAAGCAAGCAAGCTTGCCTTCCCTTTTTCTGGTCTCTAGATCCGCGCTTCGCGCCTGGAGCAGATTGACAAGGAGCTGTTGGAGGCCCAGGACCGGGTGCAGCAGACAGAGCCTCAGGTATCAAGACAAGCAGAGTTAGGGCTGAAGGGGTGATGACTGATGTCAACTCAGTGATAGCCCCCTATTCTGCATCCAGGAAGGGTTCTGCAGCCTGTGGGCAGTGCAGACTGAACCCCCCAGGCCTCATGTTCTCCCTGCAGGCTCTGCTGGCAGTGAAGCCTGTATCAGTGGAGGAGGACCAGGAGCCGGAAGTCCCCACGCACCCTGAGGATGGGAACCCTCAGCCTGGCAACAGCAAGGTAAGAAGGGAAAATCCGAGCATGGGCTGCCAGTGGCTTCCGGTGAGGGTCCCCAGGCAACCTGGGTTGATGGAGACTCAACCTGGACAGAGGCTCTCTGTGAGGTGAGAGGTCTTTGTTCTGGGACAGAGTCCCACTGTGGAGTCCTGGCTGGTCTGGAACTCGCTGTGTAGACAAGGCTGGTTTCAGACTTAAATCTGCCTGCCTCTGCCTCCTGCTTGCTGGGGTTAAAGTGCCCTGCTTTAGTGTGGGCTCCTTGGGGGATGGTCATGTTTTGATGTATTGAGGTTAGAAGACAACTTGCAGGAGTCGGTTCTCTCCTTTCGTCACCGTGTCCTGGAAAGGGAACTTAGAGCCGGGCGGTGGTGGCACACGCCTTTAATCCCAGCACTCAGGAGGCAGAGGCAGGCGGATCTTTGTGAGTTCGAGACCAGCCTGATCTACAAGAGCTAGTTCCAGGACAGGCTCCAAAGCCACAGAAAAACCCTGTCTCGAAAAAACCAAAAAAAAAAAAAAAAAAAAAAAAAAGGGAACTTAGGTGGTCAGATTCAATGGCAAGTGCCTTCATACCGGCCCACGAGCCAGGCCACCTCTTGAAGGGGAACTGCCAACAAGTGGCGGAGCACAGTTCCTCTGCCAGTTTGCACTCATACCATGTTGCCCTACAGGTGGAGGTGGTGTTCTGGCTTCTATCCATGTTGGCAACACGCGACCAGGAAGATACAGCGCGCACACTGCTGGCCATGTCCAGCTCACCTGAGAGCTGTGTAGCCATGCGCCGCTCAGGCTGTCTGCCACTGTTACTCCAGATACTTCATGGCGCTGAGACCGGGACTGGGGGGCATGTGGGGACCCCTGGTGCACCTGGTGCCAAAGATGCACGCATGCGCGCCAACGCAGCCCTGCACAACATTGTTTTCTCCCAGCCCGATCAGGGCCTGGCGCGCAAGGAGATGCGTGTGCTGCACGTGCTGGAGCAGATACGAGCCTACTGTGAGACCTGCTGGGACTGGCTGCAGGCACGCAACAGCGGGACTGAGGGTGGTGCAGGAGACGGTGAGTGTGAAGCACCTGCAACAGCAACCAGCTGGGCACCTTCTCAGCTGTATGTTCCCAAGGGACAGTGGGGCAAAGGAAGGCACAAAATACTCTCTACCCCTGACCATGCCCTCAGCTCCTCACTGGGGATTCTGGGCAGGCACTGTATTGCTGGGACAGGCCACCAGCCCTCCTAATTTATCCAGGCTGGCCTTGAACCTGTGACTCTCCTGCCTTCGGTTTGGGGCACTGAAGTCACAGGCCTGTACTACCAGCACAGCGGCAGGTTTCCTTCACCTGTCTCTGCTGTGCAGTTATATAAGCAACCACAGCTCCACAGCCATGAGATGAACGATGAACGTCTGTATAGGACACCATTACTCAGCAAGTGTGTGACATTACACAGATTTTGAACCATGAGAGCGTGGGGAGAGGCAAGGGAGAACGCGGGTATCACTATGGGAATGGGACTCTAACTTCACCACTGCCCACAGCCCCTGTGCCCATCGAGCCTCAGATCTGCCAGGCTACCTGTGCAGTGATGAAGCTGTCCTTTGATGAGGAATACCGTCGGGCTATGAATGAGCTAGGTGAGCTCCCTCCACCCCACCCCCTCCTGGGCCTTACACAGCAGTTGACTGACCCCTCTAGATGCCATGGTACAGAGGATGGGTTGGACAGTGTGTATGGGGACCATATAAGAACAGGGAAAGAAGTCTGGTGGTGGTGGCACGCGCCTTTAATCCCAGCCCCTCAGGAGGCAGAGGCAGGCGGATCTCTGTGAGCTCAAGGCCAGCCTGGTCTACAGAACAAGTCCCAGGAAGCCAGGGCTACACAGAGAAACACTATCTTGAAAAACCAAACCCAGCCGGGGGGTGGTGGCACATGCTTTTAATCCCAGCACTCAGGAGGCATCTTTGTGAGTTCGAGGCCAGCCTGGTCTACAAGAGCTAGTTCCAGTACAGGCTCCAAAGCCACAGAGAAACCCTGTCTCGGAAAACTAAAAAAAAAAAAGAAAAACCAAAACAAAACAAAAGACCTGGGAAAGTGGTCTACATAGGTGGAGAGACAGGCCCCACTGTGCCAACCTTGTCCTCTCCCTGTCACCTGTCTTCCTTCCCCTCCGACAGGGGGGCTGCAGGCTGTGGCAGAGCTACTGCAGGTGGATTACGAGATGCATAAGATGACCCGGGATCCGCTCAACCTTGCCCTGCGCCGCTATGCTGGCATGACTCTCACCAACCTCACCTTTGGAGATGTCGCCAACAAGGTTCTCAGGGGAAGGATGGGCGGGGCTCAGATGTCCTCTTGAGGCTTCCCCCACCTCACCCCAGCACGGATGTGGGCCTGAGAGGTGTGGAGTCACTTCTGGCATACGAAGGGGCAGAACAGGCAGGTGAAGTCTAGAGAGGGCAGAGGGTGGCAAGGGTTTCTCTTGGGCTCACACCCACACCGACAAGGACAACTGTCTGCAGACTTGAGACCTCTGGACTGGCAAAGTCCAGCTGCTTCTTCCTATTGGGGCATCACTTTCATCTGCATACCCATGAGGAAGGGAGAGAAAGAGCAGGGGAGTCCTTGCTGCCACTGCTGGGACAACAACTGTTTCCTGTCAATCCCAACAGGCCACACTGTGTGCCCGTCGAGGCTGCATGGAAGCCATCGTGGCCCAGCTGGCCTCCGAGAGCGAGGAGCTGCATCAGGTACCCAGGGCAGGGTAGGAGTGGGTGACTCCCACATGATCCCTTCCGTGAGTAACACCCCAAGCTCCGCTACCGGCCACCTTTCAGGGTCAAAGTGGGTGGGAAGAGGGGGGTCCCTTTGGATCCTGGACCCTGGGTCCTCTGTGACTGACCCTGCCACCCTGGCCAGGTCGTGTCCAGTATCCTGCGTAATCTGTCGTGGAGGGCCGACATCAACAGC
Source organism: Dicrostonyx torquatus (assembly GCA_028555095.1). Taxonomy (NCBI): domain Eukaryota; kingdom Metazoa; phylum Chordata; class Mammalia; order Rodentia; family Cricetidae; genus Dicrostonyx; species Dicrostonyx torquatus. Next base: position 551,582 of record JAQHUG010000434.1, on the reverse strand, counting down.
AAGAAGGTGCTGAGGGAAGTTGGCAGCATGACTGCCCTTATGGAGTGTGTGCTGCGGGCCTCTAAGGTGAGCATGGGTGGCCTGGGATTGGAGAAGTCAGAGGAAGTCATCACAGCCACTGTCAAGGGACACAGGTTCAGAATAGGGAGACACTGGGGAAAAATTAGGTAAACTGGAAGAGTGAGTCTAGGGCTCCCAACGTAAAGTTCTGAAACCTCAAGCCCTAACCCACACTGCTGAGGATTGGAGTAGTGGTATTCATACCTTAGACCAGAAACCTCACTGCTGAGAAACCCCAGGCCCTCACTGAGGATTCTAGGAGGGGCTCCACCCTGACCACGCCCCCAGGCCCTCATTGGGATTCTAGGCGGGGCTCCACTCTGACCACGCCCCCAGCCCCTCACTGGGGATTCTAGGCAGGGCTCCACCCTGACCACGCCCCCAGCCCCTCCCTGGGGATTCTAGGCGGAGCTCCTCCTGACCAGGTCCCTGCCCCCCTCACTGGGGATCCTGGGGGGCTCTACCACAGAGCTACTTTCATAGCATTCTTTTTTTTGTTTGTTTGTTTTTTTGAGACAGAGTTTCTCTGCAGCTTTGGAGCCTTCCCTGGAAGCTCTTGTAGACCAGGCTGGCCTCGAACTCACAAAGATCCACCTGCCTCTGCCTCCCGAGTGCTGGGATTAAAGGCAAGGGCCACCACCGCCCAGCTCATAGCATTCTTTTAAACATATTATTCAGGGCAGTGGTGGTGCACGCCTTTAATCCCAGCACTCGGGAGGCAGAGGCAGGCGGATTTCTGTGAGTTCGAGACCAGCCTGGTCTACAAGAGCTAGTTCCAGGATAGGCTCCAAAGCTACAGAGAAACCCTGTCTCGAAAAAAAACCAAAAAAAAAAAAAAGGAGTGTTCATTATTCATATTACAGATATTCCAGGCTGTCCTGGAACTTGCAATCCTCCTGCCTCAGCCTCCAGAGTGCAGGCACCACCAGGCTTAGTGGTTGATCTTTTGGGAAATCTCTGTGGCCCCTCACGTTGACCATCCTTCCCTCCCATCACAGGAGTCCACCCTAAAGAGCGTGCTGAGTGCTCTGTGGAATCTGTCTGCGCACAGCACAGAGAACAAGGCAGCCATCTGCCAGGTGGATGGTGCACTGGCTTTCCTGGTGAGCACACTCACCTACCGTTGCCAAGGGAACTCCCTGGCAGTCATCGAGAGCGGTGGTGGGATCCTGCGCAATGTGTCAAGCCTCATTGCCACCCGAGAGGACTACAGGTCAGTCTCTGCTATGATTTGCTTGGCTATACAGAGGGTTGGGTTAGGGGATGGCACGGGGAGCTGGGGTGGTGGTGGCTGCGGGTGGTAGCTGCTACCTCATATGTACCAAGAGTGTAACACAGTGTCTTAGGACTCTATGGTAAACACCATGAGAGGGTTCATTTGACCCACATGTTCTGATCACGGCCCATCCTTGAGGGCAGACACAGAGGCAGGAACCATGGAGGTGTGCTGCTTACTTACTGCTTGCTCAGCCTGCTTCCTTGTACATCAGGACCACAAGTCCAGGGGTGGCCCCATTCACCATGGCTGGGCCCTCCCTCATCATCATCTAGAAAATGCTACACATACATTCCCACAGACCAATCTGATGGGGTCTCCCTCACCTGGGGTGTGTCTAGGCTTATATCTAGTTGACAAAAATGGATTACAAAAAACAGCACAAGAAGATTATTACATAGGAGGCCTGACCTGAGAGTACACGCCTTTAATCCCAGCACTGGGAAGGCAGAGGCAGGGGGTTCTCAGTGAGTTCAAGGCCAGCCTGGGCTACAGCAGTAGCTCTAGGACAACAGCAACAAAAGTCATATGGAGGACACTTACCCTAGGCTGCTGTTCCCTACTGAGGCAGGGTTTCTTTGTAGCTCTAGCTGTTCTGGAACTCACTCTGTAGACCAGACTAGCCTCAAACTCGGAGATCCACCAGCCTCTGCTTCCCACATGCTGGGACTAAAGGTGTGCGCCAGCCAGCACCCAGCCCTAGACTGCGTAAGTTAAAATGTTATTGTTGGTGCTGCAGAAATAATTCAGGGGTTAAACCACTGGTTGCTCTTCTAGAGGATCTGTGTTCGGTTCCCAGCAGTAGCAACCATCTGTAACTCCAGCTCCAGAGAATCCCGTACCCTCTTCTTGCCTCTGTTGGCACCAGACACATGTAGTGGGGGCACAGACAAACATACAGGCAAAACACCTATACACATAGAATAAAATAAACCGTGTTGTTAAGTAATGTTCATAATAGGGGTGTGGCAAGGCACGCTCCTGAACCCAGCACCTGGGAAGCACAAACTAGCCGGGACTAACACATGAGATACTTTCTAAAAATTAATAAAGAAAGAAAGAAAAAAGAAAAGAAAGAAAGAAAGAAAGAAAGAAAGAAGAGAGAAGAAAGGGTGGGTAGGATGGGGTACTAGGTGCTTCTCAGTAAGTACTCTTAGCTAACCTGGGTTTAGTTCCCAGCATTAGATTGGGCAGCTCACCACCTGTAACTCCAGTTCCAAGGCTCTCTGACATCGGTGGGGATTGCACACACATGGTGCACAGACACCCATACACGCAAAATACCCTTACACATGTGATAAACTAATTAATTAGCTGGGCACTGGTGGCACACACCTTTAATCCCATCACTCGGGGTGCAGAAGAAGGTGGGTCTCTGTAAATTTGAGGCCAGCCTGATCTACAAGAGCAAGTTCCAGGACAGCCAGGGCAGTTACACTAAGAAACCCTGTCTCAAAAACTAAATGTAAGGGCTGGGAAGGTGGCCCAGTGGTTAAGAGCACTAAGTTCTCTTTCATCAGAGGAACTAGGTTCAATTCCCAGTACCCACATGGCAGCTAACAATATATACAATACTCTGCCTGCATGTATCCCTGTGGGCCAGAAGAGGGCACCAGATCTCATTATAGATGGTTGTGAGCCACTGTGTGGTTGCTGGGAATTGAACTCAGGACCTCTGGAAGAGCAGCCAGTGCTCTTATCCTCTGAACCATCTCTCCAGCCCCATAAGTTTTAAAAACAAACAACTAAATAAATAACACAGGTATGATGGCATGGACACACGCCTATGAACCTGACACAGGGAACTAATGCAAGGGCAGCGCCAGCTAGCAATTGATTTTAAAGTTCACCTCGGACTCCTCAGAGCCTTCCTTGGAGCCTGTGCTGGAACTAGCTCTTGTAGACCAGGCTGGTCTCGAACTCACAAAGATCCGCCTGCCTCTGTCTCCCGAGTGCTGGGATTAAAGGCGTGCGCCACCACCGCCAGGCCAGAGCCTTCCTCAAAACAAAACCAAACAACTAAGCATGTCACGCAGTGTGGGGCAGCATATGCTTATGCTGCTGCTATTTCATTTTTCTCAAATTCAAACATTTGGGTCCATTCTGATGGCAGGCATGACAGCGGTGTGGCTAAGTGTGACTAGAAAGGTGGGTGTAACTAGGCCATCTGCTAGCAATAGAGGTAGATGTGGTTGAGCAGGGGTCTGACAGGTGGGCGTGGCTAGGGCACAGCAGGCGGGGTGGGCGTCGCAGGCCACAGACAGGGGTAGACCTGACTTGGTTAAAGGCTCAGAGAGGTAGAAGTGGGTGTAGTAGAGCAAGGGGTGTGGGTGGCCAGGATGGGCATGGCAGAGCAAGGTGAGCATGATCTCAGGGTATAGCAGATATGGGCTGGATGGCAGCGTGACCTGATTTGCAGTGTGGTGTGGATGGTGGGTTCCACAGGGCTGGGGTATCCAAGCCCACCTTCCTTGTGCTCTGGGCTCCCCCAGGCAGGTGCTCCGTGATCACAACTGCCTACAAACACTGCTGCAGCACCTCACGTCACACAGCCTGACCATTGTAAGCAATGCCTGTGGCACACTCTGGAACCTGTCGGCCCGCAGCCCCCGGGACCAGGAACTGCTGTGGGACTTGGGGGCTGTGGGCATGCTGCGGAACCTCGTGCACTCTAAACACAAAATGATCGCCATGGGCAGTGCTGCCGCTCTGCGGAACCTGCTGGCTCACCGGCCTGCCAAGTACCAGGCAGCGGCTACGGCCATCTCCCCGGGCACCTGCGTGCCCAGCCTGTATGTCCGTAAGCAGAAGGCACTGGAAGCTGAGTTGGACACCCGGCGCCTGGCGCATGCGCTGGGCCACCTGGAGAAGCAGGGTCTTCCTGAGGTAGAGACCACTTCAAAGAAGCCCCTACCACCCCTTCGTCACCTAGATGGGCTGGTGCAGGACTATGCCTCTGACTCTGGCTGCTTTGATGATGATGACGCGCCATCTCTGGCTGCTGCGGCCACCACAGCTGAGCCTGCCAGCCCGGCAGTGCTGTCTATGTTTCTTGGCAGTCCCTTTCTTCAGGGCCAGGCACTGGCCCGCACCCAACCTTCCCGCCAGGGTGGCCTAGAAGCTGAGAAGGAGGCTGGTGGGGAGGCAGCTGTGGCTGCCAAAGCTAAAGCCAAGCTGGCGATGGCCGTGGCTCGGATCGACCGACTGGTGGAGGACATCTCTGCCCTGCACACATCATCAGATGACAGCTTCAGTCTCAGCTCAGGGGATCCTGGGCAGGAGGCACCAAGAGAGGGTCGTGCCCAGTCCTGCTCACCATGCCGGGGCACTGAGGGTGGTCGGCGTGAGGCCAGCAGCCGGGCGCACCCTCTGCTGAGGCTCAAGGCGGCCCACACCAGCCTCTCCAATGACAGCCTGAACAGTGGTAGCACAAGCGATGGCTATTGTCCCCGGGAACACATGCGGCCCTGCCCATTGGCTGCATTGGCTGAGCACCGTGATGATCCTTTGCGCAGGCAGACTCGGCCCAGCCGGCTGGACCTGGACCTGCCCAGCCGGGCTGAACTGCCTGCCCGGGACACGGTGGTCACTGATGCCCGCGTGTGTACCATCAAGCTATCCCCAACTTATCAACATGTGCCGCTGCTCGACGGTGCCACTGGGACAGGTATCAGACCCCTCGCTGGACCCGGAGCCTCCCCAGGAGGTCGGAAACAAGCATGGGTACCTTCAGATAGCCTGAGCAAAGTCCCCGAGAAACTGGTGACCTCTCCACTGCCCGCGGCTAGCAAGGTGCTGCAGAAGCTGGTGGCACAGGATGGGCCGATGTCACTCTCCCGGTGCAGCTCACTGTCCTCTCTGTCTTCCACTGGCCATGCTGGCCCCAGCCAAGCTGGGAACCTTGATGACAGTGATTCATCCCTGGAGGGGCTGGAGGAGACCGGCCCTGGTGAGGCAGAGCTGGATGGAGCATGGCAAGCCTCTGGGTCCACCTCTTTGCCCATGTCCATCCCAGCCCCCTTCCGGGGCTGCAGTCGAAGTCTTGGAGTGGAGGATGCAACACCATCCAGTTCATCGGAGAACTGCGTCCAGGAGACACCCTTGGTCCTGAGCCGCTGTAGTTCTGTGAGTTCTCTGGGCAGCTTCGAGAGCCGCTCCATTGCCAGCTCCATCCCCAGTGACCCGTGCAGTGGGCTGGGCAGTGGCACAGTGAGTCCCAGTGAGCTGCCTGACAGCCCCGGGCAGACTATGCCACCGAGCCGCAGCAAGACGCCACCAGCGCCTCCCAGCCAGCCTGAGACCAGCCAGTTCAGCCTGCAGTGGGAGAGCTACGTGAAACGCTTCCTAGACATCGCAGACTGTCGGGAGCGATGCCAGCCGCCCTCGGAGCTGGATGCAGGCAGCGTGCGCTTCACAGTGGAAAAGCCGGATGAGAACTTCTCCTGTGCTTCCAGCCTCAGCGCGCTAGCCCTGCATGAGCTGTATGTTCAGCAGGACGTGGAACTGCGTCTGAGGCCACCAGCCTGCCCAGAGGGTGCAGGGGGTAGCGGGGGACACCATCGGAGGGATGAGGCTGCTTGCCGTATGGACTGCCCAGCACCCGTTGGTTCTCGAGCTCGGTCAGCAGTTGATAAAGAATTGGAGGTACTGCGTGAGTGTCTGGGGGCGACTATGCCCGCCCGACTCCGCAAGGTGGTATCTGCCTTGGTGCCTGGCCGCCGCGCACTGCCCGTCCCCGTGTACATGTTAGTGCCGGCCCTAGCTCCGGACGATGACTCCGGCACTGACTCCGCTGAGGGCACACCTGTCAACTTCTCCAGTGCTGCATCACTCAGTGATGAGACCTTACAGGGACCCTCCAGGGACAAGCCTGGAGGGCCTGGAGAAAGGCAAAAACCCATAGGCTGTCCTGCCCCTGCCCGGCTGATCCGTGGGCACCAACCCAAAGCAGCAGGTGCTGGTAAGAGTACAGAGCACACCCGAGGGGCCGGGAGGAACCGGGCACGTTTGGAATTACCCCTCAGCAGGCCACAGAGTGCTCGATCCAACAGGGATGGCTCATGCCAGACCCGAACCCATGGGAACGGTGCTCCGCAGTCACTATGCCTCACAACACCCACAGAGGAAGCTGTGTACTGCTTCTATGACTCTGATGAAGAGCCCCCAGCCATGGCACCACCACCCCGGCAGACGTCTGCCATCCCAAGGGCTCTTAAGCGTGAGAAACCCACAGGCAGGAAGGAGACCCCATCCAGGGCATCACAGCCTGCCACACCACCAGTGAGGGCTCAGCCCAGACTAATCGTGGATGAGACTCCACCCTGCTATTCCTCAGCTAGCTCCCTCAGTGAGCCTGAGGCCTCTGAACAGCCATCCAGCCATCCCCGAGGCTGGGAACAGGCAGCCACCAAGGACCCAGGCCTAGGCAGTAAACAAAGGGGCAGCTTTCCTAGCCCAAGGGCAGAGGAAGAACTACTGCAGAGGTGTGTCAGCTTAGCCCTGCCCAGGCGCCGAACCCAAGTACCTGGCTTGCGGCGTCGCAAGCCCAGAGCTGCCCGGTCCGATGTGCCGACCACTGAGATACCCCAGAAATGCCGTGAGGAAGTGCCTGGCTCTGATCCAGCCTCTGACTTAGACAGTGTTGAGTGGCAGGCCATCCAAGAGGGTGCAAACTCCATCGTCACATGGCTGCACCAGGCAGCAGCCAAGGCCAGCCTGGAGGCATCTTCTGAGTCTGACTCCCTCTTGTCTCTGGTGTCTGGGCTGTCAGCAGGCTCCACTTTACAACCCTCAAAACCCAGGAAAATGAGAAACTCTAGGGCAGAGGCTGGGGGTGCCTGGCGTCCAGAGAAACGGGGTGCAACTTCCACCAAGATCAATGGAAGTCAGCGGTGTCCTAGTGGCCCTGAGAAGCCAAAGGGTACCCAGAAAATGATGGCAAGGGAGCCAGGAATGCTCCGGGGACGGACAGTAATCTACACATCCAGCCCAGCCTCCCGGGGTCAGTCCAAAGGTGTTTCCGGCCCTTGTACCACACCAAAGAAGATGGGAACATCTGGTACCACTCTGCCAGAAACTGCCACCAAAACCCCCAGCCCTGGACAGCAGCGTTCACGGAGCCTCCACCGGCCAGGTAAGATCTCAGAGCTGGCAGCCTTGAGTCAGCCACCAAGGAGTGCGACCCCTCCAGCCCGCCTCGTCAAGACGCCATCCTCAGGCTCCTCACAGACTTCGCCAGCGTCCCAGCCCCTGCCCAGGAGGTCTCCTCTGACCACTCCAACTGTAGGGCCTCTGTCTGGCCCTGGAGGATCCCCCGTGCCCAAGTCACCGGCCCGGGCCCTTTTGGCTAAGCAACACAAGACCCAGAAGTCACCTGTTCGGATCCCATTCATGCAAAGACCAGTCAAGCGAGGGCCACCACCACTGGCCAGGCCATCTCCAGAGCCTGGACCTAGGGGAAGAACTGGGGCTGACGGGGCTTCTGGAGTGCGCGGTGGTCGCCTGGGCCTAGTGCGCATAGCCTCAGCCCGCTCCAGTGGCAGTGAGTCCTCAGACCGCTCAGGCTTCCGCAGGCAGCTGACCTTCATCAAGGAATCCCCGGGTCTTCTTCGTCGCCGCAGATCGGAGCTGTCCTCTGCCGACTCCACAGCCTCCACCTCCCAGGCTGCTTCGCCTCGCCGCGGACGGCCTGCGCTCCCTGCTGTCTTCCTTTGCTCCTCTCGCTGTGATGAGTTGCGCTCGTCCCCACGGCAGCCCCTGGCGCCACAGAGGGCCCCACAAGCCAAGCCAGGTCTTGCTCCACGTGCGCCCAGGCGCACCAGCTCTGAGAGCCCCTCCCACCTGCCTGTGCGGGCACCTCCTGGGCGGCCTGAGACAGTCAAGCGGTATGCATCCCTGCCACACATCAGCGTCGCCCGCAGGCCAGATAATGCTGTCTCTGTGCCCACCATCCATGCCAATACCACTCGCCGGGGAAGTGATGGAGAGACCAGGCCACTGCCCAGGGTGGCCGCACATGGTACCACCTGGCGTCGTATCAAAGACGAAGATGTCCCCCACATTCTCCGTAGCACACTGCCTGCCACTGCCCTGCCCCTCCAGGGTCCATCACCTGAGGACAGCCCTGCTGGGACTCCACAACGCAAGACCAGTGACGCAGTGGTACAAACAGAGGATGTTGCCACCCCTAAGACCAACTCCAGCACTTCACCCAGCCTGGAAAGCAGGGATCCCCCCCAGGCTCCGGCCAGCGGCCCTGTTGCTCCATTGGGCAGCGATGTGGACGGGCCAGCCCTCACCAAGCCACCTGCCTCAGCGCTCTTCACCCACGAGGGCCTGAGTGTTGTCGTGGGGGGCTTTCCCACCAGCAGGCATGGGTCCCCCAGCAGGGCTGCACGAGTTCCCCCCTTCAATTACGTGCCCAGTCCTATGGTGGTGGCCACAGCGGCCAGTGAGTCTGCAGTGGAGAAAGCCCCTGTCACCTCTCCAGCCAGCCTCCTGGAGTAGTGGGTATAGGCCAACCTTCTGGAACATTCTCTCTTCGCCCTATGGCCCAGTCTGGCTTCCCTGGGGGCTTTCTCTCCAGATGCCCTGAGTAGGCACAGCTATGCCCTCAGAGTTCCTGTCCAGCTCACATCTCTGCACCTTAGAGCCAGCCCTTGCTTCTATGCCTGGGCTTGAGGGGATCGGATGTAGACAGGGCACACAGCACCATTTTCTGAGTTTGGCCTGGGAAGGGAATGGAGAGCCAAGCTCTGAGGGACAGTAACTGTAGGCACTATGCAGGACCTGCCCTGGGCTGCACCCAGTAGGTGGGTGGGCACGGGCTGTGGTGAGGGTAGTGAGATCCTGGCAGCTGGAGCTACCTCAGCCCTTTACTGCAAAGCCTGTCATTAGTGCTGGGGTAATTGGTTAATGAGGACTCTGCCAGGCATGTCTGCCTTCTCAGAGGCAGCTGGGGAGTGCCGGGTGAGGGGCGTAGCCAAGCTGCTCACCAAGCATTCCTTTATTATGGCTGCGGAGAGATTGCAAAGGGTGACGCTGGGGACCCGCTGACCCCGTGCCCCTTCACTATCACATAGGAGGGACTAGTTCTGAGGACACGCTGGCTGCCAGCGTCTGCGGGAAGGAGCCTGGTCCTTCCCATGGAAGTGTCAGGGTTTTGGATCCTCATCCCTGGCTCACCCAGTCTGGAATCCAGGTGGGAAGCCTGGGGCTGCTGTGGAAAACAGGGATCAAGATGGAGACAGAAAAAGACCCAAGGTAGGCAGGCCTTTGAGGACCCAGGCTGTGGGTCTCAGCTCAGTGTCTTTCTGCAGAGAGCACCAACAATCTCTCCCCTGTGGGACCCTGGGCTGCTCTCCACAAGGGGACCTGTAACCATGGCCATCGCAGAAATTGCTCCCAGAGAAGGACACTGTTCCTTGAGCTGGCCTCAAGCCCCTGCTGAGGGAAGTGATTTTAAGAACAAGGTCCTGGGAAGGACTACAGACACTGCTGTCCCTCCCCAAGTCCTTTTTATGGCAGGGGAGTTGACAGATCCACGATCACGATTGCCATCACATTTGGGCACACTGACAACTAGGGGGTACCACTAGGGCCGACTCCACAGTGCTGTTGATCCAGTCCAGAGAAGCCTGGCATTTTCCTCGCCCAGGGCTCTGCCCCTAACTTGTTGGGGACATGCCACAGCAGGAACACCAGGTAACAAGTCTTCAATCCCAGGACCTTGCCTGCTGGACAGGGGTCTGGCCTGTGGGGGACTGGCAGGGAGCAGCTAAAGCAGTAAGGTGACTCTGAGACCCTAACTCATACCCACCATGCACCCCAGGTTGCCCCCGTGGTGGGACACAGCGGGGGACAGATGTTCAGGGCTGGGGCTGGAAAGGGGAACCTTATCTGCAGACTGAACCTGTAAACCACGCACTGTGAGACCCCAGGTGGTATGCACGCTGCTCTGTGCCTTGGTGGAGCAGAGGCTGGACCATGGCACCAGCACGCAAGGCCCATCATTCTTCTAGCCTCCTGTCCTGTCAGCCATGTTTGCCTTCTCCACCCCACACAGTGGGGGACACACAAGCTACAGAGCAACATCCAGACCAGGGTAGGTAAGAGCTGGCATGGAACAGTAGCTTCTAGAAGGGTTAACCAAAACCAGGGGGCGGGGCCAGTCCGCCTCTGGAGTGTCCGCTGTCCTCCAGGCTGGCAATGGCTGTAGGCACCCTGAGCTGGAGACCAGTGGTCCACTGGGTGCTTGAACAGGGCGACACGCCCGATTACCTCACCTCGTGTCCTGTCTTTCACACTGTCTGGTGGCCAATGTCATCCCCCTGCTCACACCTGGTTGGTTTGTCCTCTGCCGCTGCCCCATCTCTGTCCTGTCCTACAGGGTTAATATTCTGTACATACTGACCCCCAACCCCATGTAGACAACCTGGCAGGACACCCAGCCTGGCTTCTGGTTCTCATTCACATCTTTAATAAAGCAAGCCATTGAGTCACTGGGGCTGTTAATCTTCAACACGGGCTCTGGATGGGGGAGGTCATTCTAGAACCTTCTACTGCAGCTATAAGGTGTTGGTGCACGGGCCTAAGCTCCCTGCCGACCCAACACATGCTAGAGCCAAGGCTGAGTC
>JAQHUG010000434.1:488460-537469 GCA_028555095.1 Dicrostonyx torquatus | reverse complement strand
GCTAGTCTTCTGCTCGTGGCTGTGGTATCTCATCAGCTAGTCTTCTGCTTGTGGCTGTGGTATCTCAGCTAGTCTTCTGCTCGTGGCTGTGCGGTATCTTGGCACTGGGGTGGGCAGTGGACCGTACTTTGGCCCAGGCTCTCTCCTCCATTGGGGGGTCTCTGGGCCTGGAGTAGTCTCTTTACTCCCTTTATGGCTCTTTAGTCTTCCAGGGGCCCTTGTCTTATTTGGGTGACTCTGGGAACCCCCTATCCCAAAGGACACCACAAACTTGACATCTATTTAACTTTTATTTGCCAACTATGAGGTCAGACATGGGGCTTGTGGACAGTTCTGGACAGGAAGGGACAGGTGGTTAGTGGCTGTGGTTTGATCTCTGTCCACTGCACCCCTTGTCTGCTCCAAAATGAGTAAGGAGACACCTCTTCCATTGGGAGTAGCCATGGCCCACGCAGTGAGCTGCTGTTGATCTGCCAGGGCCTTTTGGGGCAGGGTCCTATTCCAGCCTGGGAGTGGGGCCTTGGGGTACCTACCACCCTTTGTTCTTTGAGTCAGGCATCTCTGGCTCCCCAGCCTTCAGGGTCTTGGGCATTGGGGTGTCTAGCCTAGGGTGGGTGGGCCTTCCTCAAGCCGAGAGGGGTCTCCTGAAGGCCCTGGCCAGCCGGGCAAGCACCATGGCCCGGGACTGGTAGCCGGGATAGCCTTGGAGGAGCCCTGGAGCTCATCCAGAATGAAGGACAGGGGACAGGCAGTGCAGTTGCTGGTCAAGCTGCCTCAGCAGGTGCAATAGGAGGGTGACAGCTGGCCTGTCCCTCAGTCACTGGCTGCTCTGTGTGGCTGTAGAGCCACCACCACTCCCAGCCAGAGATGAGGCAGAGCCAGGCCAGGATGGTGGAGGAACTGTGACTTTCTGTATGGGGCAGAAGGGAGACAGGGATGAGGCTGCAGCTGGAGGTACAGCCAGTGCCCGCCCGCCCATCCCCAGGCCGCTGCGCCTCCTCCCCCAACAAGTGACCATGCGTTGCGGCCACTCACCCTGGCGCAGCCCCTCTGTGTCCCTCTGCACACACGCACGGCTGGTCACCTGGGGGCCCTGAGGCCGCGCTGTCATGTCCTCGGCCGTCCCATACAGCAGTAATGTGTAGTAGAACAGAGTTCCTGGGCAGGGGTCACGGTGGGCACCAAGGGGTACAGGCTGTCAGTGGCCTGCCAGGCTCTGTAGACAGTCTCGGTGGCTCCCACCCGGGGTCCCATGTCAGCTGAGCCTGGCTGCTATCCACCTACTTTGCCAGAGGCTGGAGGCCCTCACTTCCTCAGGACAACTGCACCTACTGTGTGCTAGTGTCCAGACTCCCCAACTTCCCAAGGTAGAGACCACCTAGTGGTCAGACCTCATCATATCCCTCAAGTAGATACCTTGTTATTTACCACTGGTCAGACCACCCTGATTCTCCCAGGTTTTTGCACACCTACTGTGTACTGATAGCCAGACTTCCCTCCTTTCCTCAGGTGACTGTACCTACTGTGTGCCACTGTGCTCAGACCCCCACTTCCTTCAGGGAACCTTATACCTACTATGCACCAATGGCCAGAACCACACTTCCCCCATGGTAGTACATCTACTGTGTGCCAGTGGGCAGAGCCTCCCTCCCCCACGTTGCCCTACTGTGTACCAGTGACTGGGACTCAACCATCCTCTAGGTAACAACACCTACTGTGTGCTAAAGTAACTGTTACATGGTCTCTCCAAGGAAACCTCTGGGCTGTGGGACCTGTGGCTGTAGGTCAACCAAAACCGGGTCCCCAGCCCTGCAGTCCCAGCCCTGCAGCCCCATCCCGGCAGCCACAGCCCTGCAGCAGCCCACTCTCTCACCTCTCTCACCTGTATTAAAATAGTAGCCCTTATTCTCCAGGCCCAGGGTCCACAGGCCCTGTGGGTCCTCATCCCAGTAGTGGGTGGACATGAAGATCCAGTTCTTGTAGCCTTGGCCGCTGATATCCAAGGGTCTGTGGCCAAAGGGTAGCACGGGAGAGACAGGAAAGATGGTGGCTAACACGTGTCTTCTGAGTCCCACCCACGTAGGGTACCACCTGCAAGGAGGCTAGGCAGGACTCCACTCCTCCACAGGGTTCCTTGGGAGGATCTCACACCTGATGGCCACGAGAGTGGAGCGCGTGCCCATGGGGCTGGTAAGAGAGATCTCCAGGTCCCCGCGGCGGCTGTAGGAGAGTGACAGCTGGACCTGCACGTGCTCGAGCGAGCGGATGAGGCGGTGCGAGCCATCGGAGCACGCAGACACGTTCTTCGCCACCAGCATCCGAGGCAAGATGGAGCTGATAAGGTGAGGACGGTCCTGGGGGCCTGCCGTGGGCCGGGTGGCGCCCGGAGGCAGGTCTGGGGGGGTGTCGAAGGACCTGAGGGCACTCTCCTCCCTTAGATGGGTAAACTGAGGCTTTGGAACATCTTCCCTGCCTTGGACTAGGGTGAGGAGGTAGGGGAGAAAGGAGGCTGCAATACCGGGCCTCCTCCTTGGAATGTGGGAGGGGCCTCTCTCTAGTGGGCGTGACTGGGGCTTCCCCTAGTGGGGCGGGGTGGGGGCGGGGCCTCCCTCACGTTGGGGTGTGCACCACCCGAATGGCACATTTCTTCTGTGGCTGCGTGGGCAGCCACACGCGAGCCAGGTCCACCAGCAGTCCTGCGTCCAGCAGCCCGTAGCCGTAGTGGTGGCTCACTGCGCGGGAAGGGTAGCCGTCACTCGCCCTGCATGCACGGCACCCCGGTCCCCTGCCTGGCCCCGCCGCACCTTGGCGCCCCACGCCGTTGATCCTCCAGTCCTCCGCCTGCAGCTGCGCCGGCCTGGACGCGCGGACCACCAGGTGCTGTAGGTCCCTCCAGGTCAGGAGCGGGCTGGGGGGGCGAGGGCGGGTGAGCCGGGCGCCGCCCGTGGGGGCGGGGCGGTGGGCGGGGCCCCACGGTCACCTACTTGGCCTCCAGAGCCAGAGCGATCATGCCAGCGGCCAGCGGGGCGGAGGCCGAGGTGCCCGTGTGTTTGTCGGTACACTGGTGGTGCAGGTCCGTGGTGACCTGGTGACAGACAGCAGAGGGATCTTGAGCCCAGTGCGCGGCCCAGATGGAGGATTTGTTTGGAAGTTACTGGGGACTAAGTTTACAAAGTGCTGAAGATTGAGCTAAGTATGAAGACACCGAGGTACTAAAAGCCCAGCCAGGCCTGGTGATGCAGGCGCTCAAACCCAGCCCTTGTGGAGCTGTGGCCGGCGTAACTGTGACTTCTAGGCTAGCCTGGTTTATGTATGATGAATACGAATGACTAAGTTTAGCAAATACTGAGGACTGAGCTCAACAATTACTACGGGCCGAGGTTTAAAACTGCTAAGGACTAGTTTCCAAAACCACTGAGCACTGAGTTCATAATGATATACGGCCCTACATGTCAAAAAAATACCAAAACCAGCCCAGCAGTGGTGGCACATTCCTTTAATCCCAGCCCTTGGGAGGCAAAAGCAGGCAAATCTCTGAGTTCGGGACCAGCCTGTTCTGCAGAGCGAGTTCCAAGACCGCCAGGGCGGTTACACAGAGAAACCCTGACTCGAAAACACCAAGAAAAGAAAAAGTGCCAAATTCTGAGACTTTGTCTCAGCAAGCGCCTGAACCCTGGTACTTGGCCCTGGTACTTCTATTTGGGGGACAGAAGTGCTGAGGCAGGAACCACAATTGCAGACACCAGGTGGGTAGGGGGCAGAGGCCCCGTGTGTGACGTGTAGCTGTGTGGCATGCGAGACCGGGAGCCGGCCCCAGCAGAGTCATTGGCGCGGATCTTGCCCAGGGAGGCAGAGGAGTTGCTAAGTGGGCCGACATGGTTGTGTCTAGTTTGGAAGGGGGTCGGAGGGGCTGTCGGGAGGGGAAGGCCTGCGTGGGCCAGGTCTTGTGGAGTGGGACTTGCTTTGGGGAGGGGATTGGTATCTGGAGGGATGGGCCATCTGCCTGGTTGAAGCCTGGGGGCGGGGTCTGGTGAGGTCTCTACGGGGGCGGGGCCTGTGCTGCGGGCTTGGCTGGGTGCTCACGATCTGTGGGTCCGTAGCCACTCCGCTGCTGAAGGTGGTGGTGAACGTGGAGGCGCAGGCCTCGCTGTACCAGGGCACTTGACCCTGCCGCGTGGTGCTGCCCACTGACAGCGTATGGATGCTGTTAGTGTAGCCGTCACAATTGCAGTTGTCGTAATGGAGGCCACCGTTTCCCGAGGCCCAGATGAACAGTGTACCCAGTCCTTGGCGGCCCTGGGTGGGGAGTGACCCAGGAGAACAGAGTCAGCCCTTCAACCTCAGGGTTAGAGCCCCTCCGCCCACGGTGCGCTCCTTGTGCACCTTGGTCACGCCACGCCTGAAGGCCTCCCGAGTGAGGATGCCTGGTCCGTCCACCGTGCGACCATCATCCTCGGGCCCCCAGCTGGCGCTATAAATGTGTATGTGCTGCGGCTGCAAGCTGAGGGACTGCGCCTCCACGATGTCCGTGATGGTTCCGTCCAACATGCGCACGCCTGCGCGGGGTGGGCGTGGGCCTTGCGCCAGCACCAACACTGCTTGCCCTGCTAGGCCACCTCCCTGCCACCTTTTAGTCACCCTCAGCTTGGGGCTTGGCACTGCCCAGCAACCAGTGGTGGGAACGGGGGAGGGGTTGAGAGTGGTGTTCCTCTATTGGTCAAGCTTATCCTCACATCCCCCAGCCTCCACCCCTGGTACCTCCAATTCTGGCGTTGAAGGCCACACCAGCACCACAGAAGCCATTGTTAGCTATGGCAGACACCTCCCCAGCGCAGCGGGTCCCATGCCTGATTCCAGGGCAAGGAGGAAAGTAGCCATGTGTCACAGCCCACCATGGCATTTCTCCTGGCCGAGGGAATCCCTGGTACAGCATCGCCTAGCTTACCGGTTCTCATCACTGGGTGTGTAGCGAGGCTGGGGGTCTGGGTCATAGTCATTGAAGTCATAGCTGGCCAGAGGGTCCTGGAGAGCAGGCAGGGAAAGAAAGATGGGAATGAGGTGAACCTGATTGGATCTGGAGACCGGCCCTACTGCCCAGACACCGGGATGGCTCACATAATTTTTTTTAATTATTAAAAAAAATTATAAAAAAATTATGTACTTATTACGTATACAGTGTTCTGTTTGCATGTACACCTGCAGGCCAGAAGAGGGCACCAGGTCTCATCACAGATGGCTGTGAGCCACCATATGGTTTGGGAATTGAATTGGGGACCTCTAGGAAGAACAGTCAAGTGTTCTTAACCTTTGAGCCATCTCTCCAGCCCAAGTACTTACATAATTAGCCCAGAGGTCTGGGTGGTCCTTCTCAATGCCATCATCCAAGATGGAGACCACCACTCCCCGGCCGGTCAGTCCCTGGCTCCAAACCTTCAGAATATTGAGATCTGGCTTTATCTCGTTGTTCTAAAACAGACCAAGATGAACCTGAGGTCAGTGGGGTTCAAGCTGTCCCCCTGTCCACTCAGTCCAGCCCAAGTGCTTACCATGTACCACTGTTTGGAAAACCAGGGGTCCTTGGGCACCATTAAGGAACGCTTCACCCGCCGCCTCAAAGTCTGTTGCTCAAACCACCGCACCTGCAGAGGGACACATGGGCTATGCTGGATCACCACTACCTCTAGGGTGTGGGAATGTAGGCAGGAGGGCTGTGAGCCTCCATGTGCTAAGGGATAGGAGTGTTGCTTGAACTGCCCTTTGGGTGCCCATGATCCTCGAGCTGTGTTCTCAGAAACTGCTGAGGCCCGAGGATGCATGCGTGAAGCCACTGGGAACAGGTGTGGTTCTTCTGGTCCCCACCATACTCCTTCCTGGTTCTAGATCCTTCTTGCCAAGTCCTGCTGGCTCCCTCCTGAAGCACTAGTTTTGTTTTGAGACAAGGTCACATTGCATAGCCATGGCTGGTCTGGAAGTCACCCTATAGACTAAGCTGGCCACCTTTGGAATGCTGAGGTCACTCCCAACCCAGCACAACTTTGAAAATCCACCACTTCAACACACTTTCTGGGTCAGAACACCCCTACCCCATGACAGCTTCCACTGCCTTCATGTGTCTAGTTTCTCTCTCTCTCTTTTTTTTAAAGATTTATTTATTTATTACATATACAGTATTCTGCCTGCCTGTGTACCTGATCCCAGAAGAGGGCACCAGATCTCATTATGAGATGGTTGTAAGCCACCATGTGGTTGCTGGGAATTGAACTCAGGACCTCTGGAAGAAGAGTCTGTGCTCTTAATCGCTGAGCCATCTCTCCAGCCCTGAATAGTTTCTCTTGTTTTTCATCTGTACTCCTTCCCTCCCTCCCTCCCTCCCTCCTTCCCTCTCTTCCTCTCCCTGTCTCTCTCCCTCCCTCCCTCTTTCCCTCTCCCTCCCTCCCACCTTCCCTTTCTCTCCCTCTCTCTCTCCCTCTCCCCCCCTCTCCCTCTCTCCCCCCCCTCCTCTGTGTGTGTGTGTGCGCGTATATGTGCACCATAGCATATGTGGAGGTCAAAGAACTAGTGGGGCTGGAAGATGGCTCAGTAATTAAGAGCACTGGCTGCTCTTGCGGAGGACTGGGGTTCAATCTCCAGTGTCTACAGGTTCCAAGTAGCTCTTGTGCCCTCTTCTGACCTCCTCAGCACCTGCCTCCGTCTGTGGTACACAGACAAGCAGGGGAAACACTAATACACATTAGTCAAAAGAAATACACATTTTAAAAATGTCAATCTTATAAAACCATGGGAGCCAGTTTTGTCTTTCCACTCTATAGTGGGCACTGAGCTCAGCCAGGCTGGACAGCAGGCACCTTACCCTCTGATCCATCTCACTCTCTATGTCTATCTCTGTTTCCTGAGGTAGGGGCTCATGTAGCTAGCTGAGGCTGGCCTTGAAATCCTGATCCTCCTGCCTCCACTTCCCTAGTGCTGGGATGACAGGCATGAGCTCTCATTCCTGGTTGAAGTGCACTGTATGGAACCTGGGACTGCCTGTTTGTTGAGCAAGTGCTCCACCCACTGAGCCTCAGTCCCTGTCACCTCCGCCTTGGTCCAGCATCACCATATCTATCGCCCTTCTGGTCTCGAGCAGTCAGCCTGCTCCTCACTGAGCGAGAGCCAGCAACCAGGAAAGAGTTCTTGCATTCTCTTCCACCCCAGGACCTTTGCATGTGCTGCTCTGCCAACAGCAGCTTAAGTCCCCTTCTCCTTACACCTCCTTACTCGCATGAGCCACGTTCTCCAGGGTAACCTGACTTGATCTATCTGTCCTTCCATCCATCCAACTCATCTCATCTCTTCACCTTATTCCTCCCATTTGTCTTCATTCTCTTCAACAAGGTTTGGCCTCTGAAGACACTTAGTCCCTGTGGAGATTTGCATGAGAAGGGTCCCACAGGCTCTTATAGCTAGTTTACAAATGTATGGCCTTGTTTGAGAAGGAGTGTCACTAGGAGGCGGGTTGAAGGCTCTGAAGTGAATTTCCTGGTTAGCTCTCTCTGCCTCCTTTTTGTGAATGAGGATGTAGGCTAGCAGTTACTGCCCCAGCGTGCCAGCCTGCTTGCTGGCTGCCATGTTCCCCGACATGGTGGGCATAGACTCACCCTCTGATGCTGTAAATTCTAATAAACTCTTCCTTCTCTAAGCTGCCCTGGTTATGGCATTTCTGTCACCGCAATAGGACAGTAACTCAGTTCCTGATGCTGAAGGCGAGAGCACCTCTTCGGTGTATCTCATAATCGTATATGGCTCACACTGCCACAATTCCTTGAATGTCATCTACAGACTGTTCCCAGTGGAGGACTGGCCTAATGTGGATGGTCCTAGAGAAGCACCCAAAACACCACGGGCTCTGCCCGATTTGCCGCACACTCATGCACTCCAGGTCTTTCTCTTGGGCACAGTACCTTCCCTACATCTTACGGCTTGGAGCAGGAAGGACAGCATGAGAAGAGCTCCGTCCTTGAGAAGCTAGGCAGGGGCCCTCAGTAAGAGCTCCCCCACAAATACCGTGTTGTGGTAGGTGCCATGCAACATGACTTCCCCAACCAGGTCCCACTTCACAAACCTATGGGTCACTCCTAAAAACGAGAATGACAAAAAACAAACAAAAAGACCGAGAATGACAGAAGGTGGCTTGGTTGGCCTTAGGAGATGGCAAACAGAGGCTCACTCACCTTGGGCTCTTTCTTTAGGCGCAGACGGTGGCCCCAGTGTGGGGTCAGGGACTGCTGGGCCACACCCCTGTGTCGTAGATGGAAATACTGGTCGTCAGGGAAGATCTGGGAATGTGATGGACAAAGGCATTGCTGGGACCTGGCTCCTTTGATAGACTCCCCAAGGATGGAGTGCACTTTCCGGGGCATTATAGGATTCAATGAGGTGCCCAGATGAGGGCTGCAGGATCCCGAATTGAACATGGAGGGGGCACACAGACACGTTCTTCATATCTGGGGAGATCTTGGGAACCCCCTCCCATATGTCTAGATGTGAGGTCCTTAAGGTCCCCACCCCATGTCCCATCCATCCAGGTCCCACCCACCTGTCCCAGGTTGACGAAGCCAAATTTACGTGCCAGGCGCTCAGCCTCCTCGTAACCTTTGGTCACCCGCACGGCCCAGCTGCTGACATAGATGGGGGTCCGGGCTGAAGCCCACCCCACAGCCAGGAGGGCCAAAGCCAGACCCAGCCACAGCGTGGTCGGGAAGGGCCGCATAGCGGGGGGCGGGGCGGGGGGCGGGGCCTCAGGAAGCCACTCCATCCCGGACACCATAGCAACCCAGATTCTTTCAGCTCCCAAGGAGCCTTGCGGTTCCCTCTGCCCCCACCCAGGAGGGTTGGGAATATCCCAAATGGAGAGACATCCACACAGACCTAAGTGTTCGGGAGCCTCAGTTTCCCAACTTATACAAGGACAACCCGTCCATCTGGCCTAAGGAGCAGTTGCAAGATCACAAGAATACCCTCAACCCTTTTATTTGGCCCCGCCCACTTTCCTCTACGCCCCTCCTTCGAGAATCAGACCTGCCTCCGCACATCTTCCAATCAGCATCGTTTTATCCAGTGTAGTCCCGCCTCCTTTGTGATAAACCCCGCCTTCTCTAGTTTGTCCAATCAGCGCTGTCTTTATCCAGACCCCGCCCACCTGTTCCACACCTAGCTCCACCCACCTCGCCGCTCTTCGTCAATAATCTACGACTTGTCCAATCAGTACCGTGCCACTCCCTCTTGACCAATCAACGCACGGGCAGCCTGGCGCCCCGCCCCCTCCGGTCCCCTCACGGTCCGGAAGGCCTCCGCCCTGGCCAGAGGGCAATGCGGCGGGGGAAACGGGGCAGGCCCCACCTCCTTTGTCCGCCTTGCCCTCCTATTGGCCAGAGCCGGGGGCCGGGGGCGGAGCCAGGGCCGGGGGCCGAAAGTAGCGGGCCGGGGGCGGGGCGGGGCGGAGCGCGGGAGTTGAAGGCTGTTCGCTCTCGGCGGAGCCGGTGCGCAAGGCTGCGGGTGTGCTTGAGCGGCCTGCCCCGGGCCCGCCGCTGCCATGGACGGTCTGCGCCAGCGCTTCGAGCGTTTTCTAGAGCAGAAGAACGTTGCCACCGAAGCGCTCGGAGCGCTCGAAGCCAGGACCGGTGTAGAGAAGCGGTATCTTGCCGCGGGTGAGCCTCCTGGAGAGGGGTGCATGTCACGGGTACCCGACGGGCACATGAGGTCCTCGGTTCCATCCCTGGAAAGGGTGCATGGCCGGGATGGGCACCTTGAAGTCGTGGGTCTCCGATGAGTTATGGGAGGTTCTGGGAACTCAGACCTAGGACCTAGCTGTGGTATTCCTAAAAGGTACTCACATCCCGGGTCCTTGTTTAGGCATCGTGAAGTCTTGGGGACTCTGACCAGATAGGGGTTCACATCCCAGGCCCCTGAGGGCCTCTACAAGGCCATAAAGACTCAGACCGGGAAGGAGTGTATCTCAGGTCCCTGATTGACCTGGTGAAAGGCCTCATAAGGTTCTAGGCACCCAGACCTGGATTTAGGGTTCCATCCTGCCTGGGAAGGGGTGCACAGCTGGGTCTCCAACAGGAAACCAAGATGTCATGAGACCCCATCCATGGAAGGGAAACATGTTCTTTTTCCCCCATGGACCCTGACGTTATCTGGGGACCCTGAGCTGCCTGCGGGGTCTTATAATGGATTCTGGAGAAGAGGGACTTTAATTTACCTGCCTCTGCTCCAGAGTCTTTGGGAAAGGCCACCTTAGTGTCTTGAAGCACTGCATGCTAGGTCTCAAGTCCCTGCAAGTCTGGTTTTTCCAGTGGCCCTACTGGCCCCTATGTGGGTGGAAAAACAAGAAACACCCCTACTCAATCCCCTATGCGTTCCCAGCCCCTTCTTGAATGTTCTCATGGAGAAATGATCCCATGAATCTCTGGAACATGAAGACTGATTCAGCACCCCCTCTTTGCCCCAACACAATACCTTTGAGTCAATATTTGTTGAGCTGAGGTGCCAGCTGGGATCTGGGGGATGGGGAGTCTGAGGGAAGGACTGTCCAAGCATCCCAATTATAGGTCCGTTCTATTTCCAGGTCCTTTGTGCAGGTGTGGTAAGGGCCCCTGTGTGTCTTCCCAAAGTGATTTCCGTGTGCTCCCTTTATGTGTCTTTAGAATCCCACAGCCTGCAGTCCCTCCCTGAATCACAAGACCATGGGGGTCTGTGTGAAGGACTTGTGTCACAGGTCATGAAGCGCCTTCTCCAGACAGACAGATCCCAAGAGTTATGTGTACTCTCACTTCCCCACCAGCTGAAGGGTGGGCCCCCATACCCCAGTGTGTGTGGGATCTGATGGTTGTGCCCAGATCCCAGGATATCCCGCTTCTCGGGGTGACTCAGCACCCCGGGACAGCCTATTGTCCCACTGTGCAGGTTCCAGGTACAGGCTGTGACCTCTGTTCTGGATTTTCACATCATTAGGGAAATTGCATCACAGTACCCTGGGAGGGGGTGGCCAGGAGGGCAAAAGCTTGGGTGGCATCAGGAAGGAAACTAAGGCACAGGAGTCAGGACTGTTGGAAAGCTGTCCATCACCTCCACATCCCACGCCCTCTGTCACTGCCTCCTCCTCTCCCTGCCCTATAGGCTTGGTTCCACGGTTATCTTCCTCCTGCTGAGGTTGCAGTTAAAGGGATTGAGGGGACCAGTACACTGGGACAGCCCTTCCCCCACCAATGCTGGAGACAGGGTGATGTCCCTCTCCTGCTTCAGGAGCCTTATCTATATAGAGAGAAATTTTAGGTTTCAACTGCCCCAAATGGCCATCCTATGCCCCCAGGCACTAAATAAAGCAGGCCACTTGGACTCAGCAGGGCAGTGATGGGAAGGTCACCCTGGTCAGCTGGGGCTCCCCTCTTCTTCAGTCTCAGATCCCAGGATAAGACCCAGAGCAGGTGGAAGGAGGGGAGGGACTCTCTGACCTTAGACCCAGAAGCCTGTGTCCCAGCAGATAACAGTCTGGGGGAGGAAGGAGGAGACAGCTCAGTCTCAGCTACCCTGAGGGCAAAGGTCCTCTCTGGTAGATAAACCCTTTCCACCACCACCCAGCTCAGCCTGGCCTCTGTCCTTCACTGGAGTAGATTAGACCCCAGGTTCCCCAAAGCACTTTCTCATGTGCCCCAGCCCTCAGGTGGCCCTTTCTAACATTAAGTGTACAATGGCAGTGGCATGTGGGAGCCCCAGGCTTTTTATTGCTAAGAATGTCTTAGTGGCCAAAAGAAGGTTCTCTACAGTGTGGCCAGAGAGAGTGACTGAACCACCGCTAGCCAGGGAGTCAGCGCCAGCCATACCTGCACAATCCAGCCTTGTGCAGAGTCCTGGTCAGGTGAAACTGTAGAACAGGTAACCTTGCTTGTTTGGGGAGGTTTATAGTGCACGCGCACAAGAAAGAGAGACAGAGACAAAGACACACAGAGAGAGAGACAGACAGACAGAGAGAGAGAGTTTTCTCCTTCCATCCCATTGTTCCAACAGTCAGATTAGGTGTCCCTAGTTACTTGGCAAGTGCCTTTACCTGTTGAGCCCTCTGGCTGGCTGGCCACTCTCCATTTTCTCTGGAGATGGTAAGTTTGCTGAACATTGATTGTCAGATGACCTTCAAGGAGCCTTTTGTCTCTGCTACCCTCCGCCAAGTGCTGGGGCAGCCGGCCTATGCACTGCAGCAAGCCCATTTTTGTCTTGTTGATATGCGCTGGGGTCCAAAATCAAGCCATTATGCTTGCACAGAAAGCATTTTACCAACCACATCATCCCCCAAATCTTTTTAGGTAGTGGGATTTGAGACATGGCCTCGTGTTGCCCAGGCTGGCACTGACCTCACTACGTAGCCAAAGATGACCTTGTGTACTCTTTTTTTTTTTTTTAATGATTTATTTATTTAGTATACAGTGTTCTTCCTGCATGTATCCCTTCAGGTCAGAAGAGGGCGCCAGTTCTCATTACAGATGGTTGCAAGCCACCATGTGGTTGCTGGGAATTGAACTCAGGACCTCTGAAAGAGCAGCCAGTGTTCTTAACCTCTGAGCCATCTCTCCAGCCCGACCTTGTGTACTCTTATCACCCCAACATTCCAGAGGCTAAGATAGGAGGAGCCAGACTTCAAAGCCAGTCTGGGCTACAAAACTAGCCACATTCTCAAAAAACAAACAAAAAAAGCAAAAACTTAGCCAACATGGCAGAGTGAGCTTTTAATCCCAGCACTCAGGAGGTGGAAGCAGGCAGTTCTCCATGAGTTTGAGGTCAGCCAGGGCTGCATCATAAGACCCTGTCTCAAAGAAGAAGAAGAAAACAAAACTGAGCCTTAGCCTGGAGCTGAAGAAGGTCCCTGACGCTCTGGGGCACTCCCCATGAGGGATGTGTGGCAGACATGGGACTAAGGGTGCACTTCCCAGAGTGTCCCAAGGGAGGAGGGGCAGGCTGCAGGCTGCAGGCTGCATCAGAAGCATTGCTGGCCACACTTGTCTCCTCAGGAGCTCTCGCACTTCTAAGCCTGTATCTTCTGTTCGGCTACGGGGCCTCTCTACTGTGCAATGTCATCGGATTTGTATACCCCGCATATGCTTCGTGAGTGCAGCAGGCAGTCCACGGGTGGAGGGCTTTGGGGGCTCCTCGGGAGCACCAAAGCAGACATGTGCATTCCTATCTGAACAGAGTCAAAGCCATCGAGAGTCCAACCAAGGAAGACGACACTGTGTGGCTAACCTACTGGGTGGTGTACGCCCTGTTCGGTCTGGTCGAGTTCTTCAGCGATCTACTCCTGTTCTGGTTCCCTTTCTACTACGCGGGCAAGGTGGGCAGACTGTCAGCCCTGGCAGGGATCAGCAAAGGAGCAGGACAGGGCCCTGTGTGTGACTGTGGTGCGTCCCCGTGTGGGACAGGGCCCTGTGTGTGACAGTCTGATGTGTTCCCATGCAGTGCGCCTTCCTGTTATTCTGCATGACTCCAGGACCCTGGAACGGGGCTCTAATACTGTACCATCGCGTCATACGACCACTATTTCTAAAACACCACGTGGCCCTAGACAGCGCCGTGAACCATCTCAGCGGAAGGGCGTTGGACATAGCGGCTGGGATAACCCAGGACGGTGTGTATTCAGGGTGGATGCTCAGTGAGCTTGATCTATACCCTGGGCTTGTTTTTTGTTTTTCCCTTTGGGTTGTTGTTTGTTTTATGAGACAGAATCTTACTGTGTAGAACAGGCTGGCCTAGAACTCACAGAGATCCACCTATCTAGGCCTCCCAAGAGCTAGGATTAAAGGTGTGTGCCACCACACATCGCTAGTTTGGTTCTTTTGAGATAGAAAGGATTTCGTGGAGTCCAGGCTAGCCTCCAACTCACTAGGTAGCTGAGGGTAACCTTTTGACTTTCCTGATCTTTGGTCTTCCTGAGTACTGAGATGACAGGCATGACAGTGTCACTCTGCCCCAGCTGGCTCCTGGGTCTCAGCTGACCCTCTCTCTGCTGTCTGTCCCCATGGCTGGATTCGCTTCTCTGTCTGCCCACCTGTCTCTGGCTACACCCGCCCTGTCTCGAGCCTCCTGGCTCTGGCTACACTCCCTATCTTGCATCCCAACCACCCCCTGCTTGACTCTGCTGTTCTCTTACTGTCTGCCTCTCTCTCCCTGGCTGTCTGGAACCAGTACTGCAGGTCCTGGCACGGGGCCGGGCTCTCGTCACCCCAGCCTCAACAATGGAGCCCCCAGCCGCTCTGGAACCGGACCGTACGTAACTCTGCAGGAGGGTTGTGCAGGGTCGTGTACATTCTGTGTGCGGTTCTACATCTGTGTGCATATGTTTGGTTGTGCATGCTGCTCTGGGCATGTATTTGCAGGTGCTCATGGATGAGTGTATGCATGCACCCTGGAACACAGTATGCCGAATCAGTGTCTGCAGGGGTGACCAGCTTGCCTCTGCAGATGAGTTGATGACAGCTCCCACCAGCTCCTTATCTCCCTTCTCACACTGTCCCTTTCCTCTCCACAGCCAAGTCAGGTCAGACTCTGCTCCTGAAGCACAAGTGAGGTCCCCTGGTAGCCTGTGCGCAGAGCCCCTGGCCAGTGACAAAGGACACACAGCCGAGGCCCAGGCCTCTGACTCCTCCTCAGACTCCCAGACAGAGACCCAAGACCAACGACTACCCTCCAGCCCAAGCAAGCCAGCAGGAAGCCCATCAAGGGCCATGAATGGGCAGTCCCCATCCCCAGTCAGTCCAGGTTCCGCATCTGCATCCCGGGGTCAGCTGGCCACAGGCTCTGTTAGTGGCTCCCAGATTCCCAGTAAGGCCCGGGGCCATCGCAGCCGAGGCAGTGTGTCTTCCAAGCCTGCACAGCGTACCCGGCTACCCAGTACATCCTTGGGGCCCTCTCAACCGGCCATGCGCTCTGGGGGGTCTTCACAGCCAGCAGGACCTACTCGGACAGCAGGCCGGTACCTGGGGAACAACCAGCAGACCCCTCAGACCTCAGCATCAGCCCAGCCAGCTGGCCAGTCGACAGCAGCTGCGTCTGCACCCACCTCTACACAGCGCATCAGTGTCTCCAATCAGGGCTCGCCCAGAGCCCAGTCACCCAGCACACCTCCTGATCCTAACCAGGCTGGCAGCAAGGCCCCCAGCGAGCCAGGGGAGGAGGGCTCCAAGAACAACAAGCAGGGCCAAAAGGCACAGGCCACAGAGCTGGCTGGCAGCAGCTCGGTGCCTGAACTGCTAGCCCCCTGTCACTCTGAGTCCTCTCTGGAGTACATATCCGAGTCCACTACGGAGATCACCTGTAAATGGCCAGGTTACCAGCTGCGCTGCCCAAGACACTGCTGGCTCTTACAACACCTGGCATACTAGGGCCACACCTGGACACCTGCCCGCTGGAACCACTGGAGCACCATATGAGAGTCACATCAAACATCTGTCCGTGAGAGCCACAGAAGAAAACTGCCCACCTACAGACCAAAATTAAACATCTGCCACAGCGCCAAGTGAAACACCCACTTGCTGGGCCCCCACATGTTCAACCTGCCCATGAATTCTGTATGAAACATCTACCATGGGAGCCCCACATGAGCACATAAAACATCCGTCAGGGTGCACATGAAACACCACCTGGGGTACCCGTGTGTACCATCTATCCTCCGAAGCACGCAATAAAATCACCGGCTCAGGCTCACGAGCGTGTCAGCTCAGCTGCTGGGTGGACTATCAGGAATGAACCCCAACCACGTGGTTAAGCCCAAGCAGAAAACCCATGTCCTCCCTCCTTCCCTGAGACAGCATTTTGGTGTGTAGCCCAGGCTGGCTGGGAACATAGTATCTGACCTCAGCTGCCCAAGTTCTGAGGTCACAGTGATGAACCGCCTGTGTGGGAAAAACATTAGTGTTCGCTCCAGATGACAGGGTAGCCATAGGCCAGAGACATGCAACAGCTGCTCTGGCTGGGAATGGAGTTTATTGGGGTTACCTACAGAAGTCGGGGGGGGGTCACTCCAGCCAGGGTGACCAGGTCTCTCCCTGTTGTTCAAAAGACCAGAAAGCTTTTTAGGGTTTTCTGAGATTTTTTTTTTCGAGACAGAGTTTCCTTCATGGAACTTACTCTTGTAGACTAGGCTGACCTCGAACTCACAGAGATCCACCTGCCTCTGCCTCCTGAGTGCTGGGATTAAAGGTGTGGCCATCACCGCCCAGCAAAGTATTAAGTTTTTATGTCTGTACATGAGGTGCTGGCAATGGACAGAGGCGCCGGTTGCAGGTGTGAAGCCACCAAGGTGCATGCTGGGAACTGAGCTGGGGTCCTCTGTGGCAACATCACTTTTGGCCCTTCTCTTGGTTTCTGAGCCTCCCTCCTCTGGTTTCTCTTCCAGTTTTCCCCCTCCTTCCTCCCTGTTCCTCCCTCCCTCCGGCAGGAATGTCTCAGTATGGACAACATAGCCACACACACAGCTCAATCACCCCCCACCCCCATCATAGACTTAGGGCCAAGTCTGTTCCCTCCTCTCTCCCCACAAGCAGGTGAGAGGACTGCTCTGGCCACACCTGACACTTGTGCCTAGGCAGGTGGAGTGCTGGGCTGTGTACGTGGGACCAGTGTGGGACAGGCCAGGTCCAGATGTACCCTGAAGACAGCCAGGGTCACAGACCAAGACAGTTAGTAATTGGATTTTATTTTTCATAGTCCTCAGATGGAATCCAGGGATTCTGAATATTGGACCACTCCTCCATCCCTGGCCAGGACCCCAGCCCCTCACTGGGGATTCTAGGCGGGGCTCCATCCAGACCCTGCCCCCAGCCCCGCACTGGGGATTCTAGATGGGGCTCCACCCTGACCACACCTCAAACCCCTCATTTTCACTGACCTATCCACCCCTAGCTCTTCAATTGGAATATTCAGTAGAAATCACAGTGGGATCAGCCATAAACCCTAATGTATTTGCACACAATGCTGTCACTGAGTTGTTCCTGGGAGCAACTTTGTTTTGTGTAACCCAATCTCTCCCTTCTAGGGATATGTGGCCTCCAACACAATTTCCAGAAAATGGAACATCTTAGAGCAGTCTATAGTCGCCCCCATCTTGGTGCATTCAAATGGAGGAGGAGGAAGTAAGAAACTTGGGATATTGGACTCGATGTATTTGTTAGTTCAAGATCATCCTCTGCTACATTGGGAATTTGAGACTAGCCTGGGCTACACAAGACCCTTTCAGAAGTATCGGGCTGGGTGTAGTATCACAGTCTTTAATCCCAGAACTCAGGAGGCACAGGCAAGAGGACCTCTTTGAGTATAAGCCAGCCTGATCTACATAGCAGTTCCAGTCCAGCCAGGGCTAACTACGTGGTGAGTTCCAGGCTAGCCTGATGTGTATAGCATATTAAGATCTAAAATAAAGTAATAAGAATAAATTTCAGCAAATCATTGCAGAAGAAAGAAGACTGCTGTTTGCCAGGGGCAATAGGAGCTGGTGTCCAAAGGTCCCAGGGCTGAGGTGCAAAGCCCTGGGGCAGGGTGGGGGAGGGGGGAACTGGGCCTGGCAAGTTTGAGGAGCAGTGAAAAGCCCTTGTCTCTGGAGCAGAGGGAGCAAAGGGAAGCAGGGGGCAGGGGGACCTGCAGTGACTTGGAGATCTTGGGGAGGACTTTAGCTTTTGCTCTGGATTCTTCCAGGGCAGTCATTAATTAACCTCCCCAGGCCCCAGGTGACTGTCCCCTTGGGCTGCAGCAGCTGGTTTGAAAATGTGATCTGACTACAGATATGGCCTGGGTGGGTAGGGGCCGGTAGGGGTGTGGGGGGAATACAGCTCGCTCAGAGTTGGGGATGGGGAGGGGCTGCAAAAGGGAACTGGCAATAGCTCCTCTCCTCTGAGGTGGGCCCCACCCACCCAGGTCAGCCAATGATGAGGCAGTGGAAAGGAGGGGCCCTCCTGTCAAGGCCAGAAGCTTGCTCATTTGCTCCTCAACATGGCCTGTTAATTCAAACCACAGAGGAGCCAGGTATGGGTTAGGACAGGATCAGGGGACACCAGGGTCAGCCTCAGCTGCGTAATGACTTAGGGTCTAGCCAAGGCTATGTGAAATCTTACTGACTCCACCTTTTTATGAGACAAGGTCTCTTACTGAACTAGGAAGTCATGGGTTTGGCTAAGTTGGCCATCAGCCCCAGGGTCCTCTGCACAGCTTTTCACAGCTCCTGGGGTTCGAACTCAGGCCCTCATGCTTGCCAGGCAATCACTCTACCACCTGAGCCACAGTGTCAGGCCCTCCATCTACTATTTATTTTTCAAGATATGGTTTCTCTATAGCTTTAGAGCCTGTCCTAGACCTCGCTCTATAGACCCAGCTGGCCTTGAACTCCCGAGTGCTGGGATTAAAGGCGTGCGCCACCACTGCCTGACTGCCTGACTGTCCACTTTTTATTTTGAGACGATCTCCTCAAGCTTCCTAGTGACCCTGATGATCCCCCTGCCTCCCCACTGGGATCACAGGCCTGGGCCAGCGAAGGTGTATCTTCCTGCGGTCTTCATTCATTTACTAATGACTCTCAATGTTTTCAAATTAAAACATCCCCCTTTATTGATTACCACAAAGAGCCAAATTTGAGATGAACGGCGTTTGGGGGATAGTTCCGTCTGTCATTGGAACCAGCAGTCCGTGCAATACCGCAGTACCCAGGGGAACAGCCAGGCCTCACGTTCCTGGCATGAGCCAGTAATACCAGCCACCTTTCCACTACTCCTGGGTTACCCGTGCTGTCATGTGTACTGGGCTCAGCGCCAGGACCCGACCAGAGATGACCCTGTCCTGGACTCTAGTGTCATGTTGGGCAGCCATTATAGGTGGGTGTGAGGTCCCCAAGGCCTCCTGGAACTGGCCCCTGCAGACCATCTTCCTGCCTGGGCCTTCATGGTCCAGCCACCAGGGGGAGCTAAGATCCAACACATCCCTGTAGACCCCAGCTGCACGTTGTGTGGGATTTGGGAGAGATTCTTTGTGCTCTCTGCACCCCGGTGCCATAAAAGACTATCACATAACCATTAAACAAAGTGACCCCCTACTTATCATAACATAACAGCACTGTGCCTCCCCAGGACTTGTCCGCATACAGTCAGTGCTCAATAAATGTTCATCGGAGAGCCAAGTGTCCACAGAACTCATAGATGGGAAAACTGAGGACTTCGGATAAAGGCCAGAGGGGCTCTTG
Organism: Dicrostonyx torquatus; assembly: GCA_028555095.1. Taxonomy (NCBI): domain Eukaryota; kingdom Metazoa; phylum Chordata; class Mammalia; order Rodentia; family Cricetidae; genus Dicrostonyx; species Dicrostonyx torquatus. Next base: position 518,217 of record JAQHUG010000434.1, on the reverse strand, counting down.
CGGAGAAGCAAGGGTAAAGCTGACAGTCCACTGACCGCTGGATCCCAGACAGACCTGGATGGTCCCCGAAGATAGGCTAGATCATATGACAGAGACAGGACCCAGAGGGAACAGCCTAAAGGGACACCACACTAGGGATGGAGGATAGACACCCCTGATGTACAAAAGCCTGAAGAGGGGGCGGGATTGGAGGTTCATCGGTTCGCTTGTGTGTTCCCGGTCTCTCATACGTCCTGTGCTGGTCTCATAATGGGTCCAGTGCACTGGCAGGGGGTGTCAGGAAAAGAAACATGCCTGAGCATAGTGAAGGCCACTTTACTGGGGTGTTCCCGAGCCTGTACAGCTGTAAGTGACAGGGAAGGGATTTGTTCTTTTTCTAAATTCTTGTAAAAGTTAAATAGTAATTTTAGAAGGAATGGACCAAACTCGTTTGATGGAAAGGTAGCCAGGATCTTGGAGGTCCTTAAAGTTCTTAGATATGTCGCAGGCCTTTAATCCTAGCACTGGGGAGGCAGAGGCAGGTGGATCTCTGTGAGTTCGAGGCCAGTCTGGTCTATGCAGGCAAGGTTATATACACAGTGAGAACCTGTCTCGAAATAATCCTGGCGGGAGATTTTCCTAAGTCACTTCGGGGGTTTATACTGGACAGCGCCGGGCAGCCAGGCGAACTCGGCTCTCCTCTGCAGGACTCCAGAGCCGAGCATAGCCAGTGTGGGGCAGCAGTAGCCGGTCCTGTGTGCCATCAGGGCTGACCAGTCGCCTGGCAGCCAACAGGTACTCTCGATGGGGAGCCAGTGATGGGCAGGGACAGCGGCCTGGTGCCCACACATACTCTCGAGTGCGCAGCGGCGAGCGGTTTTTGTAGATGAACAGAATAAGCACCTCATAGCGGGTCTCTTGGGCCTGGCGGTGGCGGCCCAGCACGCGGGCCTGGAATACTGCACGAAGGTGACACCAGGGTCAGGTGGACCCTCAAGGCTTTTGGGTCAGCTGAGTTCAACGGAGAGGGTTAGAGCAACTATCTAGGAGGAGTTAAGGGTCACTGGGGTCAGTAGAAGGAGCCAAAGGTCAGGGGTCTCACCAAAGTCGCTGCCGCAGTAGTGGAGAAGCCGATGTGCGCGACCCCGGCTGTCAGGGCAAGGCCCACAGGGGTCTACGGGGAGGGGGGGTGTTGTGAGTGACACAGGCCGGACTTGCTTCCTGCCTGACCCAGCCCCCGCTGTTCCCACCTCACCTGGTGCTAAGGTTGCAACCCGGGCAGGGATGGCCTCGGGGACCACAGGGTTCTCGGCAGGTTTAGGCTCCACCTCCCGAGGCTGAGGCTGTCGCAGGGGCCAGCCCAGGGCCTGCGCCTGAGCCTGGAAGGAACCATAGCGCTCCCGGGGCAGCCAGAACTCGAAGTGCACTCCTGGGTTGGGCTCCCGCAGCAGCACCTGGAGCGGGAGGGCGCGCGAGAGCTGGTGGCCCGCTCTCCCCTTGGACCCCTGCCTCCCCAGTTAACCTACCCCAGTGTCCCACCTCAAACCGTCGACTCCCGCCCACCTGCAACAACAGCTCCTGGGAGGTGGGTCCGGACGCCTGCAGGGTCTCCTCGGGGCCCACGCCGCGGGTGTAGACCACGCGGGTACCCGCGGCCTCGTAGGTGCCAGGTGGGCTGAGCACCCCGTCGCCGTTGATCACGTAGCCGCCGTCGCGTGCCACTAACGCTGCAAGGAACCAGTCAGCCTGCGCTCGCGGAAACTACCTGTCCCCCACACCCCAGCCTCAGTTTCCCCTGATGCCCCACCGTACCCAGGTAGTTGTGGCTGCTCTGGGCCACGTGAATGTGCCTGGCGCCCTCAGGGATCAGAGTCACGTTCCAGTAGCCGGCGAAGGCACCTGGGACAGGCGGGAGGTAGGGAGTGTAGCGCGGCACGATTTTCTGGGATGCTCAGGTGTGCTCAGGGGTGCACAGTAGCGGGATGCACTGGGGAGACTGGGGTATACAGGGGAGGGATGCTTTGGGGTGCGCAGGGGAGGGATGGGATGGGCAGCGCAGTGGAGGAATGTTCTGGGGTGCACAGGGAGGGATGAGCTGAGGTGCGCAAGAGAGGGATGCGCTGGGACTCGCAGTGGAGAGGTGCATTTTGGGTGAGAGTCCTGTGAGCAGCGATGGAGAGTTGCGGATTAAATGAGAGGCCAAGGAGAAGAGGAAGGGGTTAAAAGGGCATTTTTTTTTTGAGCGAGAGTGGGGCGCTTCGACAGGAGCCAATCAGGAGAAGGGCTCGAGGAGCGGGGCCTCCGAATGTCCAATCAACAAAAGTCTTGTCTCCTGGGAGCCCGCCTTGTTAAAGGGACACCCTTCTTAACGATACGCCTCAAGCGCATGCGCTGAGGCGGGACGGGGCAGTCACCCGCGTCGCGGAACACGCGCTGCACGAAGAGGCACGAATCGTTGGCGCCACCGCAAAGGCCGCAGCGGTCCTCAACGGCGCCGGAGCCCAGCAGCCCGTCGCAGCCGGCGCTCTGCGGGGACGAAGGCACAGGGTCAGGGTGGGCGGGGCGGCGAAAGGGGCGTGGTCACATGGAGCAGGCGGGGCTAAGGGCGAAGCAGAGGCGTGGCTGGAGAAAGTGTCCGCAGGGACCTAGTGTGAGCTAGGCAAAGTGGGTAAGGTTTGGTGAGAAGACCTTATAGTGGGTGGGGTCAGGTGGTGAGCGGGGCTTGAATTTTAAGGCGGGATCTGAAAGAAGGAAGGACCTAGGCAGAGTCCAGTTAGGAGTGGTGTGATGGGCTTGGAGGAAAGACTGTGGAAGGAGCTAGGAGCATGTAACTCGTTTAGTGGGTGGAGCCTGGAGCTAAATGGGCGGGGCTTTGAAGGAGCCTGAGACTGAGGCTTGGGGCCCGGACCTGAGTATAGTTTGTAGAGGAGAGAACTGACTGACGTAATTGGCTGAAGGCCATCTGGGCGGGGTCACATGTAAGGGCGGAGTCTGCAGGGAAATAGACACGGTGGGGCGTGGCCAATGGGTCCTCACCAGACAACGGCCTGCTATGCAGACGCCCTGGGCCCCCGGGGTGCAAGGGGTGCCATCCAGCACGCGACCAAAGCTATGGTAGAAGGCATGGCCCTCAGCCAGGCAGTTGAGGTCACACAGGTTGGGTGCTGAGGGCGGGAGGGATGAGTGAGCCCGGGGCCTCCAACTCATCACCAGTCCCTACCTGCAGTTCATTGCAGCTCCCCCAGCCCTCACCCTCCAGCTTCCCCTTCATGGCCAACCTCCATCCTCTCCTCTCCAGGCCATCTACTTTCTTTCTGCTTTTTTTTTTTTTTTTTGAGACAGGGTCTCTTTACATAACCCTGGCTGTACTAGAACTTGCTCTGCAGACCAGGCCGAACTCAGATCCACCTGCCTCTGCCTCTTTTATTAAGGGCATGCAGGACCACCTCTCGGCCCATAAATTTCCCTACACCCCTTTGTTCCGTTTCTCATACCCCAACCCTCTTCCCTCCTGGCCCTCCTTCTCTTTCAGGCCCAATAAAACTGCCTTTAGTAGCCCTGGAGCCTGGCTGTACCACCGGCCTGCAGTGTACCTCAGTTTTCCCTCTCTGTCAGATAAGCCCCGCAGGCTGGCTGGTGGCAGATGGAGACAAGGCCAACCTAGTGGACACCTTGGGTGCGGGATAGGGCCCCAAGGGTTGATGAAAGGCGCTTCGTTTTAGGCTGGTCCTATCTCTCTCCACCACTCCGGTGGCCAAAGCTGCCTATCTCCCTTCAATCTGGAGGCGTGCTGCCCTGGGCACCCAGTTATATAAGCTGCTATTTTCAGCTCCGTGCGACAACATTTCCTGTTAGTGGGATCAGTCTGAAAACTGTTGGCCTCTGGATAAAACTCTAGATCAATCCGTAGCCTGGAGTTTGATCCTGTGTAAAAGGGACCATTTCTCTTCTCCATCAGCTCCTACATATGCTTCAAAACCCCATTCCAATGCCTGCCTCTCTGGGTATTTCTTAACTCCTTTCAAAGTTCTCTTTTTCTTTCAACCCCAGGAAGTCAGATTACTCACCCCCGTGGAAGGGCACCCATTGATAGGTCTTCTGGGTGCCTAGGACAGGATGGCCATTGTAGAGAGCACATTGCAGGTCTCGGAAGGGTTTTGCCCCTGGTGGGCAGTCCTGGGAGAGGATATAGATGGGTAGATAAGACCAGTTACACCAAGCAGGGTTATTTGGGGTGGGTGTAACAAAGCAAGAGAGATTCAGGGCGGACTCTGGGGTTTACCGGCAGCTGGCACACCCGGTATTCATGGCTGTCTCCCCAGCAAGGTTCCTCCCCGGGAAGTCTGCAAGAAAAGAGGGTTCTGAGTGGAGCAGGACTCCCCCACCCTCTCGGGGACCCCTTCCCATCGCCTGCCCCCACCAACCCCACCCGCATTCCAGCTGTCTCCGTGGGATTAAAGGGCACACTGCGTGTGTGGGCAGGCAGAGGGCGCGGCCTGGCGGGCGGCGGCGGAGGGAGGGGCTCCCGACTTACCGGACGCAATGGCGGCTGCGCACCGAGACACCCTGGCCACAAGAGCTGGAACACCTGCTCCAAGACCCCCAGGGCGTCCATTCCCCAGGACCCTACTTGAGGGCAGAGAGGAGGGTCAGCCAGGAGAAGAGCTGGGGTCCCCCATCCACATTCCTGTGTGCCTCCAGGGCTCCTTCACCCCCTTACCTGAGCAGTACCCCTCAAATCACAACTCAGGAGGGTCCACAGCAAGAGCAGAAGATTCCGGAAGAGGCGGGGTCTGAGGAAGCACAGAAGTCCCAAGAGGCGGTGATCAGCGGGACCAGGGTGGATTGCCATCTCAGCCCTGGCTGGCTGTGTGATCCCCGACTGCAGCTAAACTTCTCTGTGCCCTCTTGTCTCTAAAAAGAAAGGAGGTAACAACAGTCCCACCCCCTTTTCCGGAAAGCCTTGAGGGGGCCATTTCAGGTCAGGCACTCAGTGGGGACTAGGAACTTTTATGTGTTGTTACTTGTTTTAAAACGAATCTTATTTTTAGATGGATGTGATGGCACATACCTTTAATCCCAGCACTCAGGAGGCAGAGGCAGGTGGATCTCTATGAGTACAAGGCCAGCCTGGTCTACAGAGTGAGTTCCAGGACATCCAGGGCTACACAGAGAAACTGTGTCCTTGAAAACTAAATAAAAGAATTTATTTTTACTTCTAGTGTGGTGGCCGAAGATGGCAGAAGCAACCACCCTCTCAAGTTGAGTTGGTTACAGTTGTGAGCAGTCTGACAAGGTGCTGGATACCCAACGTGGGTTCTCTTAAAGCACAAGATGAGATCTTTAACCCTGAACATCTTTCCACTGTGTAGTCCAGGCTGGTCTGGAACTCACTCTGTAGCCTTTAATCCCAGCACTTGGGAGGCAGAGGCAGGCAGATCTCTGTGAGTTCTAGGCCAGCCTGATCTACAAGAGCTAGTTCCAGGACAATTAGGGCTGTTACACAGAGAAACCCTGTCTCAAAAAACCAAAATAAATAGGTAAATAAAAATAAATAAATAAATGGCGTGTGCCACAACTCCTGGCTAGCGTGTTCTGTTCTAGTGCACACAGCTGGTTCCAGTGCCAACGATGCGAGGAATCTTTTAAGGACAGTTTTTAGGTGGTGCGACTTTCATCTACCTTCCTGGGTGACCAACCATTCCGTTTCCTCAGGCCTCAGTTTCTCTGTCTGTGCAGTGTCCTTGAGTCTCTGAGACCCTGTAGAGGGAGCAGCCAGTAGGGGCTCATTCCTCTCAGCTCTGCCCCTGGGGACCTCTCTGCTCCGGGACACCCATAGCCTAAGGAGATCCCTCTGTGGCAGGCAGAGGAAAGCTGACCTGGCCTCCTTCCAACATGTGTGTCATGGTTTCATCTGCCAGGAGTGTGGGTTGCGATGCCCAGAGGGTCTGCAGAGAAGCAGGGCGGGGTAGGGCTAAGTAGAGGCCTCAGTTTCCCCATCTACAGGAATTGGATGAAGTCATTCTCGGCCCACACCCTTCTCGTGATCCGGGCCTGGCAGGACAAGCCAGGAGGGACAGGAACCAAGGCCCCGTGAGTCCCTTCTGGGGTCGGGGCCAGGCGCTCTGAAGGGCACACAGGAGCTCAAAGTTCTCAGCACACACGGTCCATGTACCTGATGAAGGGGAAGGCGGGGGTCCCCCAGTCCGGCTGGAGCCAGGTTCTCCCCATTTGTCAGCCAGTCTGACGCTGTCATTCCACCCTTTCGGGCGCCTTGGGGACCGAGGTGGTTGTAGAAGTTGGAAACCCTGGGGAGTTGCTTCAAGACCGCCGGCCGCCGGGAGCCCTCCCTCTGCGGCCCCAAAGTTGGGCTGGCCCGGGAAGGGAGAGGCTGGGGAGGGGATTTGGTCATCCCACAACCTCCTCTTGGGGGGCCGCATATCCACGTCTGTCAATGCCCTTTCCGGAGCAGTACACCCCTCTTCTGCACTGACGGAGCAGTCACTGGGCAAGCCAGTCCTCAGTCTCAGTTCCACCCCAGGGGAAGTGCGACCCCCAAACTTACCGCCATCCTAGGGATCACTGCTTTCGCCCCAAGTAGGGAAAGAAGCCAATTGCATTGTCGCCACACCAGCCGGGGTATTGGCAGGATGAAAAGAAGTATTTACCGGCTGCTCAGAGCCCAAGGTAAGGCGTCCAAGCTTTCCTGGGACGCCCCCAGAGACTGGCGGAAGCAGCGGGGCCCCCGAGGTGCGGGACTGGGAACTCAGTCGGTCCCTCCCACCGGGCCTCCCAGGCGCGCCCAGGCTAGGGTCACCGAGGGCACAGGCCTGGGGCGCCCTCGTGCGGTAGGAGCCGGCGTTCGGGTTGGGCCTGGAGCTGCGGCAGGGGATTGACCGACAGCGCCAGGCAACGTCGTGGCCCAACGTTGGTCCTTGTATCCTGGTATCCTGGGTGCCAATGACCTTGGGAAGTCCAGCTGCGGGGCGGTGCGCGGGGGTTACCGGGTTGCTATTCCGGGCGCCGCACTCAGGGCCAGGGAATATGCGCGGAGCTGGAGCTTTGAGTGGGATAGTGTGTACCAGGGCGACCTCCCATCCTGAGTACCCGGTCCTGGCCCGCATCACCCCGCAACCAGACTCATCAACCTCGTCTCCATCACACGCTCAACTCAGGCTCCTCGACTCGTCCCAACCATCCATCCCAGGGACCCACAACTAGGTCTCCATCACCCGCAATTAGACCTCCCCACCCTGGTCCCCGTTACCCCCAATTAGATCCCCCGCACTGGTCTTCATCTCCCCTATATAACCAGACTCCGCACCCGGGTCCCCAGCATTCCCTCAAGAGGCCCCGCATGCCCGTTGGGGGTGGAGGGACCCTCCCTGTTGTACATTCCCTTGCGCTGCCGTCACCAATGCTCCACCCTGTCCCGCCCTCCAGGCCCGCCGCCAGTGCAGCTTCCCTCGCCTGGTTCTGGCCTCTAGTCCTCCGCCTCAGTTTCCCCAGACAGCTTCTTTCGGATCCTCCAAGGCTTCCTCCGTGGCGGCCTCTGGCAGCCGGGTGGAAGTCTGCAATACTACTATGGTCGGTGCTGTGTGGACTGCGCTGCTCCGGAACGCTGGACTTGCCTCCTCTAGGAAGCCCGCCTGGCTGACCAGGGCCCTGAGCCCTTTTCTCCCAGGGCGCAGTGCCTGCTGTATGCGCTCCCTAAAACGCAGACTGCCTGCAGTATTTACTCCATGCAGGGCACAGAGCCTGCTGTATACACCTGCTTCAGGACCCAGCAAGTGCCAGCCATTGGAAACGCCTCAGAGTATAACCACTTAGTGTCATTTTGCAAGCCACTGTGTGCACAAAGCTGTGAGCTAAGCAGCCAGTCCCAGTGAGGGGAGAAGGCCACCGGGCCATCACTCCAACTTCTGATGCCCATCACCCAGATGAAAAGAGTTAAGGCCTGGCATGGAGTGCGGGAGGGGCCCCCACTGAACAGGGGCCAGAGAGAGGGGTGGCCTAGCTGGGGTCAGCACAAGAATAAGGGACAGTCCTGAATTCCTGATGTGAGAGGAAGGGGCCTCAGTGAAGCAAAGACGAGGACTGTGTTGGGGACGGCCCATGACGCAGCCTATGCTGATTTACAGAGGACATAGACAATAGGAACTATACTCTCCAGGGAGCGCACAGAGCCGGCCCTGAAGGGGAGATGAACATCAGGCACCATGGCCTATGATACATGAAGACAGAAAGCACTATGTCTTGCAGAACATGCGTGCAGCAGGCACTGTGCCTGGCATGGCACACACATGCAATAGGCATATCCCCTCGCAGAGATAGTATACAGCAGGCACTCTGTCCAGAGTCCCTACAGCAGTCGCTATACGCGGTAAAGCAGGCGCGCAGCAAAAGCGCGGCAAAAAACGCGCTCCGCAAGGCCATACAGCGGGTACTGGTCCTACCAGAGCTTATACAGAAAGTGCAGAGCTCTGTAGGGTGTGTACGGAGCAGGCTCTGTGCGGCGTCTCGTGCAGTTCCGGCTCCGTCCGGTAGAGGGCGCATCAGGGAGACAGAGCTCCGTTAATTTTGCTGCTGGGGTAGCTCAGCTCCACAGGCTCCACCCAGCTCCTAGGACCCATTTTGGAGGCCCTGCCAGGACGGGATGCAGACAAGGGACAGGATTTAGTGCAGCTCTTGGCTATCCGTATGTTCAGGGCCCTGGGCTTACAAACCAAATGGCATCAGCTTGCTTTATGCACTTTAACATTTATCAAGAGGGTACAAGTGGGCGTGTCTGTACAGGAGGGTCAAGAGTTTAAGGTCATCCTCAGCTACATAAGATGTTTGAACTAACCTGGGCTACATGAATCTCGGTCTCAACACAAGACAGGGTTCTGGGGTCGGGCCTTATCTGGCACAGCCACCCCTAAGCGCTTGCAAAACCTGGGAGAGGGATGTCATCCCTAACACAGCAGCCAGGAGCGGTTACACACATCTAACATCCATGAACTGCAGAGGGTGGAGACAGGAGGATCAGGGGTTCAAAGTCATCGAGTCCCATGCCATCCTAGGCTCCAGAGTGAGACTGCCTCAGAAATCAGGAAGATGGAACTTCACGGCACCCTGTGGGACCAGAGCTCTCCCGAGGCACTGGGGTCCCACCACCACGATCCAGACTAGGGCTCTCTGGGGCTCCCAACTGCGCCATGGCACAGGGATGAGGGGGAACCCACACTGTCCATGTCATCCTGAGCAAGGGTGGGATGGGAGAGCTCTGGGCTCCTGTCTTCTTTCTTGGGTGCTCACTAACGTTTTGTTTCTTTTGACTTTTCCTAGTGGCTGCCACTACGCTCTCGTGCCTGGTACCTGCTTCATTGTCAATCCAAGAACTGCAGGGAGCAGGCAGGCAGAGTCAGGGTCTGAGAAACTGGATCCAGCAGGATCTGAGATGGGATGCCTAAACTGCTTTCTGTGTTGGCAACATTGGTTCGGGTTCGCCTGTGTGTGCACATTCGTGTGGAGGCTGGAGGTGGACCTCAGGAGTCTTTCTCAATTGCTCTTCCCCGTGTCTTTTTCAGACAGGGTCTCTCCCTGGAACTCACTGTTTCACCTAGGCTGGCTGGCCAGCAAGCCCCGATCCTCCTTGTCTTCACCTCCCCAGTGCTGGGTCAGCACTGGGGTTATGGCTGTGTATTTCATGCAATGTTTTGAGACAGGGTCTCAAGTTGCCCTGGTTGGGCTTGGACTCTTTCTGTAGTGAAGGATGGCTCTGACCCTAAACTATGAATCTTCATGCCTCCACTTCCATACCTAGCTCACTCCTTCCCCATCCTCTCCCTACCCCCGCCTATACTGAAACTCAGCTCTTTCCCTGCCATTAGCAAAAAGAGCTACACAGACAAAAACAGATCGCTCCTGCAGAAGCCTGGCTAGTTCCAATATCCACACAGGACCCTGCTCAGCGACTGGATCAATGTCACTGCTTAGAGGTCGATGCCATGTCTGGCAGGAGGAAGGATGTGGGGAGGGGCCTGTGCCTCAGGAGTCCCACTTGCTGGTCAGTGGCACCAAGGACGCAGGTCCTCTGAGGACACCAACCCTGTCAGAAGGAACATGGATGACTCAGGCCTTGGGGAGCAGCTCAAGGACAAATCAGAACCACTTGGGGGCAGTAAGCCAGACTTCAGGGCTGGGTAGCGGCGACTCTGGTTCTTAATCCCAGCGCTTTGAAGGTAGAGGCAGGCAGATCTTTGTGAGTTCCAGTACAGCCAAGGCTACACAGGGAGCTCCTGTCTCAAAGAGAGAAAGAAAAAAAAAAAAAAACGAAGGTGGGAGAGATGACTCGCAGAGCTTCCTGCTTCTGCAAAGGACTCAAGTTTAGTTCCCAGTACCCATGTTGGGCAGCTCTGGGAGAGTCTGGGGGGAGACTGCAAGCAGCTCTGGGGGAATCCAGGGGAGCGATCACAAGCTTGTGCAACCCATACCCAGACATACGCAGAACTAAAATAAAATTAAAATTCAATAACTATAAAACTTAAAAACAAAGAAAAAGTCTGAGTAGACATTTCAGGAATAGAGAATTTTTTTCAAATTTTACCTGATTTTTCTTTTATTTTTTACATGCATTGATCTTTTGCCTGCATTTATGCCTATGTGAGGGTGTCAGATCCTGGATCTAGACTAGCAAACAGAGCTGGGGTGCTGGGAACTGAACCTAGGTCCTCTGGAAGAGCAGCCAGGGCTCTTAACCACTGAACCATCTCTCCAGCCTGGGGAATTTTGTTCTTGATCCTCCAGCTGAAGCATGTGCCGGAGAGCCTCACTCCTGTTTATGGCCGTATGATATTCCAGTGTGGCTGGGGTACAGTGTGTGTCCAGCACCCATCTGTAGGTTCTGGGTTGTCCTGGAAAGATTTCTGGCATGAGTGCTCTGTAGAAATGCAACGGTGTGTGCAAAGGCCCCGAGGTAGGACAGGCTGGGTGTGTGTGCAAAGGCCCTGGGGTAGGAGAGGCTGGGTGTGTGTCCAAAGGCCCTGGGGTAGGAGAGGTGTGTGTGTGTGTGTGTGTGTGTGTGTGCAAAGGCCCTGGGTTAGGAGAGGCTGGGTGTGTGTCCAAAGGCCCTGGGGTTGGAGAGGGGTGTGTGTGTGTGCAAAAGCCCTGGGGTAGGAGAGGTGGGTATGTGTGCAAAGACCCTGGGATAGGAGAGGCTGGGTGTGTGTGCAAAGGCCCTGGGATAGGAGAGGCTGGGTGTGTGTGCAAAGGCCCTGGGATAGGAGAGGCTGGGTATGAGTGCAAAGGCCCTGGGGTAGGACAGGCTGGGTGTGTATGCAAAGGCCCTGGGATAAGAGAGGTTGGGTGTTGTGCAAAGGCCCTGGGGTAGGAGAGGCAGGTGTGTGTGCAAAGGCCCTGGGGTAGGAGAGGCAGGTGTTGTGCAAAGCTCCCCGCCCCCTGTAGGAAAGGTGTGTGTGTGAGGACACAGGGTGCTGACTCGGTCCAACCCTGAGGGTGCCACAGTGTCAAGACCTTCCTGGCAGTTCTGAACTGGACAGAAAACAGTTGACATTCAGGGCAGAGCTGCTGGCCGGAGGGGATGGGTTCAGAGGTAGGCCATCCTTCTGACATGAAACAGTTTCCTCAATTTTCAGTCCCCAGTTGGGTTCCAAACTCAGTGGCCCTGAGGGTTGAGTGGCTCACACCTGGTTCTCAGATCGGCTCTGCCCAGAGCCCTTGCTTCAGGCTCTGCATATGAGAGGCTCAGAGTGACATGTGGGAGGGATATGAGTGACTCACGTTAGCGCGCCCCCACTGCCACTGCTAAAGTCACCTTCCTGGGCAGTCAGTGCATTGGGTGTCCCTTCAATGCATGCTCACACTGGGTCACTTTGCGCAGATCCTGGGGTTTTTGGAGTGCTCTGGACAGTCACTTTCCTCCTGCCTCCTCGTGCTTGGGACTCCAAGTCTCTGGGGACTTTTCCTGAGTGACTGAGAGCTCACGGGTGCAGCCACGTGGAACCCAGATAGGAACAGCACACCGTTCCTCAGTCATGCGGTTGAGAGGCCTGGGCCACCTCAGGGACCCACACACAAGCCCTGAGAGTCTCTGGGGAGATGCAGTGGCGGCAGCAGCCACCCCCTCCACCTGCAGCAGGCCTCTTGAGCAAAGCTTCTCCAAAACTTCTCCAGAGAGATCTGCTGAGTCTGAAGGGTTGTCTCAGGTCAGCAAAAGCACAGAGACAGGAAGCAACCAGAATCGGGCCTGGGACGCGGCAGGCTCAGGGCAGTCAGGCCTAAGATACGGGCTGTAGGGGCTCAGTGACAATGTCTAATGTAAAGGCGGCCAGTTCTTACCAGGTGTGATAGTGCATGTCTGTCATCTAGAACTCAGGAGGCTGAGACAGGAGGGCTTGGGAGTTCAAGGTCATCCTGGACTACACAGACATTTTTCTTCTTAGTGAATGGCTCATTCACAGGTCTGTGCAACTGTCCCTGCTATTCATAACAAGAACTTTCCATTTCCCCACACCAAAACTTTGTTGCCATGCAATAGAAACTCTCCAGCACCCACAAACCCACTTTCTGTCTCTAGATCGGCCTGTTCTGGGTATTTCTTGTCCTGGAGTGTCACATTGTGTGGCCTTTTGCTTCTGGGACTACCACTGAGCACCATGTCCCTAAGAGCCCTCCAGGCTGTGGGTGGCAGCTCAGTCCTGTTCATGGCTGTATGGTATTCCAGCGTGGGAATGGGCCTCACCATGTGTCTGTCATGCATTCGTGGACACAGCTGTGTCTACCTTCTTCTGTCTGCTGTGACATATATGTGTCTCTGTCCATCTTTTTTTTTCCTTTGAGTTTTTTGTTGTTACTGGCTTTTAATTTTTGTTTCGTTTTCGAGACAGGGTTTCTCTGTGTAGCTCTGGCTGTTCTGGAACTCGCTCTGTAGACTAGTCTGGTCTGAACTCAGAGATCTGCCTCTGCCTTCTGAGTGCAGGGATAAAAGACGTGCGGGGCCACCACCACCCAGCTTCTTTAAGTTTTTGAGTCAGGGTCTTAGTTAGCACAGATTACCTCTTGAACTCACTCTGTAATCAAAGCTAGCTTGGAACTCACAATCCTCCTGCCTCAACCCCTGAGCAGCTGGAACCACAGCCCTCCTAGCCTTGTAATGAACGGGAAGCACACACCCCGTGTCAAAGTTCACATCTTTTGTGCACCACCGCACAGTGATCCTGGGGTATAATTTCACTTAGACATTTTCCACCTCCCCCCTCAAAGGAGACCCAAACCCATCCTACAATTCCTCCATCCCCTAACGTTGTCAGAGGCTTTTCAGGACAACCGAGAGTGTCTTGGACCAGGTTGAGGTGGGGTATCCCTCCTCAGAGGGGCACAGGCTGGCAGGAGGCCACCCAGCTCCCAGGTACAGACACCCCAGGAGGAGCCAAGGGAGCAGGGAGAAAGCCATCAGCAGATCTGCACGCTCCAGGGCTCCAAGCCAGGAACTCCGTTCCTTCTATCCCAGGAAGTTTCTGTTATTCTGTGGACTCAGCCATCCACCCAAGCGTTTGTCTCTGCTCCCTGGGAGACAAAAATACAGCTGCCAGATATATGAGGTCCACCCCACCTGAAAGTCATGCTGGGAGACCCTGAGCTTGCCGGAGCCTCCTTGTCTGCCACTTGGGGCATGAATAGCACACAACTTAGGGACCAGATCCCAGAAAGAAAAAAAATCTGGTAACTCTTGTCTTGAACCCCAAACTGCTTCTTAAATTTTTGCCATTTTGACTGTTTGTCTGATTGTGGACATGAGCAGGCACAGCACATGTGTGGGGGTCCCAGGAATAGAACTCTGCTTAGCAGTCTCCCGAGGCAAGTGTTTTTACTCACTGAGCTATCACAACCTCCCCCCCCAAACCCTTTTTTCTTCCTCCATGAACCTTGAACCAACTCCTTATAGCTTTTAAGCGTGTTGCCATTTTACAGGGGCTAGGCTGGGCTATCTGGGACACAAAGTAGGTACTCCACCAACCACAAAACACTTAGTAAATACAGTAGGTGTTCAGCCCACGATGGACTGAGCCATCCCCGGGAAGAGGGTGGGCTAGAGAGAGGGAACTGGGTGCCTGGCTACCCCCTCCTCACCCCCACCCGCACCAGCTTCCTGTTATCTGGGCTTCTGGGTTCTCTGGCTGCTGCTGGCTGGCAACCAGGGACCCTCACCCCAGCTGCAAAGGAGACACCAGTAACTTGTATGAGCCTCTTTCCACAAGATACAGGAGCGACTCCTGAATGCGACCAGAGGGACATTTAGATGTGAGCACTGGAGGGGTGTTTCTTGTCCCTCTCAGTGGCACGAGCCAGGGAGCCAGGCTAGATTCTAAATCCTGACTCTGGAAAATTCCATAACCTGAATCCAGCCGCTGGGAGTCAAGCTAATCCCTCCCCATTTATTGTGTTATGTAACGTTCGGGGATTAATACTAGAGGCAGATGGCAGGGCTCACAGCGTGCCCTGTGCATGCCTGGCTTTGGGACTGAGGGGACTCCCAACCTGCACACGGTGGCGGGGCCCGGGGACCCACATTCTTGTGGTGCAGAAATGGCTGCTTGCAGCACGAGGAGGGTGTTGGAGGGGAGGGTTGAGCTCAGGTGAGGGGTTGCCTGAGGGTCTGAAGTGTCCCAAGGCTAGCTTGGTATCTCTTCTATCAGCCTCATCTAAGCCTCCGCCTCCACCTTAAAGGTCAATTCTCACTCGACTATCACAGCCAGTGCCCACCTTCTGCCCCTCATCTAGTTGCCACGTCTTTCGTGGCACCCCACCCCCACGGTGCTCCACTTGTGCCCATAGCCTTCCAGCCCTTTATCTTTGGTCCCTATGTCACCAAATCTCTCTAGTTGCCCTCCCACTGAATCCTGCTGTGGCTTCCCAGTGCCCAAGTTGAAGTCCCACAGGTCGCTCTCTCTTGTAGGGAGGACCCAGCCGGATGCATTTGGTCCACTAGCTTCAGGTCTTCCATACATCCCAGACAGACTCCTGGGGCAGGCTTCTCTGCAAATAAACCAGCCGAGTCCACTGGGCCTCAGTTTCCCCGATGAGTGAACTGAGTGCTATCAACAGGTCCTAGGAGGCGCAGGGATGGGAGCGCGGTAGAACTACGGGTTTGCTTCAGAGCACCTGCTGATGCTGGCAGGATCCCATGGGCGTCCGGGCCCCGCCCCGTCCCGCCCCCACTCTCCAATAAGACCCACTCCTGCGGCTCACGGGCCCAGAGCAGCAGTGTTGCCAGCGGCAGTGGATTGCGCAGTTCCCGCGCCCGCTGTGCGCCCAGGCCCACCCCAGCAGATGGAGCCCCGGTCACAGCGGCGGCGGCGGAGTCGCCAGCTGGTGGCCGCCTTCCTGCGCGACCCGGGCTCGGGGCGCGTGTACCGGCGCGGGAAACTGATTGGCAAGGTGGGGGTTCCCGCGCTCGCTCATACACACCCGAGTTCAAAACGCGGGAAGGGGGAGAGCTGGAAGGGTCAAGGGCTGGGCGGGAATGCACGCGCGATGATTGGCGTCTCCGATCCCCTGAGTTTGGGGTCCGGGCTGCAGGGCGGATGGCGAGGTGGGAACTGCACTTGGCGGGCGTGTGCGGGGCGTGTGTGCGTCGCCCGCGTTAGTCGGACACTGAGTGTCCCATGGGTGCACAACTGGTGCTCCACACGCAATGGCGAGGCTGTCCCTTCCCCCCGCGGTGGGTGCTGAGCAGCGCGTGGGGTCCGTGCCCTGTACCCACTTGCCTACCTGGCTGAGGCTGGGGATTGCTCCCTTGGTGGCCGAGGGCGCTGGAGGGTGTTGAGCTCTGATACTGGGTGTTGTGCCATGTGTCCAGGGGTTGTTTAGCAGGGTGTGCCTGGGTGCTGTATTGTGTGTCTGTGTGCCGTGTTTGAGGGCCTTCATGTGTTAAAGGATGTAGTGTGTGTCTGGGTGAAGCTGTGTATTGCATGGTGTGTCTGGGTGTTGTTTTGTATATCTGAACTGGGTCATGTGTTATCATGAGTTTGTGTCTGAGTCTTGTGTATGTGTTTAGAGTCTGGGTGTTGTGTGTCCAGATAGTTTGTCTGGGTGTGTGTTGTGTGTGCGTGTGTCTGGGTGTTGTCAGTCTGGGTGCTATGCGTGTAGTTGTGTGTGGTCGTGCTGTGGGGGTGTCTGACTGGGTGTGTGTAGGCGGTTTGTATATGGGTGCTGTGTGTAGATGATGCCAAGTGGGGGGATGCTGTTTGTAGGTGTGTGTGTAAGTTCTGTTTGTGGATGTGTGTCGATGCGGTAAGAGGGCGCTGTGTTTGTAGATGGAAGTACTGTGTGTGGATGCTGTGTGTGTGTGTATGCTGTGTTTCTGGGTGTCACGGGTCCCTCACTGTCCTGTGCAGCAGAGTTCATGGGCCTCCTGCTTTGACAAAGTCCGTGAGTCTCATCTCTTTGGCAGGGGACTGTGGTGTGGGGTGTCGGGGTGTGACAGCTGCGGAGCCTTGTCTGAGTCTGTAGCTGGCCTGTGTCTCTGGGTGTGGCCCACTGTCTGCATCTTGTTTCCTGTCCTCTGCAGGGTGCCTTCAGCCGTTGCTACAAGCTCACAGACATGTCCACCAGTGCAGTATTCGCCCTCAAGGTGGTGCCAAGGGGCGGGGCGGGGCGGCTGCGCCTGCGCGGGAAGGTGAGCCAGCCATCACACACACACACACACACACACACACACACACACACACACACACACACACACACCTGCCCAAAACCTGTACCAGGACTGCCCTGTTTCCCTCCTTGCGAGCGAGCCAGGCCTGGGGCCTGTCGCCTGCACAGCAACTCAGGGACCTTCATGGGGACACAGGTGGAGCGTGAGATCGCCCTGCACAGCCGTCTGCGCCATCGCAACATTGTGGCCTTCCACGCACACTTCGCAGACCGCGACCACGTGTACATGGTGTTGGAGTACTGCAGCCGCCAGGTAGCCGAGGGCCTGGTGGGAGAGGGGCGGGGCTTCGTGTGTTGGCTCTGGGTTCGCTAAACCAGGCAGTGTTGAGCTGTGTTGAGCCCCTGTTGCTTGAGGGGGTGACTGGGGTGAGGCCTGGGTCAGGCCACTGAGAGCCAGACAGGCCTGTTGTCTATCCTGTCTGTGTCTCTAGGTCCCCGAAACTACCAGTGTCTACCTGTGCCCACACCATGTCCACTTCCTGCCCTCTGTCCAGTCACTAGCGTCCCCTGTCCCCACATATGGCCTCCTGCACCACTTGGGCCCACACAGCTCAGCCTTGCTCGCCCTGGCTGAGCGGGGTTTCCCTGGGCCCGGGTGTGAGCACAGAATCCACAGCCCATCTAATGAGTGCCCGGTCGCCTGCAGTCCCTGGCTCACGTGCTGAAAGTGCGGAGGACCCTGACAGAGCCTGAGGTGCGCTATTACCTTCTGGGACTGATCAGCGGCCTGCGCTACCTGCACCAACATCACATTGTGCACAGGGACCTGAAGCCCAGTAAGCATGAGGAAGGGACTTTTGGGGTGCTGCGAGAGTGGCGAAGGGCTGGGGGGCTACAATGCTCCCATGCCACGCTCCCCCACCCGCAGGTAACTTCTTCCTTAACAAGAACATGGAGGTAAAGATCGGAGACCTGGGGCTGGCTGTCCAAGTGGGGCCCACTGGTCACTGCCACAGGTAAAGGTGGGAGGTCTTGGTGGTCCTGAATGGGGCCAGGAAGTCCTGGCCTTCCTGAACTTCCCATGGTTCTCCTCCCAGGGTGCTCTGCGGAACCCCAAACTTCCAGGCCCCTGAGGTGGTGTCCCGCAATGGACACTCCTGCAAGTCTGATATCTGGGCTCTGGGCTGTGTCATGTAAGAGGGAGCCTGACCGGGTCTGGGGGAGGTGGTGGGGCCCCCGGGGAGACTGGGTGTGGGCAAGGAGAGCGAGCATGGGGGTCTCCCTCTGTAGACGAGACTGGCTCTGAACTCACAGAGATCCCCCTGCCTCTGCTTTCCCAGTGCTGAGAGTAAAGAAAGAAGCATGCCTCTTCACCCAGTGAACACCTGGCCCTTAATGTCCAGGCTTGGATTTCTTGTCCCATCCTGGGTGCCAATTAAATTCAAGTGTGGCTGCAGCTAGGGTTCGGTTGGTGAAACTCGAGCTGAGCACGCATGAAAGCCCAGATGCCATTCCCCAGACCACACAAGCCAGGCATGGCAGTGCACACTTGTCATTGCCAGCCCTGGGGAGGGGAGGGCAGCATCCTGGGTGACGCAAGTCACTGGGGAGGTAACTCAGGTTGGGGGCAGCCAGGTGGAGTGTGTCTTGGGCAGGGGTGGAGCCTGGTCAAAGGAGTCCAGGGTGGGCTGGGCTTGGCCAGGTGTGTAGAGAAAGGTGTGAACTCCCAGAGCTGGGCACTTTCTGACTCACTTCTGCCCTGCCTGCCCCGGGCGCAGGTACACGGTGCTGATGGGCATGCCACCCTTTGCTGCGGCGCCCCTGTCAGAGATGTACCGACGTATCCGGGAAGGCCAGTACCCCGAGCCCGCTCACTTGTCTGCCAGCGCCCGCAGCCTCATTGCACGGCTCCTGGCACCCGACCCTGCTGAGCGGCCCAGCCTGGACCACTTACTCCAGGATGATTTCTTTACTCAGGTGAGGGGTTGTCCCCCGATGAGTCCCTGGGATCATTTAGATCCAAGGCTGACCCCAGCTCACTGACTTCCAAGGGCTTCACTCCAGAGCGGCTGCCTCCACATTCCTGCCACAGCCCACCTGGCTTTGCCTTCCCACCACCGCTGGGCAGATTGTTCCGCAAAGTGGGACAGCTCCTGCTGACCCAGTGCCGGCCACCTTGTGAGTAGCTGTCCCCTAGCCTGTCACAGCCTCTCATCTGCCTCAGGCCTGGTATCTTCACTGTCTCTCCCTTCCATGGGCGTGACCAAGGTGGGAAAGGACGGCATGAGCGATTGTCACCATTGTTCTCCAAACCTGTGCTTCCCTCAGGTCCCTTTAAGTCAAAAGAGCCTTCAGGCCCTGCAGAAGGGACAAAAGTTGACCACGTGGAGTCCAGCAATGAGGTGAGCAGTTCAGTGAGGGCTACGGGGAAGAACTCCTTGACTTTCCTGAAGCACCGGACTGAATCAGCAACTTGCTTCCTTCTGCTCTAGAGACCCCAGACCTTGAACCCTGGCAGCTCTGAGTCACACCTCCGCCCCTCACTGGGGATTCTGGGCGGGGCTCCACCCTGACCACGCCCCCAGCCCCTCACTGAGAGATTCTAGACTATAGCTCCAGTCCCAGCTGTCCCTCATCCTCACGTTTGGAGACCATGGGACCCTGCTCACAATAGTTTACACTGCATTTGTTGAGTGCTTGCCACATGACTTTGTGCAGCAGGCAAGTTTTGTCTGAAGAGGAAACCTGTTCTCTGTGTAAAGTGGGTTGCTGGGCTCTGGGGGCTCCCTCAGGAATGGGAGTTACATTAACCTCTGCTCTCTCCAAACACCTCTGTCTCAGGACAGGGCTCCTCTCTGTGCTGAGAGTCCAGTCCTCCTCACACTTGGGACCCTGCAGACCAACCTAGCAGGTGAGCAGCAGAGAGCCTCACCGTAGGCAGATGCTGAGGCACGTGGAACAGGGACTTCCCTGTGTCCTGACGAGGGTCACAGCCGCATCTGGCCTCAGGTTGTCCACCTGTAAAACATAAACATCTGGGATAATCAGGGTTACCTTTTGGGAGGGCAAGTGTGGGGACCCTGGCTGATGGGAGAGGGAGGGGACCCCCCTCTTTGGTGGCTGTCCAGTGCTGTCTGGGCACCTATGTGACTCTGTCTTAACAGATCCAAAGGGGAGCTTGGCTCTTCAGGTGGAGATGGCAACCAGGAAAATGCACCTATGCTTGGATGCAGGACCTGTGGGTAGGACAGCCAGAAAAAAGTGGAAGGCTGAGGGGGCCTAGCCCAGGCCCACTGCATTCTCACCCTAGCCCAGCTCCCTCCACAGCTACAGCCACAACCCCACCCCAACACACCCCAGCAAAACCCCACCCAAGCCCTCCCTCCCCAGCCCATCCCCTCCTCATCCTACCCCTCCCAGCCCAGTACCTGACCCTGACTCTTTTTTCTCCCCTTATGCTCAGCTGCACAGGAACCCCCAGGGGAGCAGCAGCCTGTCCTCTGGGCTCCCAAGTGGGTGGATTATTCCCTCAAGTACGGCTTTGGCTACCAACTGTCTGACGGGGGCAGTGGCGTGCTGTTTCGGGATGGCTCCCACATGGCCCTGCGCCCCCAAGAAGGGTAATTGCTGGGACTCCTATTCCCAGGGAACCAGGTTTATCTGGGTGTCCGCCACGAGGAGAGCTCAGTAACACAAATGACAGAGTTGGTTTCACGTTCTTTTCCACATGAGGAAAATCAGTTGTCAGTTGAGGTGGGAGAGGGGACTTTTGATAACATGGACACTGTTGGGTCACTGGGGAAGCCATGTTCCTGGAGAAAGTCAGATGATGGCTCAGTAGACAAAAGCGCTCACCTGGCATGCACAAGGCCCAGGGTTCCCTCACCACCAGGGTGTGAACAGGCAGTGGCTCACACCTCAAAGTAGAGGCAGGAGGATCAGGAGTTCAATGCCATTCTCAGCCACAGAGCAAGTTCAAGGCTAGCCTGGGCTACTTATGGCAGGGAAACACTATGTCTCTGAACACAAAGGAGCTGACATCAGACAGCGTCAGGCTGAGTTCAACAATATGGAACCGACTCACACTGTGTGTGACAAGAACATGATGGTGTGCCTGATCTCGAGTGCATGAAGAAGCCAGAGGCCCGCACCAGCATTCCTCAATGACTCCTCCTCCTATTCCTGACATAGGGATTCTCATTTCCACTAGGCTGGCTGGCCAGTGAGTCCCAGGGATCCTCCTGCCTCTGCTGGGGTTACAGACCTGTGCCACCACACCTGGCTCTTACCTGGGTGCTGGGATCCCAACTCAGGTTCTCATGCTGAACCATCTCCTTGGCCCCATGATTCATTTCTGTTTTTCTTTTCGTTGGGGATGGAACTGAGAACTTTGGGGGTATCCTCTGCTACTGAGCCCACCTCCCAAGCACTGGTATTTTACCATAGTGTTCTTGGTATGAGAGAGGTGGCTGGGCACAGATGCGGCGGGGCTGGCCAGAAGGGTAGTGGCTATTTCTATGGAGACAGACGAGGAGCTTGAACCTGATGTAGTTGGCCTATGAGAGGTGTTTCTGGGGTGGTCGGTGCCCTAACTGACCACGCCAGAGTTATATGGAGCACAGTGATGCTTGGGTAGTAATGAGGTACAGCTACGAGGGAGGACCCCCTCAAGCATGGGTCATCCAGGACAGAGACTCATTCAGGTCCCTGGTCCCCAGCCATGTCTCCTACAAGCCTGACCAAGGGACTCTGTGGACCTTCACCCTGAGGGACGTCCCCAGCCCACTGCGTGCCAAGCTGGCCGTCCTGCGGCTCTTTGCCTGCTATATGCAGAGGCGTCTGAGGGAGGTGAGGGACTGGAGTGTGGGGAGGAACAGGAGAGGGAGGTGTCCATCCAGAGGACCCTGACCAGCATGTTCCCACAGGAGGGGACTGTGTCCATGGCTGTGGCACCTGCTTCTTCTGACTTCTCTCTGCTGAGTTTCATTGCTGATTCCCAGGCCCTGGTCATGTTGTTTAGTGATGGGACCGTGCAGGTAAGCAACCAGAACAGCAGGCTGGCAAGAAGCAGCATTCAGGACACCAGGGACTGTGTGACCTCTGAAAAAATATGGAATCCAGAGGTTACATCCTGTGTCCTCAGCCCAATCAGAGCCAGAAAGCAGCCCCCTGCCCTAGGGAATCCTGGGTCTCTGGGCACAGTGAAGTCGAGGGGGCAGAGAACCAGAGAGGATATGGCCTGGAGTTAGGGCCTGGGTGGAACTGAGGTGGCCTGAAGAGTCACTGCTGAGATTCGGCCTGAACCTGGGGCTGCTCTGGGCATAGGGAAAGACAAATGATAATGAAGACAGGAAATATTTATGATAAAGAGATCCTTGGCTACATAGAAACTTTGAAACCGGGCTGGAGAGATGGCTCAGAGGTTAAGAGAACTGACTGCTGTTCTGGAGGTCCTGAGTTCAATTCCCAGCAACCACATGATGGCTCACACCCATCTATAGTGAGATCTGGTGCCCAGAACACTATATACATAATAAATAAATTAAAAAAAAGAAACTTTGAAACCAGCCTTTTACCGGGTCAAAGGAAAACAAAAAGAATGAAAGAGACTAAAGGATGGGTAGGCTAGATGGCTCATTGCTAAAGGCGCTTGCCTCCAAGCCCGATGACCCGAGTTCAGTCCCCAGCACCCACATGGCAGACAGAGCCAACTCCAGCATGTTGTCCTCTGTGTGTGCCATGACAAACACATGCACAAATAAACACAAATAGTAAGTTAAAATGTAAGGAGAGAGAATGAAGGAAACAGATATCTTACCAGGTTGAGGGGGTGAGGGTGGGGCAATCCCCAGTTGAGACCCCTTCTGTTGATTTCATGGAACCCTTGACCTCCAATCTTGACTCTCACAGGTGCAGATCCTATACCAGTGTTTGTGTCCATCCCCAGGGTCAGAACTGGGGCCAGCATGGTCGACTCTGGTCACCTTGATCTTAATGTCATTCTCTCCCAGGTCAGCCTTAGGACATCCCAAACCCAGCTGGTACTGAGTGGGGAAGGTGAAGACTTTCTGCTCACCCTCTGGGAGCTGGGAAGACCTGGTATGGGAAGCTCCTACTCACTGGACATTCTACGGAGTCATGGCTGCACTCCCGCCGTCCACCAGCACCTGCGTCATGCGCTACGCCTGCTCCACAGTGTCCAGTGAGTCAGAAGGTCTGACTGAACCTCTGCATGTTGGTGCTGGAGACCTGGGCTCTATCTGCTTCTGCTCTACAGTTGGCGTCCATGGAGGATGGACACATTGGGGTCTTCTGCTATTTATGGTATGACTATTTAAGATAGAATTTTGTTAGGCCCTGCTGGATTTTCATTAAAAAATAAAAATATTAAAAAAAAACACATGTCCCTATAAGTTGGCGTCTGTCTCTTTTTGTTTGTTTATTTTAGATTTATTTATTTTCTGTGTGTGAATATTCTGCTTGCATGCAACTCTGGGCAGCACATGAGTGTCTAGTGTCTGTAGAGACCAGGAGAGGGTGTCAGGACCCCACACCACACCTTTGGAACTAGAATTACAGCTGGTTGTGAGTCACCATGTGGGTGCTGAGAATCAAATCTGGCTCCTCTGCCAGAGCAACAAGTGCCCTCAACTACTGAGCCATCTCTCCAGCTTTTTGCTGCTGTTGTCTTTAAATCAGGGTGACCTTTTGTCCAGGCTGGCCTGGAATTTGTTGTGGAATATTTGTTTAACGACACAGAGATGTTTTGTCTTTAACTATGTAAAGATATGTTCCATTTGTTTAAATATGTAAAGATGTGTTGCTGTTTTACCTTGCCTGCCTAAGGCCCCTGATTGTTCTAATAAAATTTTAACAGCCAATAGCAAGGGAGGAGTTATAGGCAGGACTTCCATGCAGGCAGAGTAAGGAGGAGGAACTTAGGCTCAGGAAGAAAAAAGAGATGGCAAGAGACTGTCAGACAGACAGATGAGGTGGAAGCAGGAAAGCAGGATATACAGAATGAAAGAAAGGTAAAAAGCCCTAAGGCAAAACGTAGATGAATAGAAACAGGTTAGACTTAGTTAAAAGAGCTAATGGGCCAAGCTAAAGCTAAGGTCAAACTTTCATAATTAACAATAAGTCTACATGTCTTTATTTGAAAGCTGATTGGCGGCACAAAGAAGATTCCAGCTACAGGAACTTATTTCACATCTTGGAAGATGACCTTGAACTCCTGATCCTCCTGCTGTGTGTACCTCGCGGCCTCAGCTGGCCTGGAACTGGCGTTGATTGCCTCAACTTCCCCTGAGTACAGGAGCAGACAGTGCACCCTCAACCTGGCTTTCTCAGGCTCACTTTGGACAAAGGCTGGGAGGAGTGTCTGCTGGAGACCTGTTCTGGACAGGTGTAAGCTAGATTCTCATCTTGTAACAATTAGTACCAGAAGTGGTGGTGTGTCACTGAAATTATCAGTGACAGGTTTTCACTTAAAGGAGGGTTCTCCGGAAAATGGCTGTGACACACAGCAGGGTGAGACCTGGGCTGGGTCTAGGGACATGGGTGGCTGTCACCAAGTGAGATGCTCCTCCACAAGGAGGGTGAGATGCAGATGCTGTTCAGTACCTGGAATAGTATCCTCAATACCTCGGAGACCTGCAGCTTAGATTCCTCTTTAATATGTCCTCGTGTGCTTTCTAAACATGGTGACCAAAGCCCACTTGGGGAGGACAGTGTCAGTCTGGCTTATACTTGCACATCACAGTCCATTATGAGGGATTTCCGGTTAGGAACCTGGAGGCCATGAAGGAGTGCTGCTTCCTGGCTTCTTCCTCCTGGCTGCTTAACTTACGTTTATTTATTTTTCAAAAAAGGAACTCACTGTGTAGCTCTGGCTGTCCTAGAACTCACCAAGTAGACCAGGCTGGCCTTGAACTCACCAAGATCCGCGTGCCTCTGCCTTCCCAGTGCTGAGATTAAAGGCGTGCACCACCACCGCTCAGCAACTTATTTCCTCCTACAGCTAGGACCACTTGCCCAGGGCTACCACGTAGCACCACACACAGTGGGCTGGACAGGTCATTCCAATAGAAGTATTTTCTCAATTGAGGTTTCTCAATTCTGGCTTGTATCAAGTTGACAAAAACAAAAACAAAGAAAAACCTAGGCCGGACTGATACAATGCCCGAGGCGTGTGGCCTCCATGATAGTCACAGAAATGCATGCCTGGCTGGGCGGTGGTGGCGCAAAGTCCCAGCACTCAGAAGGCAGAGGCAGGAGGATCACTGTGAGTTCCTGGCCAGCCTGGTCTACAAGAGCTAGTTACATGACAGGCTCCAAAGCTACAGAGAAACCCTGTCTCGAAAAACAAAAAACAAAAAAAGAGAAATGCATGCCTGTTATCTGGCACTTGGCAGGCTAAGGGCACATCTAAGAGCTTTTACTCCCTGGGAGGACCTGAGTGGTGAGGAGAGGGGGAGGGGCACTTAGCCAGAGTTTGCCTGTTAGACAAGGGGAAAAGGACTGAGGGTGGCCTGATGGAGGGGCTTGGGCGGGGTTGATGGAGGTGCAAGAGCGGGTTTTAGGGTGGGGCTAGTGGGCGGGATCGAGGGTAGGGTTGATGGGGAAGCTGAGTTGAGGGTGGACCGATGGGCTGGGCTGAGGGAGGGTTGAATGGGCGGCTGGAGGAGTGGGTTTGAGGGGCGGGGCTGAGGGAAGGGGGGGGATGATGGGCGAGGTTGATGGGTGAGGCTAAAGGAGGGGCTGAGGCGGGGTTGAGGGAGGGTCAATGGGCGGGACTGCTCTTGAGGGCCTTGCCCATATAGATACACTGTGGTTTTATTGGAAGAGGGCAAGGAGATCAGCTG
The DNA here is from genome assembly GCA_028555095.1 of Dicrostonyx torquatus. NCBI lineage: Eukaryota > Metazoa > Chordata > Mammalia > Rodentia > Cricetidae > Dicrostonyx > Dicrostonyx torquatus. Next base: position 492,715 of record JAQHUG010000434.1, on the reverse strand, counting down.
TTCTCTGTGGATGCTGGGGAGAGAAGACTGCACCCAGACACAGCAGTGGCCACGGCAAGCGAAGGCGTGGGTGTTCTGGATATGAAGGTCATGTGACCACATGCCTTCCTTGGCATAGATTGGAGGGGTAAAGGGATCTGCATGGAAGGAGGTGTGGAAGAGGAGCAGTAAAAGCAGAAGGGAAGTACCAGTAGAGCTCAGGGAGGTGTTTTGCTGTTGAGCTACAATTTGCCCTTTAGTTGACAATTCTTTAGCACAGCTGTGTAGACACGGTTGCCAGCCTCCTCCTCGGCTCCTCCAGCCTGTCTCCTGCCCCGGCCCCAGCACCCATAGTACCCTACCAACTCCAGAGGCATCGGGTTCCACACTGGGCGGGCTACTGCCTCTGGTCCTCTCACTAAGCACAGTGTCCTCGAGGTCCCTCCATGCAGTGCTCAGAGCCTCAGTCCTGTTCAGGACTACGTGGTCCTCGGTGTGTGGATGTGCTGGGATCATCTGCTGTTGGAAAGGACTGGAAAAAAAAGGCAAGGATTCTCTCTCTATATGCCTGTCTCTCTCTCCGTGTGTGTGTGTGCGCCTTGTCCCTGCCTATCTTAGTTAAGGTTTCTATTGCTGTGAAGAAACACAATGGCATGGCAACGCTTATAAAGGAAAACACTTAATTGGGATGTCTCCCTTACAGTTTCAGAGGTTTGGTCCATTATCATCGTGGTGGGACATGGCAGCGTGCAGGCTGATGTGGTGCTGGCTACATTTTGATCAGAAAGCAACGGAAGTAGACTGTTTCACTGATTGTCTTGAACATAAGAGACCTCAAATCTCACCTCCACGTGACACACTGCCTCCAAAAAGACCCTACCTACTAATAGTGCCACTCAGTTTGGTACCCGTTTTCTTTTGAACCACCCTACTGCCGCCCCATCTTTTAAGCCAGCACTTACTGTTATGCCCAGATTCGTAAAGTCTCCCAAAAACCAACAAGGAGACCAAGTCCCATATGTAAAAGCAAAGAGCCTTTACTCTACTCAAGTTCGAACTCTCTGTGCCCAACACATGGGCCAATCTCAGTTAGGGTGAGGTTTATATAATAGCAGAGGTTGGAGTGAGGGATTTCTAAGGTTCAGGACCCCTGATTGGCTGACATTTGTCTGGGGGTGGCCTGGTGAAAACTGGATGGGTGTGTGCTGGACTAAGGGGACATCAGGCGACCCTATCTGCAGTGGTTGAAATGTTAGTTTCCTTTGGATGTTCTGTTCCTGGGTGGTGCCTGGGTGGTCTCTATTGAGCCTGTCATGGTTGGACCTTACAATTACCACCTGTAATGATTTCTGTCCCTTTAAGAGACAAGCCACGCCCACTCCCTGCCCCATCAGCTGCTAAGGCAGGCTGATCTTCAGCTTCCAGCCTGAAAGCTCTCTCTCTTTTCCGTCTTCCTCTCCGAGAGGCAGCTTCTGCCTCTCCCCACTTCTCCCCTTTCCCCACTTCTGTCTCTCTCTTCTCTATCTCCTCTCTCTCTCTCTCCCCTCTTCTCCCCTTTCTCTCCCCTTTTTCCTTCTTAATAACCCACCTAATAAATGTTCAACTTTACTCTGCATGGCGTGCCTATCCATGTCTCTGGCTCCTGGCTGCCCACCATGTGTCTCCCTGCCTGGGACCAGCCCCCCTCAGGCACTGGCAGCCATCTCTGCCAAGGACTGGCTGCTCTCAGGGTCCGCTGCCTGCTGCCACATGGCCTGCTACCGCTGCTTGGGGATCTACAGCATTTCTGCTGCCTACTGCCGCCGGGGATCCTGCACATTTTTAATTTTTCCATTACACTATTTCCTTGCGAAACATGATCCCCTGCTGGAGAGACAACTCAGCGGCTAGACCGCTGCTCTTGTGGAGGACATGGATTCAATTCCCAGCACCTGGCACCCACATGGTGGCTCACAACCACCTAATAACTCCAGTTCTGAGAGATCTGATTTCGCCTCACAGCCTCCACTGCCCTGGCATACATAAGAGTTGCACAGACACACATACAATACACTTATGCCCACAAAATAAGGTTAAACAGAGGCAGTGGTGGCACATGCTTTTCATCCCAGCACTCAGGAAGCTGAGGCAGGTGGATCTCTGTGAGTTCCAGACCAGCCTGGTCTACAGAGGGAGTTCCAGGACAGCCAGGGCTACACAGAGAAACCCTGTCTAGAAAGGTCTACAACCAAAAAAATAACAAGAACTCTCGCCTCGCCCTGTGGAGGCCCTGGGTTCTTCACCAGCTGCGGCCACACCTTTGCCATCCCTGCCATCTCGGTGCCTTGGAGGTGGGGGCAGGAGGATCAGGAGTCCAAGGTCAGCTTCAGGTACCATAGTGAGAGTTCTAGGACAGTCTGAGCTACACGAGATTCTATCTCAGAAAGAGAGTGGGGAGAGCAAGGGAGAGAGGAAGCCAGGTCTAGAATGTGCTAAAATCCCAACAGCTCAGTGACTAGGAGAATAAAAATCACTCCTGTTTTTGTGTGCCCACCACCAAGGCCCCAGTGTAGAGCTCACTGGCCAGGTCTAGATCACATAACCTTACCCTCCACACCTTCCTGAAGTGGACTAGGTGGTAAACTGACAGTGAAATTGACATCATATCATACCCTCAATTAAAACCTATTGTCCCTCCCTCCCTCCGTCCATCTTCCCTCACTCTCTCCTTCCCTCCCAATCTCTCTCTCATCCTGGAACTTACTCTGTAGACCAGGCTGCTTGAACTCACAGAGATCCTCCTGGCTCTACGTTCCGCATGCTGGGATTAAAGATGTGCAACACCATGCCCGCCAAAATCCATTTCTTTTTATTCTTATTTATGTTTATGTGTGAGCATGTATGTTATCAGCAGACAATACCTGCAAAGGCCAGGAGGGGGCGCCGCGGCTCTGGACCTGGATTTACAGGAGCTGTGAGCCACTAGGTGGGTGCTGGCTAGGGGGCCCAGGTCCCCAGGACTAGCAAAAATCACTCCTCACCCCAGCCACGCCTGCAGCCCCTACCTCTTTGAAGATCTCACCTAGTAGCAGGGTCCCTGCTGTAAACTCAGAGCATTGTTCCCCAGGGCTGGGCTGAGCAAGGAGCATCATATCTGACTTTGTGGCTATAGGTCAAGCTTAGTGTGACTTCGTGACTTTTGTGTCTACCCAGAATGCTCGTCTCGGGGTAAGAACAGGACAGAACAGGGTGAGCTTCCCCGAGGGACTGTCTTGCTAAATGACCTACCTAACGTGCATATTTCCATCTGCTCGTGGGCGTCAGCTCCGTAGCGATCTGTGAGAATCTCCCACGCCCCGAGCCCACAATGGTGGTATATTAAAAATAAACTAACTACAGAATACATCAATTTCTAACCTCCCAGGCCGATTTGTTTCTAGGCAGAAAGAACTTCAACAAATGAACTTTTGCCCACTCTGCCGCCCAACGAAACTCTGGAATTTTTGTTGGAGGGGTTAGCAGGGAGAGCAAGAAACAAAATTATTGACCCAGGTATGCTGACATTTGCCTGTCTTCCAGCATTGGTGAGGTGGGAGTGGGAAGATCAGAAGTTCAAGGTCATACCCAACCACACACTGAGCTCCAGGCTGGTCTGGGCTATGTGAGACCCTATCTCAAAAACACAAACAAACAAACAAACAATAAAAAACCCTAGGCTGGCAAGATGGTTCAGTGAATAAGGGGAAACTAAGGCCCTGAATTTGAGACACACGTGATAGAGAAAAAATGCCCACGAGTTGTCTTCTGCCTGCCACACTCACGTGGAGGCACACAGCAATAATACATAAATAATGAGCAACCAAGAATGAGAGAGGCAAAGACTGGACCTGATAACGAATGCCTGGAATGCCAACTCTTAGGAGCCCGAGGCAGGAGAATTGCTATGAGTTTTCGACCAGCCTAGGAGACAAAATGTGATTCTGTCTCAAAAACAAAACAAAAAAACCCCGGCCTTCTTTAGTCCAGCAGTAGGGAGCCAGAGGCAGGGGGATCTCTGTGAGTTTGCGGACAGCCTGGTCTACACGAGAGTTCTAGGCCAGCTGGGGCTACACAGAGAAACCCTGTCTCAAAAGCAACAGAACGAGCCGGGCGGTGGTGCACGCCTTTAATCCACAAGGACATGTGCTCAACTATGTTCATAGCAGCTTTGTTTGTCATAGCCAGAACCTGGAAACAACCTAAATGCCCCTCGACCGAAGAATGGATAAAGAAAATGTGGTACATTTACACAATGGAG
>JAQHUG010000434.1:453301-485395 GCA_028555095.1 Dicrostonyx torquatus | reverse complement strand
TCCGCCCACCTAAGGGTTGGCCTAACTATAAGCCAGGCAGCCCTTTATTTAACCAATCAAAACACAGAAATACAGGTGGACCCTCCCACAATGTCCTTATTGAGACTCTGTGACACGAAGGGGAGGGGAGAGAGACCCTTATAGATTACCTACAGAAATACAGCATGGGCCTCACCCCTGCTCCTCACTGGGGATTTTGGGCGGGGCTCCACCCTGACCACGCCCCAACCCCTCACTGGGGGATTCTAGGCGGGGCTCCACCCTGACCACAAAGTTCCTTTGCTTTCTGAGAGAAGGTGCCTAAGTTATCCAGGCTGGCCTCCTGTCTCTGTTTTTCTTGTAGTAGGATGACTGGTCTGTGCCAAGAGTCCCAAATTCACCCCCATTTCCCCTACAGTTTACATAATGAGAAATCCCAGTGTTTAGGAATTTCACACAGCCACTGGCACTCATGGTTGCCATGGCAGCTTTCACCTGCAGCTGCAGGCCCCTTCCTTGCTCCTGATTGGAGGTGTCACGTGTTTGAAAGCACCAATGAGGTGGTCCAGGGTCACCTGTTGCTTCCAGATTAGAAGGGAGACCTGAGTATTGGAAACAACATTCTGGTTCCTCATGTTAAGTAAACTCAGGATTTTCTTCAGACACATACACAAATCTAAGCAGTCTTAGGTGAGATTTAATGAAGGTTTTATTTGCTTTTCGATTTTTTGGTTTCCTTGTTTGTTTTTCGAGACAGGGTTTCTCTGTAGCTTTGGAGCCTGGTCTGGAACTAGCTCTTGTAGACCAGGCTGGTCTCGAACTCACAAAGATCCGCCTGTCTTTGCCCCCGAGTGCTGGGATTAAAGGCGTGCGCCACCACCACCTGGCTCCTAATTTTCTAAGAAATCTCCACACTGACATCCAAAGGGGTTGTACCAGCTTGCATTCCCACCAGCAATGCAGAAGTGTTCCCCTTTCCCCACAACCTCTCCAGCATAAGTTGTCATCAGTGTTTTTGATCTTGGCCATTCTTCCAGGTGTAAGATGGAATCTCAGAGTTGTTTTGATTTGCATTTCTCTGATGACTAAGGATGTTGAACATTTCCTTAAGTGTCTTTCAGCCATTTTAGATTCCTCTGTTGAGAGTTCTCTGTTTAGGTCTGTACTCCATTTTTTTTTGAATTATGTGATCTTTTGGTGTCCAATTTCTTGAGTTCTTTTATATTTTGGAGATTAGACCTCTGTCTGATGTGGGGTTAGTGAAGATCTTTTCCCATTCTGTAGGCTGTCATTTTGTCTTGTTGACCATGTCCTTTGCTTTACAGAAGCTTTTCAGTTTCAGGAGGTCCCATTTATTAATTGTTTCTCTCAGTGTCTGTGCTGCTGGGTTTCTATTTAGGAAGTGGTTCCCTGTGCCAATGCGTTCAAGTGTACTTCCCACTTTCTCTTCTATAAGTTTCAGTGTGGATGGCTTTGTGTTGAGGTCTTTGATCCATTTGGACTTGAATTTTGTGCATGGTGATAGATATGGGTCTATTTTCATTTTTCTACATGTTGATATCCAGTTATCCCAGCACCATTTGTTAAATATGGCTTCTTTTTACCATTTGATATTTTTTGCTTCTTTATCAAAGATCAGGTGTTCGAAGATGTGTGGACTGATATCCGGGTCTTCTATTCGGTTCCACAGAATTGAAATTTCTATCTAGCCATGGAACCTGGCATGGGTGTGGGAGGACACATGGTGCTAAGGGACATTTTTACTCAAACTGGTTTCACCTGGTGTTCGCTGCTCCAACCACCCGCCACTGGGGCCTGGTAGCACTCTCTTGCAGTGCTTGCAAAATAACTGCCACAAGTGTAAGACAGGTCAGGGGATGCAGCCTCAGTGAGTCGGTCAGACCAAGCTAAGTGTGTGGTGGTGCACACCTGCCACACCAGCAGTCAGGCCGCTGAGGCAGAAGGATCACTAGGTCCAGGCTTGGGCTACCTATCAAGACTCTGTCAGAAATTAAAAAGAGGAAAGGGAGCTGAGGGTGGAGCTGAGTGCGGAGAGTGCTCGCTTAACTTGCGCTGGACCTTGGGTCCCTTTGCCAGCACTGCACAGATGACATGCCATAGTTTAAGCTGTCACCCAACACTCAAAGTGGAGGCTGAAGAATCAGGAGCACAGGGTCATTCTGGCCTAGGTTGTGAGTTCCAGGCCAGCCTGGGCTTCAGAAGGTGCCTCCTTTGCCCAAGGGAGAGGGGCCGAGACAGCTGGAATCCAGTCCACCTAGACTGAAGGGCAGTCCATGTAGTTTGTACTCCGAGCAAGCATGTGCATAGCAGCACACGTGGAGGTCACTCATGAGGCGTGAAGAGCATTGGCTGTTCTTCAAGAAGACCTAGCTTCCATTCCCAGCACCCACAAGAAGGCTCACAACCACCTGTGACTCTAGAGTCCAACATTCCCTCTGGCCTCCACAGGCACCAGACATGCATGTGGGCAAGGCAACAGGCATGCACATGGGCACACACATGCATGTGGGCAAGGCACCCATACACATAAAATAAGTAAATCTTTAAAAGAAGAAACACCGTGGTGGCCTTCAATCCCAGCACTGGGAAACAGAAGCAGGCTGATCTCTGTGAGTTCAAGGCCAGCCTGGTCTAGTGACTGAATTCCATGACAGCCAGGGCTACATAGGGAGAAGCTGTCTCGAGAAAAAGAAAAGAAAAAGAAAGAAACAAGAAATGAAGGGAAAACAGCTGGAAGCCCAGTGGCCCAGGTAGAGGGGTTCTCCACTCCTAAGAACTCTTTGAGGACATCAGATCTGTCACAACTCAGGAACACTGCTCAGCACTGTGTAGGCCCAGGATGCCCCAAGGGAACAACCCAGAACGGTGTCCCTTAGCTCAGGGGCAAGAGACTCTGTATTAATTATTAAAAACATGGTCGGTAGAATTTGCTGAAGGAGGCAGAGGCAGGTGAATCTGGAGTTTGAGGCCAGCCTGGGCTACACATTTTTTTGCCAGATGGTGGTGGCACACACCTTTAATCCCAGAACTCGGGAGGCAGAGACAGGCAGATCTCTGAGAGTTCGAGACCAGCCTGGTCTACAAGAGCTAGTTCCAGGACAGGCTCCAAAGCTACAGAGAAACTCTGTCTCGAAAAGCAAAAACAAAACAAAATCATAATAATAAAATAAAATACTGGGCCAGCAGGAAGCCTCAGAGGGTGACAAGAGTTCCCTCCAAGGTTGAGTATGTGAAGTCACTCTCCCTGCCACAAGGTAGGAGGCGAGATTCGACGCCCATGAATTGCCCTCTGACTTCCATGCACCATGGCATAGGCGCCTCCTCCCCCACAGCACACAATGAAGTAAAAAGGATTAGAAGACAATGGATTTTTTTCCTGACCACATTATACCCCAAAGCCAGCGAGCTGTTTCCTGGGTGACCCCAGCTGTTCCCTCATCACCTCACTCAGTATGGGATTTCCACATATACAGCACCCACAGACCATGGGGTCATGGCGCCCCCCAGGAGATCCTGGATGTGTGGCTGAGGGATCGCCTGGCATAGAGTGGAGGACTAGGGCTCCTCCTGCTCAGCACACCATGGGACCCAGGGTAACCTGAAATAGTGTTTATGGTGCCCATGGAGACCTTACCCAACCCAGTTAGCTCAAAAATCAAATCAATGGGTCAAGAACATCCCTTCTGTGTAAATGATGGACTGGGGACTGTGGGGACAGACCTGCACATAGATGAAGCCCGGGGGCGTGGTGAGATTGCTCAGAAAACCCAGGTTCAAGTCAGAGCACTCACACAGCTAGCTCACAACTGTAAATCCAGTTCCTGCTGGAGGAGCTGATGCCTTCTTCTGGCCTCTGCAGGTACTTCATGCAGGTAGCCCACGGAATACATGTGTGGAAAGCATTCATACATGTAATATCAAAGTAAATTTATAAAACTGTAAATGGCCAAGGCAAGCTGATTCTTTGCTATGGGAGATTTAAAAACTGACAATTTTGCCAGGTGTGATACACACCTTTAATCCCGGCACTCAGGAGGCAGAGACAGGTGGATCTGTCAGCCTGGTCTACAACCTGAGTTCCAGGACATCTAGGGATATACAGAAAAACCCTGTCTCGAAAAACCACACACAAACACACACACACAGAGTTTTACAGACATCTAGTGGCTGTGGGGGACAGAGAGTGGATCAGATGCCTCTGTTTTCCCCTCTGTAAATTGAGGATGATGATTCCCAGAATCCATCTGGTAAGGAAGGACATCCTGTGTCCCCCACACACAGTTGGGGGCAGGACCAAGGTTTTCTTTGTGCACACTAGGCAAGTGCCCTCCCGCTGAGCTCCAGCCTTTGACAATTAAAAAAATTCATTATTTTTACTGCTGTATTGAGGATGGGCCCGGTGCCCTGGGGTGCACAGAGGGGAAGGGCCACTTTCTCCCATCCTGTCAGACAGTCCTGGGAACCTGCCAGCTGCCCCCAGAGCTGTCTAGATGGACCATCTTTTTTACGTGTTTGTTTTTTAGATCAAGTAGCAGAAGGTAGTCTGGAATTGCCAGAGATCCTCCTGCCTCAGCTTCCCGAGGGCCAGAATAAGAGTGGTGTACCATCAATCACCGCTCTGCCTGGAATCCAGCACACAAAACCACAGGTGTTCCTACTGAAAACTGCAACTGAAATCGGACATAGCGGCACATACCTTTTTTGTTTTGTTTTATTTTTGTTTTGTTTTGTTTCTTGAGACAGGACTTCTCTGTGTAGTCCTTACTGTCCTGGAACTCACTTTGTAAACCAGGCTGGTTTACAAACTTAAACTCACGGAGGTCCGTCTGCCTCTACCTCCCGAGTGCTGGGATTAAAGATGTGTACCACCAGTGCCTGATGTGGCACATATTTTTAATCCACCACTTGGAGGCAGAGGCAGGTGGATGCCTGTGAGTTCAAGGACAGCCTGCTCTACACTGAGTTCCAGACCTACATAGTGAGATGCTGCCTAAAGAAAAAAACTTAAGGATTGCCGAGATGGCTCAGAGGTTAAGAGCACTGGCTGTCCTTCCAGAGGTCCTGAGTTCAATTCCCAGCAACCATATGGTGGCTCACAACCATCTGTAATGAGATCTGGTGCCCTCTTCTGACTTATAGGGATATATGCAGGCAGAATACTGTATACATAATAGATCTTAAAGAAAAAGAAAAAAATTAATTAAAGTTTTTGTTTGTTTGTTTGTTTTTTGTTTTTTGAGACAGGGTTTCCCTATGTAACAGTCCTGGCTGTCCTGGAGATAGCTCTTGTAGAACAAGCTGGCCTTAAACTCACAGGGATTCACCTGCCTCTGCCTCCCGAGTGCTGGGATTAAAGACGTGTGCCACCACCGCCTGGTCTTAATTAAAGTTTTAAAACCCCATTCCGGTTACTATAACTGTCAAGAGTCTGAAGCAAGAAAACCCCTGGGGACCTGGCTGCTTGGTGGGACCAGCGCGGCGACGCCGCCACCTCGCGGCATGTTCTGGAAGTGCAATCAGTGGTTATGGAAAGGGTGTTATGTGCGGCTCTAGCCACACAGGGGCGAAAGAAGACAGCCGCCTGGTCCAGGGACAGGGTTTCTATGTGTAGCCCTGGCTGTCCTAAAACTTGCTCTTACACCAGGCTGGCCCCTGGGCGGTGAGCTTTTAAACATAAAATCCATAAATAAGTAAAATTTAAAACGTTAGTACTTATTTGTTGTGTGTATGTGTAGCGCGGGAGCCCGTGGGGCGGTCACAAATCGGTGGTGTCCTGGGGACTGAACTCACGCTGCCTGGCTGAGCCATCTCCAGGCCAGGAGAAATATTTGTATACCCCAAGGCTTCCTCTCTCTCTCTTTCCCCACCGTTCATCGTGAAATTATTATACTGAGCGAGTAAAAGGCTTCCCCCACTACATTTGAGTCCCTAGTGGGTGGAGCAGCCTTAGTGGGTTTAAGAATATTGCATGACATTTGGGAACTTCACCAGGAAACGATTTTACTAGATCCAAATTTCAAATATATCGAGAGATGAAGAAGAAATGAAAATAGCCAGGCAGTGGTGGCGCACGCCTGTAATCCCAGCACTCAGGAGGCAAAGGCAGGAGGATCTCTGTGAGTTGGAGGCCAGCCTGGTCTACAGAGCGAGTTCCAGGACAACGGGGGCTACACTGAGGAACCCCATCCTGAAAGGAAGAAAGAAAACAATAAAGAAGAAATAAAGGACTTGTTGTTGGTGCAGAGATTCGGTGGGGAGAGAGAAATTCAAATATTCTCATCCCCAATGTCCCCGTGGCGTAAGACTGGGTCTCATGGAACCCAAGTCAACCTGTCAACTCATTATGTAGCCCAGGCTGGACTTGAACTTCTGATCCTCCACCTCACGAGTGTCTGGATGCAGAGGCTGGCTGGCTCCTGTAACTGACCAGGGTAGTTTACCGACTTTATTTCAACTTAGCCACTTAGAGCAATTCTTTTTTTTTTTTTCCTCATGTAACAGTCCTAGGTATCCTGGAACTAGCTCTTGTAGACTAGGCAGGCTTCAAACTCACAGGGATTCACCTGCCTCTGCTTCTCGAGTGCTGCAATTAAAGGCGTACACCACCACTGCCCGGCCCACTGAGAGCAATTCTATGTGGGGGCTCCTGTTCCCTTGTGGTCAAGGATGATCCCATGCAGTGTGTCCTTGCCTCTGCTTAGGTGACATGTACTTGGGTCCTAAGACTGGGTATGTTTCTGAAGTCATTACTGTTTTAAGTTATTGGTTTGGCTTATTTGTGTGTGGGGTTCTGTGACACCTGTGGAATACAGAGGACAAATTTGTAGAAGCACGTTCCCTCTACCATGAGGGTCCTGGGTATCCATCTCCAGTCCTTGGATTTGGCATCAAGTGTCCTAACCCACTGAGTCTTTCCTTGGCTCCGTTTATATAGGGTGTCACTGTATCACTCCGATTAACCTGGAATGCACAGAGAGTCATTTGCCTCCCAAGTATTGGGGTTAAGTTTTTTTTTTAAAAATATTTATTTATTACGTATACAATATTCTGTCTGTGTGTATGTCTGCAGGCCAGAAGAGGGTACCAGACCTCATTACAGATGGTTGTGAGCCACCATGTGGTTGCTGGGAATTGAACTCAGAACCTTTGGAAGAGCAAGGCAGTGCTCTTAACCTCTGAGCCATCTCTCCAGCCCCCGGGGTTAAGTTTTTTTATGATTTATTTATTTTATTTAATATGTATGGTGTTTTGTTTACATGGATGCCCAGTGCCCACTGAGATCAGAACAGGGTGTTGGATGCCCTGGAACTATAATTACAGATGGTGCTGGGGGATTGAATCCTGGTCCTTTACAAGAGCAGCCAGTGCTCTAACTACTGGGCTGTCTCCCCAGGGCTTCTCCATGAATCTTGATGACCTGTGTGTGCAGCGAGCACAGCACCCACACCTGGGTGTCAAAGAGGGGTGCGGTGACCCCAGCACTCAGGAGGCCGGGAACCTTAGGGAGAGCCCCGCTGCCATGCACCTCGAACCCACATGAAGCTGGATGCAGAAGCGTAATCTCAGAATCCTACAGTGGGATGGAGTGGAGACAGGAGACGTCCTGAGGAGCAGCAAACAAGACTGATGGTGAAGACTGCAGCTGATGGTGACCTCCACAGGCACACAGTGGCATTCCTGCAACGTGAAAGGGGGGCTGGAGAGATGGCTCAGAGGTGAAGAGCACTGGCTGCTCTTCCAGAGGTCCTGAGTTCACTTCCCAGCATCCACATGGTGGCTCACAGCCATCTGTAATGAGATCCTGCAGTCAGACATGCAGACAGAACACTGTATACATAGTAAAGAAATAAATCTTTGTAACATGAGGGCCTGGTTGTTGGGGTTTCTGTCCCGTCCAGTAACCCCACAGCCGGCAAGCCTCAAAGAAAACCACGCACAGGTCTCCATTAGGTTATAAACTGATTGGCCCATTAGCTCAGACTTACTAGCTCTTATAACTTATATTAACCCATTGTTCTTATCTATGTTAGCCACATGGCTCAGTACCTTTTCTCAGCTGAGACATCCTGCCTCTTCGGTGGCCTGCGCAGGAATGCCAAGGGAGCTTCCTGCTTCCCAGAATTCTCCTGTTCTCACCTCTATTTCCTGTCTGGTTTTCCTGCCTATACTTCCTGCCTGGCCAATCAGCATTTATTTAAAACATGATTGACAGAATACAGAATTGTCCCCCACCAATCTTTAAAAAAAAAAAATGAAACAAATAAGCCGGGCGGTGGTGGCGCCACGCCTTTAATCCCAGCACTGCATGGCCTTTGGTGTTTTCTGGGATGTGGGGACAGACAGCCTCAGGGGAGTCACCAAAACACCAGGGAAGAACAGACTGATTCTGCTATCTTGAAGGCTGAGGTCTGAGTGTCCTTGGGCGCATCCCCATCCCTGTGGCCTCCCGTGTCTATCTCTCTTGTCTCAGCGTCCTGAGTGCTGGGATGACAGGACTGTACCAGCTAGCCTGGCTTACCCAGGGCCCCAGGCAAGCCAGCATGCCTGGGTAAGCATTCTACCTAGGCACAGCTCCAACCCATCCTTGTACCTCTTCTTCTCAGTTTCTTTCATGAGACAGGTTCTCATGTAGCCCAGGTTAGCCTGGGACTTGCCAGTCTCCAGCCTCAGCCTCCTGAGTGGTGGGTGGCAGCTGATCCAGGTGAGGGGCACAACAGATGCCTATCTCCCTTCCTTAGGACACCTGTCACAGGATCTGGGACCCTAAGCCAAGATGACCTATAGGTTCTTTTTTTTAATTTTTGAGACAGGATTTCTCTGTGTGGCCCTCGATGTCCTGGAACTGGCTCTGTAGACCTCAAACTCAGAGATTTGCTTGCCTCTGCCTTCCGAGTGCTCTTAGGAGGCTGAGACAGGAGGATTAGGAGCCAACAGCGAGAGTCGGAGAGTCTGAAGCCACAGGTGTGGGGAAGAGCCCAAGGACACTCAGACCTCAGCCTTCAGGCCTGAGACCTCACCATGCCCATCCAGGGAACTCCAGCTTCTTCACTGCTTCTGGAAAGCACCTGTAGGACGTAGGGTCCTAGTGGGAGGTCTTGGGATTTCTTTGTGTGGCAGAGTCAAGGATAGCCTTCATTCAAACACCTCAGTGTTCTGCCTCTCCCTTTTCTGAATGCCACATATATGAATGCCACGTATATGATAGCCTGCCACCTCCTTCCAGAGGACCTCTGCATGCCTAGCTTTCCTGTGGGCCCTGCCTCCTGCTGTGTATTAGTTACTAAAAGTTGGAATACAGCCAGGAAGAAGGCAGAAGTTGGGACACTTTGGGGTCCTGAAGCCGGAAACAATTGGCGAGAGGGCGTGTTTGACTTGATCTGGCGCAGGCAATTCTTTGCAGTGTGTTCCGGTTCCCACCATGCTGGAATGAGCTTTGTGAAGTAGCTGTCTTTTTTTTTTTTTTAAAATATTTATTGATTATGTATACAATATTCTGTCTGTATGTCTGATGTCTGCAGGCCAGAAGAGGGCACCAGACCCCATTACAGATGGTTATGAGCCACCATGTGGTTGCTGGGAATTGAACTCAGGAACTTTGGAAGAGCAGGCAATGCTCTTAACTTCTGAGCCATCTGTCCAGCTCCCTTTTTTTTTTGGTTTTTCAAAACAGGGTTTCTCTGTAACCAGGCTGGCCTCGAACTCAGAGATCCGCCTTCCTCTGTGCTGGGATTAAAGGCATGCGCCACCACCGCCCGGCTAGAAGCAGCTGTCTGTCTTTAAGCCATTTCTGCTCTAATTAGGGACCCCAATAAAATTCACCAAGTTGCACTCTGGTGCTGTCCTCACTTGTCACGCTCTCCGTATCTGGGGTAAACAGAAGTGTGTTGTGTCTCCCCCACCCACTTCCCATGGCCCCCCTCTCTGGCCCTTGCCTGGTATCAGAATAGCATGACACCCACCCGACACATCACACATCCCATATTCTTCATAGATAAATGGGTGGGGTCCGCTGACCACCACCATCCAACTGGTCACTCCCGAATCCTGCTGGGCTGTCCAGGGGTGGACAGTGGGCCCCCATTTGCTCACCAAGCAGGTACCCCCCAGGGCAGCTTGCCTTCATAAAGGGACCTTTTGTTATGGAGGGGGAAACCGAAGAACCAGGTCCGCTCCAGCGCTAGACACAGCTCAAAACCCAGTGTTTTGTTGTACTGGTTTTCTGAGACAAGGTTTCTCTGTGTAGCCCTGCTGTCCTGGAACACTCTCTTTGGGCCAGACTGGCCCTTGAACTCCGAGATCCACTTGCCTCTGCCTCCGGAGTACTGGGATTACAAGGTGTGCGCCATCACTGCCTGGCCAACTCCATTTCTTCGTTCCAGACTGTCAGGAATGAGAGCCTGGATTTCACAGTTGGGGGGCAATGGAGCCAAGCATAGATCAACACCCCTATCCTCAGGGTCTCCGTCTCCCACACCACGTGAATGCCAGCGCTTACATATAGGAAAACAACTTTATTAAGAAGGCTGTCAAGTCCAAAAATAAAACTCTTGATACAATTTTTTAAACCCTTAAATCAGTTCAGCAAATATATAATCAGTGATTTAGCTGTCAAAGATTAAAGGTTCGTTGCTTTATTTAAAATAAAATATATTTTAGTTCTTAAAATTTATTCCATAAAGTACATATATCTAATATAAATTCCCTACATATACACAGGAAGTATGAAGTAAAAATAACAATAAAAAAAACTTTAAAAACTTTCTTAAAAAAACAACAACAAAATAAACGGCAACACTGAGTCTTAATTTAAAAAACAAAAACAAAAACCACAATAAAACAAAAGTTACAAATTGGTTCATGGGACACCCCTTGATACCCTCCCCTTACCCTCCTCTGGCCACCCCGTGGCTGATGTACAAAATGGTATGTATTTGCCCCAAAAAAAGGGAGTGTGTGTGGGGGGGAAAAGCCACCTGCCTTTTTCTGGAAGTTTCTACAAGAATCCACACTGTTAAATCCAGTGAGAGTTGTAAATATCGTGTTTTTTTGTTTTTTTGTTTTGTTTTAAGATCACCCCGGAAACAAGGAGGGATGTCTTAATAAAAAGTGCAAACAGGATTCTCCGGTTTTATTGTCACCGGCTCACTCAATACTGTCACTCGTCAAGAACGGAGTCGCTGCTGCTGGGCCGCAAGCCGATGGCCTCAACGACTGCTGTAGGAGTTAAAGCTGTTTGTGACACGCGTGGGCCCCTCTCCCTCCCCACCTCTCCCATCCTCCCGCTCGGGGAAGCCAGGGCCGTCCCATCGTAGGGGTGCACTAGGAAAAGATATGAATGGCTTGGGTGGCCGGCGTGCGGCAGGCGGGGCACTCTGGCTCGCTCTTCCCGCAGATGCGGACAGCACAATCCATGCAGAAGAGGTTGTGGCCGCAGGGGACCAATGCGGCCATGGCCTCGCCTTCTGCACACACCACACATTCACGAGTCAAGGCTGCAGCGGGTGGACCCGGGGCTGCTGCGGACGCGGAGGAGTTGGCCGCTGTAGTAGATGGCTTGTGGTTGCCCTCTGAGGCTTCGGCGTCCAGGGTGGAGGACACCGGGGCGGGGCTGGGCAGAGAGGGGGCCGTGGAGAAGGTGGTGCTGCCAGAGAAGGGCGGCAGCGCGCTCTGCGGGGGTCGCCACGACACAGCACCTACTGGATCCGGGACACCACGACGTGCCAATGGCAGCTCCAGGCTGAGTCCTCCAGGGTCAGGCAGCGTGGGCGAGTGGCGCGGTGTGGTAGCAGCCCCGCTGCTGCTGCGCCGCGCGCCTGTGTTGGGTTGCGTGGGTGCCCCATTAACCGCGGGGCAACTGCTGAAGGCTGGCAGGGGCGCAGCTCGCTCGAAGGGCGCCCAAATGGTAGCTGTGGCAGGCACAGTCAGATCCAGCGCCAGGAAGTCAAAACCAAAGTCACAATCTTCAGGGGTGGCTGTCCCCGTGGGGGCTCCGGGCCCATCCCCACCAAACGTGAAGCCCCCATTGCCCGAGCCCCCATAGGGGCTGCTGGGACTCGGGTCCTGCAGGGGCGGCCCTCCACGGCTGCCCACATAGAAGGGCTCGGGGGTGCTGGCTGCGCCCAGGGCACTGTCCCCACGCAGGCTGCTGGTGGTGGCTGGGGGCCTCCGTCCCGGGTGAGGTGCCTTGGCCCAGAGGCTGGCTGCAGCTCCCAGAAGGTCCAGACACACGTCGGTACCATTGGCGTGGAAGTCACTGTCGGGCCCCGCGTCAGTGAAGGCTCCAGTGCGCAGCGTGATGTGTGCCTCGATCTCCTCCCGAGCTCGGTCCACGTTCTCGGGCATCCCAGTTACTGCAAACACTGGCTCCTTGTCGCGACCGGGGGTCACGATGTACGTGTGCGTCCTTTGCTGGATCCGTTTAATGGTGGCACCCTTGGGCCCCACCACTAGCCCCACCACGCGGTAGGGCACACGCACCTGGATGGTGGTCTGGCCGGGCAGGTTGGGGGGACCTGGGGTGGCCCCGGACAGACCGCCTGCCTTGCTGCGTGTGGCTCGGATAAGCGAGAAGTGCTCGGCGGCTGACAGGATCTCGCGCTTGGCCATCTCCACATCCTCCTTGCGCCCTGTCACGATGAAGACTGGCTCCTCCCCGCGCACTGGCGTCTTGATGTAGGTGTTGGTCTTGGCACGCAAGGCCTTGATCTTGCATCCTAGGAAGACCGGAGACACATGACCCAGTACACCCATGTTGATACACTTATAGACACTACACAGACCTCCTACCCTGAGCCTCATTTCCATCTCTGGGCAACAAAGAATCGGCCAGCGGAGCAAGCACTGTAGCAGGGAATGCAGCTGGCTTGCGGGTTAGAGCAGAGTTGGCTACCATACCTGAAGGCTGGAACTCTAATCACCAAGACCAATATGTTGGAAGGACAGAACCAACTTCCACCATTTGGCCTTTGACTGCCACACTGTCTTGAATCTGCTCCCCAGGAATGAATGAATGAAGAGTACACTTTTAAAATGAAGGAAACCTAGTGGTAGCCTCCTCAGATTCCATACCAGCTGTGGTCTGACTGTGTCCCTCCCCGGCCTTAGCAGGAAAGCAATAATCAGGATAACAGGACTCAGAAGTAATGTCAGGAGCCTGCCGCCATCCTCAGTGGGCTAATGCAGCGCGGTGCACACTTCTGCCGTCCCAGAACCTGAGAGGCTGAGGCAGGAGGACTGCCAGGCGTTCAAGGCCAGCTCAGGCTGCCTAGTGACATTCAGTCCCATCTCTGGCATTGTTAAAGTGAAGGAGGTCGGGAGTTCACGGCAGGGCTCAGTTACAGTGAGTCTGAGGCCAGCCTGAGCTAACCTGAGAACGCCATCTGGCCTAGATCGTCTCTCTAATGCCACTGTGTAGGGTGGGGAGCGTCCCAGGCCACCAGGCTTGTGGACCAGGGGACACCAGGGTCTCAGTCTGATGGCAGACTCCTGACACTCCAGAAGGTCTAGGTCTTTGTCTATGGTTGTAAGAGAGACTCTCTAGCTCTGGGGACCCCCTGAGGGCAGCACATCTGGGAGATGGAGCAGGAACACTGTGGATAGCGTTCCTCAGGGGGCGCCAGAGGCAGCAGTGGGCCCAGTAAGCCCAGGCAAGTGTGCACCATGGCCACCAGAACAGGGGTCTCAGCTATGGAAGTCATACCTCTCTCATAACAGGTGTGGCCAGAGTTTCCTGCCATCTCCAGTGCCAGGGGTTGAGGGCCTGTTTCCCCTATTTGGCTACATGTCTTCTTCCATGGGACCCCAATAACAAACTGGTACCCAAAGTACCAACACCCCCAAAGTGCCCCAGGCTTGCCCCTGATCCAGCTGCCATGGTTTCAACTCTTCTACACTGGAAGGCAGGAAGGAACTGGGCGTGGAGGTGGAGCCCCACCATCTAGGGTCTTCTGTCCCAGATTTCAGGTGTTTGAACACTAGGGGCTTACAGGACAACAGCCTGGGTCATACACTGTTCCACAGAAAGAGCTGAGATTCAGCTGTGGGAGACGGAGGCAGCTAGGGACAGGCATGTGAACCTAGAGGAGGGGAGGCAGGAAATGAGGATAGGACCCCACACACATGCACACACATTCCAGTCAGCAGCTACTCCTTGGCTGTGCCCACATGCCTTGGCCCAGGTGGTAGCCTTGGGCAGGGCCCTAAGGACAAAGAGGGCACAAGGCGCAGGACAGGTTGGCACACACCAGTCTGAGGCTGAGGAAGGACTGCCCCAAGATGGAGGTCAGCCGAAACTACAAACACACAAACAGCTGGGACTACAGGTCAGTGATGAACACTGGCCTGGGGACCTGGTTCAGAGGACTCCCCTCCTCCCCCTTGAGTGACTGGGGGTGTGGCCCCAAATATCCTCCAACAGATTCTACATCTGAAAACACTGAGGCTATGGGGACACCTTGGGTCCCTGTTGCTCTGGTCAGGTGTGGAGGCCAAGTATGGGAACATCTTTTGTGCCCAGGGGAGAGCGTGCACCTGACCCAGCCCCGTGGAGAACACTGTGGGTGAGCACAGGGACACCACGGAACAGAAACTGGGGAGGGGACCGCGATAGGTGATCCTGTTAACTCAAGCTAAGCGCACCTGGGAAGTGGGATCTCAACTGACAACCACAGTGATTCGATTGGTATGGGGGTGTGATTCATGAATGATTGATGGGGGAGGACCGAGCCCATAGTGGGTGGAGGCACCCCTAGGATGGTGGTCCTGGGTGCAACAAGAAAGCGGGCTGAGTAAGCCCTGGGGAGCATTTCCATGGTCACTGCCCCAGGCCCTGCCTGACTTCCCTCAGTCACTGGGCTGTAGCTGGAAGATCAAAGCAAACCTTTTTCTCTCAGGCTGTTGTTAGTCAATGTTTTATCACAGCAATGAGGATGGGACATTCGGCAGGAGTGGGGCTGCCATTCAGGTGCCTTCCCGGGTCTAAGCCCATTTACTCACTACACACCTGTGTACCACACTGTATTTAAGAACATTTTTAGTGTCAGGATGAGGGGCACCCCAGCACTCAGTGAACACAGGGCCAGCGTTGCTGTCCGCCACTAATGACACCCCAAAATCTGGGTCCCAATTACAGGTAGGGACTGAGCACAGAGCTCTGGATTTGATTCCCCAGCTAGCTGTGTAGGTAGGACCCACCTCTAGGAAGAGGCGGTAGCCTGGTCTGGGACAAAGACTACAGGCCTTGGTTTCTACACAAGTCTACAGACACTGGACGAATCTGGTAAACTGGTCCTGGTACAGTTAGGGAGATGCACCAGGAGGAAGACTATGTGGGAAGACAGGCCAGGGTGGTAGAAGCTGCCTACACAAAGGGACAGCTGGCTTCCTCGTTGACTTGTCCCCACCCTTGCCTCTGCCACTCCTAGCCATGAGCCCCTAGCCCAACACAGTCCATTCTCAGCAGGCACAGAACAGGTAGAAGATGACCAAAAGGGCAGGAGACACTGGCTCTGCCCCACCCACCTGTAACTAGGGAACATGGTCATGAGGTGTCCCCACCTGCTGGAGGGGGACAACTGACCTTGCAATTCAAACCACACACATCCTCCATGGGCTACAGAGGATGTAGCCCCACCCTAAAGTTCTTACAACCAGGTGGACCCCCCTCTCAGTGGGAGGTGCCCGGCCCAGGCTACTGTGGGTGGGGGAGGAAGGAGAAAGTTGGGGACCACGGCTATCCACGCTTGTGGGTGTGTGAAGGGCCAGGCACTGCCCACCACCCTCCTGCCCGCCCCAGTAGCTCAAGGGCCAATGAGCAAAGGCTGGCCTGATGTCACCATGCGAATCTCAGCCTGGCTTTGGAACAAAGAGAACAATGGGGAGGGCAACAGAGACACTCCCCAGCTCCCCAGTGCTGCAGCAGGGACCCTATACCCTGGTCAGCTAGGATTCCTACACCCTGGGCCGGCTGGGGGTCAGTATGTCAAGATGGGCTCCGAGGGGCTACACCCCACTGGAGAGCTGCAGCCAGCAGGTCCTATAAATCCCAGTTTCTCAAGCTCAGGGTACGGCCTAGGGCTAGAGTTCTTTTCTCAGGCTACTGCACCCTAGTCTGAACCCCTAAGGAGCCGAGGGATGTACCTTCTAAACTACTACACATCCATCCTCACCCTCCGGGCACCTTCCCTGGGCTACTAAATCTGAACTGGCCCCGCCCCACGTCATGGGTGGGGGGTGGGGGTGGAGCACCCACCGCTCAGCCCTGGCTGCCACTTCTGAGGGGCCTCTGTTTTAAAGTGTCCCCAGCTATGGCACATCGACTGTGATTGCCCCCAGAAACCCAGACAATGGTGGCAGCAGTGTCCACAGCTTGGGCTGTACCCAACTTCTGCAGCAGCTCGGCGGCTTTGAACAAAGGCGCCAAGGAATCCACCGAGGCCCACCCAGAAGCCACGCGGGGCGTGTCCCGGGGTCTCCTGGTCACATCCACTCAGGATTAAAATAAGTAGGAGCTCGTTCCTTCCTTCCCCTTCAAACACACCCCCCTGACATCTATCGAGGATAAGCAGTACCTCTGCAACCCCCCCACCTCCGACGGCAGCTACTCACCCTGACGACCCACGATCTCAGCGACATGCTCCGAGCTGGGCACAGGCACACACTCGGTCATGTTCACGCTCTTCTTGCGACTGCCGATCACGTTCAATTGCTCAGCGAGCAGCGTCGAGGGACCCAGGGCGGCCGGGTGTGGCACGAAGCTGGCGAACACGTCTGGGGGAGATGGCCGGGGGCTCACGTCGGGGTCCAGAAGAGGCAGCCCGCCGGGGGCTACCGAGGAAGCCACGGCCATCGTGGGTGCCAGGGTCACCGAGTGTCCTACAGTCACCGAGGGTGCTACGGTCACCGAGGGTGTCAGTGTCATCGAAGGTGCCACAGTCACCGAGGGTGCCACAACCATGCACGGCGCACAGGTCACAGACGATCCAACAGCCATCGAGGGTGCACTGGTCACCGAAGGTGCCAGGGTCATCGAGGGTGCACCAGTCACCGAGGGTGCCAGGACCATCGAGGGTGCACCGGTCATCGAGGGTTCCACGCCCATCGAGGGCTCACCAGTCACCGGGGACGCCACGGCCGTCTCGAGTTCGTCGAGGGGCGCGGGCCCTTCCTCTCCGCGCTCTGCCGCCCCGTCCGCGCCGCGCGTCGCCGTCCCCTCCTCATCTCCGGGGCGCGCGCCCCCCAGCCCGAGCGCGGACAGCTGGTCCAGCGCCAGGCGCAGCGCAGCGGCCGCGTCGTCGGGCTCGGGTGGCGGCCGGGGCGCGGCATCCTCGGCTCCCGCGAGTGCAGGGTGTGGATGCCCAGGGTCGCCGGCGGTGGTCCCGGTTCCCGCCCCGCCCTCGTCGGGCTGCCCACTGGAGCCAGGCATGGCTTTAGCGCTCGGGCCCGCGCCGCCGCCGCCGCCCGCGCCGCCCTCCGCGTCTGCGAGCTCGGCCGCCGGCCGCCGGCATCCAGCGGCGAGGCGGGGACGGCGGCGCGGGGATGCTGCGGGGAAGCGGGGCTGCGGGGCGGTGGCGCTGTGGCGGGGCTGACGGCGGCTCCTGAGCGGCCGAGGCGGCTGCGGCGGCGGCGGCGGCGGCGGCGGCGGCGGCGGCGGTGGCGGTGGCACGGGACGCTCGTGCCTCCCTCCCTCCGCCCTCCCGCCGCCCCGCCCCGGCCCCGCCCCGCGACGTCACCGTGGCCAACAATGGGCACCGCCGCTGCGCACGCGCGGGCCGGGCCGGAGGTCACGTGTTCGACCTCCCCCCTCCTCCCCAGCGCGCTCACACGTGCGGGTGGCACCGCAGGTGGGTCGCCGGAGCCGGGAACACTCAGAGCCTCGTCTTTGCGTCCCGTGGCGTCTGGGAAGGGTGGTGTGCGCCAGGGGTCCTCCCTATCACCCTTGGCTTCCCATCTCCATCACCCCTGGCTTCACCATCCTCCCAGTGCGTGTCAGGGGACCCTTGACACTTCTGTCCGGGAACACGTCGCGGTTACCGTTTCCCTTGCCCATCCCACTCTAAGATACAGATGGACTCTCCTCTGTACGCAAAAGTGTCGTGTTCCCCTCCCGTGTGTAGCTTCCCAAGTCGGTCCCCGCCCTTAGAAATCAGAGAATTCCTCCCACTGTGCCTGGAGACTCTAGGGACCCTTTGGCAGTGATCACCTCGCGGACACAAGGTGTTTTCTCTCTGGCATCTCACTCTATCAGCGCATAGGTCCTTCTTCCGTCTCTGGCTTGCCCCCCAACTTGTCTCTGCCCTCCAGAACCCAGGGACTTCTCTTGTTTCGGGTACCATAGCGCTTCCCGTCCCTCATATCACCCTTAAAGTCATGGAACCTTTCTCTGCGCCACAGGGTGGCCGTCCCCTTTCTGTGTCTGTCAGGCACTTCTCCCAGCTGGTCTTCCCTGAGCCAGGGCCTTTACTCCAAGTACATCTAATGAACTGGGGACCCTTGAGATGACCCTGCATTCTGGTATCCTGCTAGCCCAGGCCCCTGGTCGGACACCTCTTGGCATGGTGCCTGGGCAGCCCCTCAGGTTCCTTTCCCAAGACAAGTCTCCTGTCCTAACACCTCATCCTCCTTGGGGATGGAGGTGGAGGGGACTGTATACCCCTAGACTTATACATCATCCCCTAGATGGGACTTCTCGGTTGAGTAGCTTCCCACTAGTCACTGCCCACAATCATTGAGACCCACTCTTACCCAAGGTGCCTGAACTCTGCAGGATGGGAACCCTGTCCCCAGCTGGTGTACACATCTCGGCATTCCTGTTTGGTTTCTCATGATGAAATGAAGGAGAACAGGATGGACCTTGCTTGGGTCCCTGCCTATGGCTGATTGCAACTCAGGCCAGTTGCATGGGGTCTCTGGGCATAGGCTGGCCCTGCTCCTCAGCTCCCTTAGCCACAACAGGGCCTCCTCTGCTTGTGTGTGTGTCATCCAGCCGTCTATGGCTTTTGGTTACTTGTATAATCATCATGAACACAGTGCAGGTTGCAGCCCTGAGGAGTATCCTGGTACCTCCAGCGTGTTGAGTCTCCTGCCCAGATGTCACCTCGCTCTTGGTCAAAGAGCTGGCAGGGTGAAAAAAAGCTGGCACCTTTAAATGCCAGGCCAGCCAGGGCTACACAGTGACATCCTATTTAAAAACAATATTAAGAAGTCAAAGATGGGCTGCAGTGGTGGCCCACGCCTCTAATCCCAGCACTCGGGAGGCAGAGGCAGGCGGATCTCTTTGAGTTCCAGGACAGCCTGGGCTACACAGAGAAACCCTGCCTTGGGGGAAAAAAGCACTAATTTTTTTTCCTAACCCTGATGTCTATCCTTACCCCTGCCCAGGGCTCAGCTACAGGCCTTGTAGCTACTTCACTTGGCAGAAACTTCCAGCAGCTTTGGCAGGTGTTCAAAGGCAGAGGCTGGGTTGGGATGCTGGCAGTCAAGCAGGTCACCTCTGCCCTCCCCCATAGGGCTTTGGATTTGGGCTGATGGAGCATAGAGGGAAGAAAGTTCTGGGAAGGGAGGTGAGCAGCAGGGGAGAGCCTAAAGAGCCAGAGTGTCATAGTTTGTTCTGAGGACAGAATGCCAGGAGTCCAGGGATGCCTCAGTCCAAGAGATTAGGGAAGAGGGGCTGAGGAGACAACACAAATGTGAATTCAAATTACAGCAGTGTGCTTGTAATCCCAGCACCTGGAGGGAGGCGGATCCCTGGTCAACAGCTCTAGCCTAAACCCTGAGCTGAGCAAGAGAGCAAGGGTGTGAGGGGCTGGAGAGGAGACTCGCTGCTTATGAATGCTTACTACTCTTGCAGAGGACTGGGCTTCAATTTCCAGCACCCACATAGCAGCTCGGGTCCAATGCCCTTGTCAGACCTCCATCGGACCTCTGTGGGCTCCTGTTTGCTTATGATGCAAAGACATAAATTCAGGTAAGTACACTTTTTTTTTTTTTTTTTTTGGGTTTTTCGAGACAGGGTTTCTCTGTAGCTTTGGAGCCTGTCCTGGAACTAGCTCTTGTAGACCAGGCTGGTCTCACAGAGATCCGCCTGCCTCTGCCTCCCGAGTGCTGGGATTAAAGGCGTGCGCCACCACCACCCGGCCAAGTACATATTTTTTAAGTTAAAAAAGTTGAAGCGTGAACTGAGTGTGTGGCACACCTTTAGCCCCAGCACTCGGGATGGAGGGCAGGGGATCTCTCAGAGTTACAGACTGCTTGGTCTAGAGATTTTGTCTACAAACATCACAGCAAGAGAAGGGCCTTAGCTCACTAGCTGGACTCTCGTCAAGTGTGCATGGAGCCCTGGGTTCCAGACATAGCCCCACATAGATGGGCTGTGCCAGTTCAAGCCTGGCATCCCAGCACTAGCAGAAAGGGACAGTGTGGGACTGAAGTGTGGGGTTTGTCTGAAGGAGGGTGAGTGACTCCAGGAGTCTGAAGTACTGAGGGCGTGATGGGTGGGGCCTGACTCTGATGGTGATCTGAAGGACTATACCCAAGGAATGACACCAGAATGCTTCTGCTAGCCACCTGCATGCAGGTGCACACCAGTGAGTGTGGAGGAGAGGGAGAAAGCATGAACAACATACAAACAAACCGATAAAGTAAAATAACACAAACTGAACTAAACTGGGCACTTGGTGGGGGTGGGGGACTGGTGGTATCTCAGCAGGAGAGCACATCCCCTCATGCCCGCCCTTAGCCCTAGGTTCATTTCTCACCTCCAAATTAAGAACTAAATATGGAGGGCTGGAGAGATGATGGTTCTTAACTGAACATTGGCTGCTTTTTCAGTAGACTCAGGTTCAATTCCCTGCACCCACACAATGGCTCACAACTATCTTAACACCATTCCTAGGGTTCTGGCACCCTCTTCTGCCTCTATGTGCACAGCACACATACAATGCACACAGGCAAAACAAGCGTGAAGTAGATGAAAGCGTGTGAACATTCAGTCCTGAGAGGCGGTGTCCTTTGACCTTTACCCCAGTGCCCTGGGATTAAAGGTGTGTGATGCTGCGGATATGGTCACATAGACAGTTTGTAAGACATCATGCTAAAGCCAGCCTTGGCACACAAGGCTCTGAGCGTGTGAGTGCTCCTGGCACTTCAGGCTTCACATACTAATAGTAAAGCTAAATTTGAAGAATCCTTCGATTCATTTGGAAATGGCTGCAGGAATCAGTGTTGAGGATCTCTCCCTGGGGCAGAGGTGAACCTCTGATCAGCATGGTGGCATGGGTTCTAACCCCAGGACCAGATACTTAACTACCTCCATGTAGTTCCATATCATCATGAACCTTCCCCCCACAGCTCCCAGCACTTCTGTCTCTGTATTCTCCAATCCCACCATGAGCTTTTGACAGGTCTCCCTGGCATGACGTCAGCCTTGCTTTCCTGCTTGAGGCCTGGCAATAAATATTCTGGCAAGTGCATGCATGGCTCCATCCGGGTATGACCAGGAAGAACTGAGTAAATTTGTGGTGGCCACAGGATCACGTGTGAGGGCCACAGGATCTGTGGGAAGTTCTCAGAAAATGCATAGTTTGCGCAGTGGGAAGGACTGTAGGGAGCCCCATGCACCTGCTTGGGTGCAGAGACTCCATCCCCACCTCCTGGGACAGCTAGGTGCCCTTGAACCACCTAGCCACCAGGCTGAGCCCTCAACCACCATGCTGCAGATTAGGAGCAAGGAGCCATCCCTGTTCTTGTGGGACCGAGGGCCTTTAGCCCAAAACCCACCACAGGTTGTACTGTCTTTTGGCCTGTTGGGGCCACGGGTGACTTAAAGCCTAGACACAGGGTGCCTTTCTCTGGGCAGCCCATGTGGAAGGAAGGTCCTGTGGAGGAACAGTGTCACCAGGGCAGAACTGGGTCCTATCTGAAGTATAACAGGTCTCACAGTGGAGGGAACCAGGGACAGAGCAGAGATGGGAGTTCTCTCATTGGTAGGGCAGCAGGGGTGACGGTATTCCAGAGCTGTCTATTCACAGGTCAGTGGGGAGGCCTTATCTCATGGAAGCCCATGCCACACCTTCATCCCCCCACAGATGCTGGGGTCACTGGTCCTTGTCCTGGAGGGAACTTACAAACCTCTGGGATGGCACAGGTCACTACAGTCGGCTCTAGAGAACCCAGTTTGCTCTCTACAGTTTGACCCACACAAGAGGTGGCATCTTTGTTGGAAGAGGCTGCCCTGGTACAACCCAGTGACAGGAAGGGTGGTCCTTGTGGGTGAGGACAGGCAGAAGCACCAGCTCTAGCCTTGGGTTCTGTCCAGCCTGGAGGAGACCCTGTTGTTCCAGGTGCACCCACTGGGCTCTGCAGAACCGCTGAAGGGTCTGATGGGTGACCCCTCAGGCTCAGAAGCAGGTGAGTCCCATGGCTTCAGCAGCAGGCACTGTGGGTTCACCAGGCACCCTCAGAGCTGTGGCTCAGAGTGAGAGGTCAGAGGCTGAGAAGTTCCTACCATAGGTTTATTGAAGGCTGCTTGCTGGCCCTCAGCTCGGGGAGGCTGGGCAATCCGAGACTGGCAGCAGCCTAGACCCTGGCCTGACACCGAAAGGCTGGAGCAGCCAGGCGTGTTACCAGAACCTCCCTCCAGTGCCCAACAAAGCTTGTAGCTCCTTGGTGCCAAGCAGGGCCTGTTCCTATGGTGAGGAGGCAGGAAGGTAACGATGAGGCCACCTCCCAAGTGGGACTCCGACCTTCAGTTTTCAGTGTGGGGTTTCTTGCCAGGAAGCGCAGGGGCAAATGAGTCCAAGGCCCACAGGGGGCTCCCTGCACTGAGACCCAGCAGCTGGAAAAGGCCCTGGGAAGAAGATGGAGGCTTGCCTCCTTCTGGCTTGCTCTCCACCAGGTCCAGACAAGGCTGAGGGAAGTCTGCAGGTGGCCATGCAAGGCAGTCTGCAACCAGAACTTGGCCAGGACATCTGGAAAAGGCAGAATGGAAGTCATTAGCAGCCTGACTAGGGAATGGGGCCGGCACCTTATCACCCTGTCCTGCACCACCTGCACTAGACACGCTCAGGCTCTGGTTCGTCATCTTCCTCATCTTCATCTTCATCATCCTCGGTGCAGGCCTTGTCCAGTGGTGCGTCCCCGTCACGGGCCAGCTCCTCCACATGTGCCAGCATGTCGGCCATCAGCGCCTCCTCCAGGCGTTTGCGCACCTGCTGTACCAGCTCCTCCTGCTTCCTGGGAACACACACTCTGACAGGGCACACAGGCTGAAACCAGTCACCTCAGGGCCTCATCAGTCCACAGGCACGCCACCACCAACCCTTCTAGAAACTCCACACAGCTTCCCCATCAGCTCAAGCCGTGGCTGGTCTAACATTTTCAGCTTTTTTTTTTTTTTAAAGAAACTTTATATAACTTTATTTTATGCACATTGGTATAATGATGTCAGATTCTCTGGAACTGGAGCTACAGACAGCTGTGAGCTGCCATGTGGGTGCTGGGAATTGAACCCGGGTCCTCTGGAAGAGCAGTCAGTGTTTTAACCACTGAGCCATCTTGCCAGCCCCACATTTTCAGCTTTTCACATCCAAGCTATGTGGAAGCCACAGGCTACAGTTAACCGAAGGCCCACATCCACACAGAGCAGCAAGTCCTGGACCTCAGAGCCACTATGGGACCTGAATCTAGTTCCACAGGGTCCTGCTCTTGTCCCTGTCTGTCCTGACCCACCCTGGTGTGAGACAGGAAACCCAGGCCATCTCTTCAAGGTCCAGAGCCTCTTGTCCTGGAGTCCTCTCTCAGGTGCTCAGCCCTGGTCCCCTGGGGATCAAAGCCATGTAAAATCCTCTACTTCCCTGGCCATTATCAGCCAAGCCTTGGACCCTTCCTGAGGGTTGTATTCAGGCTCAGCCCCGCCCAGCTTCTGTCAGTTTCTCAATTCTCCCAGGCCTGTAGTAGTCATGGTTACTGAGCCAAGATTAAACTTCACTGTCTTACCCCCGTCCCACCTGACCCCAGCCATTCTAGCACATTCCTGAGAACCCAGGTAGTTGCTGGTCTGCCCTGCATCCCCACCATGACTAACTGTGAAAATTGGGGGGGGGGAGGCCACCAGTTACCTGATGTCATCATCAGTCACCATGAAAGCTTTGCACAGTGGCTGCGCAGTGTTCAGCCACACACCAGGATTCTTCTCCACGGCTGCAGAGAGCTGGCCTGTGATGGGCAGAGTGCTGGTGTGCAGCGCACTGGCGATGGCGGACAGCAGTGTTTCATCTGTGCAGCCTGGGCCCACCCCTGTGGAAGGACAGTGTGGGCAGGATCACCTGGGAAGCCATAACCTCAAAGGCTAGCCTGTCAGAATATAAGAAGGCAATCCAGAGGCCCCACCAAAGCCTGGTGTGGTGGCACAAGCCTGTATCCCCAGACAAAGGCTTTTGACAGGCAGATCTATGAGCTCTATGAGCCTGAGGTATGCCAGGGTCCCACAGCGTCTAGAGGGATGGTTAGCACACAGTGCTTACTATTATTCCAGAGGACCTGGGAGTACTTCCCAGCACCCACATAAGAGGGCTCCCAACATACTAACTCCAGTCGCAGGGTATCTGATGCCTGAGCGTGCATGCATGTGGTACAAATAAACACACACACACACACAGATAATCTTTAAAAAAAAAAAAAAACCCAGGGCACCCACTCATTTCATCAACGTCCAGAGGGCAGCGGCTACCCGCCCCAGCTCACCCTGCAGGCCCTTGGGCAGGTCCATTGTTCTGACAAGCTCCTCAGCGATGTCAAAGGCGCTCAAGCCACTCAGTTTCTTCTCCCAGAACAGCTTTAGGGTAAGAGGCAAGGTTACAGGAAGCAGAGGTAGGCGGAGCCCTGCTTGTGACCCCACCCATCCAGACCAGCCTTCAGGGGACCCTAGGGATGTTTACAAATAGGAATGAAAAATGCGGAGAGGAGCCTTGGCTTTTGTTGTGTTTGTTTTTTTTTTTTTTAAAGAGGCTTTATTGCTGGCCCTAAAATCTACAGACTCTCAAGTGTTGGGCTAAGGGTGTGCGGGCCACCAAGCTTAGCCACGCCATTCTCTCTAAAGAATAAATACAATGATCTAGAAGCCGGGGGATGCAGCTCTATGGCAGGGCGCTTGCCTTTCTCGCTCAGGCATTGGCTCCTTCCACCCCTAAAGGAGGAGCTTTAGTACGAAACCTCGAGGACGCCTGGGAGTTGCATGCGCAAGGGTGGTGGGGTGGGCCTCACCTGCCTCGGTTGGTCCACAGCCTTCTGTGGGTCGCTCTTCACCTTGTTGCTGGGGTGGTTGGTGATCTTGGTCACCGGTTGCTTGAAGATGGATGCAGTCTGCCGCACAGGCAGTGCGGTGTTCAGGTCAGGCTTGCCCTGGGGGGAGAAGATTCTGCAGCGGGCCGCTCCGACCAGGGTCCATGGAGGATTGGAGGGGGCAGGGAGGCGTTTAGCCAGAGCCTGAATGGTGTTAGGTGGGCGATCAGGCGGGCAGATCTCCCACCCACCAAACCAAATGCGTGCCATGCCTCTGCCAGTGGACGTACTGACTCGATGGCGATGGTGGCTAACCCGGAGGGCCCGCCCCCTTCCGTGACGTCACCGCCCTCACCTTGAGCTGGTTGGAGGAGTCATAGCGCACGCGCTGGCGGCTCTTATTCATCTTATTCATTAGCATTTTTCCCGTGCGGAAGTCGAAGGTGCTGAGGTCCATGGAGCCTCCCAGGTAACGTGCCAGCTGCGGCTTGCTGCGGAACTTCTTCCCACTGGGGCTGCGGGAGGGAGGCTGATCAGCCCGAGCAGGACCCACCCTCTTCCCTTGGGGGAGGAAATGTTAACCAAGCTTCAGGATTTCAAGAGGTCTTGAGGAAAGCACACAGAAGAACAGCCCCAAGAAGTCGGGCCTTGGGCTAATACATATGATAAAGCCCAAAGGGGCCTATGAGGGATTGGGGCTGCCTAAGCCAGAAACCAGTTCTTGCTCCCTGGAAATCACCAATACAGGGTTGTATTTATTTATTTTGGGGATAGGTCTCATGTGGCCCAGGCTGGTCTCAAAACTCACTATATAGCCAAGAATTCCTGATCCTGCTGCTTCCAGCTCCTGAGTGGCCATTGCCTGGATTCAAGTGTTACTGAAGGTAGGACCACGACTTCAGAACTGCTAAGCACTCAACTGAGTGAACCCCAGGGTTTTTGATTGGTTTTAAGACAGGGTTTTATGTACTTCAGACTAGCCTTGAACTTGCTGCCTTCAGCTCCCAAGTGTGGGGATGGTACGTGTGTACCGGCATGTTCTCCTGAGCCCATGCACACAGGACAGGGATAGGTCTGACAATCCCTAACTGCCCCAGCTAAATTCTATGTCTTCTGGAAATTGGATCACACCCAACCCCATGCTGAACACTCACAGAGACAGAAGGTGGGGGCAGCCTATGTAGTTCCAGATGCATAGCTCACCACAAGCTGGAGTATTACTCAGCCACGAAAAGGAGCAAAGTTTGACAGATTACAATATGGAGGAACCCTGAGGACATCATACTCAGGCATAAAAGGCCACACCATGTGGGGGACCCCATGGATGGAGAACGTCCCAGATTTGTTAGTGCTGGAAATGTTCTGGAATTGGTCTTCGAGTTGCAGAATCTTTGTTATCACTAAAGTCAGAAATGGTGACAGGCTGGCTGTGGTGCAGTGGTGAGCATGCACTAGCACACTAGCTAGCGTGTGCTGCTCTGGGTCCAACCCAATCTCAGCCCCACAGGCGCAGGCGAGCCTCTGGTAGGACGTGCCTGGTACTCAGGCAGTTGTTACATTTCACTGGAAATCACTGTTACTCTTTATAGATCAGATAGTGTTGTCTGCTGGGAACCTCTTGCATGTGACTGTCCTGCCCAGACAGACAATGCCCCAGGTATACTCAGGATCCTAGAGCCCTCAGAATCCTCTGCCAGAAGGAGATTCCCCAGTGTGCGGAAATTGCAGCAACAGCTGGTCGGCAGCTTGGCATGTCACCAGTCTGCAAATCCCAGAATGAGGCATCCTAGCCCATACTGCCTGGAATCCCAAAACCTCTGGGCTAGCACTGAGCCCACATGATGTCCCAAGCTTCAGATCCAGCCTTGTAGACCCTAGCCAGGCACAGGACTTTGATTGGCAGCTGCTTAAGGGGTGGGAGGGAGCACAGGGTAGTGTGAGGCAAAGGCTTTCCCAGACTGTAGCTGAGAATGACTGTAGTCCTGATCCTCCTGACTGCACACTCATTTTAAATGATAAATGTTCCAAAGTCATATTTGATGGTGAACCCACCTATCTGAGCACGCTAAAAGCCCACTGCCTCTTAATGAGTGAATTTGGCATACAGGTTGAATCATAACAAATCCTTGTTAATTTAGAAAACAACAAAACCAGGTGGGACATGCCTCTCAGCTGAGGCTGAGGAAGGAGGGTCCCCAGGTTCCAGGCCAGTCTGAGCTACACAGCAAGATCCTGTCTCAAAAATACAAAAGAAACTTAAGTCAGAATGGCTGTGGTGGCGACCTCCCATGTGGGTATGTGACAAACACTGCAGGGCCCTGGTAACACACTGTTCCTTTCTGAGCGTGGCTCTGCAGATCTCAACACAGAAGTCTATTGACAGCTTACCGGGGAAAGATGTAATGAACCCACAGAGTCGGGCAGCTCGAGCAGGCAGTGTAGACCTGCAGTAACACCAGGACAGGGTGCCAGGCCTAAGAGTTCACATGGTGTCTGGCTACGTGTGTGTGTGTGAGGGTTCAGTGAGGAATCTTCTGACAATGACGATGTTATGCACAAATGAGTTGGAAGACATTTGTAGCTATCCGGGGGCAAAGAAGGACAACTACAGCCGGGGAACAAGGTGGCTTTGGACCAACTCCCAAAAGAGGAGGGCCACAGGCCCCAACAGGTACCAGTTATGTTTCTCACCACTTTGTGCTTTAGACAGAGGTGGTGACAGCTCAGCTCTCTAGCGGCAGGGCCAGCTGCAGGCTGAGAATCTTGAATGCCTCAGGAAGAAGGTAACAGACTTGAGATCATGGCTTAAGGACTCCAAAAGACAAACCCCCGGGGTTAACAAGATTTAGTAGAAAGTTCCAGCAAGGCTGGGCAAGTCAGGGAGAAGGGGCCAGGGCCGCATGCAAATGTGACCTGGAGACACCATTTGCAGCCCCTCAGACCTTTGTAAACCAAGGGCCTTCCTCATTTCAACCCAAAGGGAACCTGAGTTGGTCCTGGCTTCCAACCTTATCTATTACCTAAACCCGTGACTGTACAAGAGCAAGGGGCCAGCCGAGTCTCAGCACATGCAATCCTGACTGAAATGGGGGAAGTGGCCAGTAGCATGCCCGAGTCCCAGGGTTCTATGCCCACTACCGAAAAAAAAAAGAAAAAGAAAAGAAAAGCCGAGGGCAGACACCAGCAGGTGCAGGCTGCCCGGCTGCAATTCGGACAACTGTCATTGCCCTCCCTGAGGGTTGCAAGCCAGCCTGGTTTACGTAGACACTGCATCCAAAAAAAAGTCTTGGGCACAAAAGCAACAAAGGCTAAATGTGCACAGTACTCAGAAGCCGCTATGGCAGATGTCACTTCTGGGGGTACGAGTAAGAGACAGGGCTTTAGAAGAACCACAAAAATGGCATTTAGAAAGAAAAAAAAAAGGAAAAAGGCAAGAATACACAGCTGAGGGGATCAGGCCAGCTGGAGCAGTTCGCCCTGCTCCTCGGAACCCTGCTATGGTCGCCGCGAACTCCCCTCGAGGGTCAAAGGGTCAGCCCAGCCCCCCACCCCTGCTTCCCAGCGGCGTCTGGCCAAGGCCGGGCGCCCCTAGCCCGGCGTGCACGGTCCCGGACTCCGCAGAGGACAAAAGCTCGCGCCACAGAAGGGCGCGAAGCCGCGAGGCTGCAGCTGCGGGCGGCGCGCACGCGTACTGGGCCAGCGAAAGCCCCGCGTGGCGCTCACGCGCTGAATGACAGCAGCATGGAGAAGCCCTCACGAACAGTAGGGCAGGCGCCGGGTCTGACGCACGCGCACTGAGTGGCAAGCCCAGGGTGGCGCGTGCGCACTGGCCACATTTAGCACGTAGGACGCACTCTCGCACGCACATCGCCCAGCCCAGACCGCGGCCCGCAGTAGGGGCGCCCAGGCCGCCGCAGAGGCCGCTGGGAGGCGCCCGTTGGGGCCCTGCGCGGCCGGCGCGCTCATTCACCTATAGTAAAAGACATCCCTGTGGCCGGCCGACAGCCCCGACCTCCTGGGCACTTCTTCCCTTTCCCAGCCCTGCGGGAGCGCTGGGCACTCCCACCTCTTCCGCTCCATCGCGCCCCGGCTCTCCGCCCGCCTCCGGGCCCGCCGTCGCCGATGCCGCCGCCGCCGCAAGTCGCGACCCCCAGGCTCGTCGCCGCCTCGGTTCCCTCCGCCGCCACTGCCGCTC
This sequence comes from Dicrostonyx torquatus, assembly GCA_028555095.1. Taxonomy (NCBI): domain Eukaryota; kingdom Metazoa; phylum Chordata; class Mammalia; order Rodentia; family Cricetidae; genus Dicrostonyx; species Dicrostonyx torquatus. The sequence goes on along the minus strand of JAQHUG010000434.1, from coordinate 455,925 downwards.
GCCGCGGCTGTTCCGACCCGCGGGCCTCCGCCCTCCGCCCCCAGCCGGGCGCGCGCCGGCTTTGCCACCCGTTCGGCCCCCTCCCCGCGCTTCCCAGCCCCCGCTAGGGGGGCCGCTCCGCCCACCCGCCCGCGCGTGGGGCGCGTCTGCGCAGCCGCAGCCTCGGCCCCGCCCCCATGCTCTCGCAAGGCCCGCCCCACGGCGGCGAGGCCAATGGGATCAGCCTGGGCGTCTCTGCGCCAAGCTGCCTTCGGGCCCCGCCCACGCGTATTGGCAGGACACGCCCTGTGGCGGCGAGACCAATCAGCGTGCCCAGGATGTTCCAGTTCATTTTTTTAAAAAATATTATTATTTTTTTGGTTTTTCGAGACAGGGTTTCTCTGTGGCTTTGGAGCCTGCGCTGGAACTAGCTCTTGTAGAGCAGGCTGGTCTCGAACTCACAGAGATCCGCCTGCCTCTGCCTCCCGAGTGCTGGGATTAAAGGCGTGCGCCACCACCGCCCGGCTATATTATTATTGTTAAAAGAGAAATTTACCATTACTCCCCGGCCCTCTCCCCCTCCTCTCGTTCCAGTTCATTTCTATGGCGAGGCCCGAGGCGGAGGCAGCCAATCAGCGTGAGGAAGGCGGGACCGCAACCGCGCTTGCGCTCTGAATGCCTTGGGCTTCCCGCACCTGGTCCCTACCACGCTGCAATTGTTTCCGCCCGGCAGCCTGTCCTGGGGTCGCGCTCGCTTGCACCTGCGCAGTGTGCATTTGGCGGGACTCCCACCTTTCCTGGCCATTGTGGCTGTGATCTGGTACAACTCCAATCCAGTCCTGTTTACCTTGCGTCTCGTGTACTCCAGGCTGGCAGCCTCCTGCCCCAGCCTCTACATTGTTTGGTTAACAGGTGAGCACTACCACACCCGGCTACAAAAATTGTTTTAAGTTTATCCTTGCCGGGCGGCGGTGGCGAACACCTTTTAATCCCAGCCCTCGAGAAAGGCCTCGAGAGTCAGGCCGATCTGTGCGAGTCAGAGGCTAGCCTGGCGTACAGAGTGAGTTCCAGAATAGACAGAAACCCTGTCTCAAAAAATAATTTAAAGAAAAAAAATGTACTTTGCCTGTCCAGAACCATCTAATTTTTCCAGGCGGGGTCTCTTAACTTGTAGCTCACCGTTTGCCTAGACTGGCTGGCCAGGGAGATTCCCTGCTGGGCTGTGGGTGTTGCTGATGCTCTCATGTTTGGGTGGCAAGTAGGTCACTGAACTACCGCCCCATTTTTTTTTTAAACTAATAAGGCCTCTTAAGTAGCCCAGGGCGTTTCCAACCATACAGACCTTAGGATGACAGATGTGTGCCACCACACTCAGAGCCTCGTACAGGCTAAGGGGCCATGTCCCCAGCCCGGGTTTTAGCCTGTAGCCCAGGCTCTCACTCTCCCAGTCATGCCTCAGCCTTCCAAGCATGGAAGACACAGCTTGACCATCCCTGAAATCAAAGGTCACTCAGTCTGGCTTTAACTCTAGTCCCCCTGCTTCAGCATCCTGCACAGCCGGGATGCCTACCAGACCTAGGTGGGTTGTTTTTATTAAAGATTTATGTGTATGAAATATTTTTCCCTACATGTTTGTCTGTGCATCATGTGTGTGTATGGTGCTCAGAGGCCAAAGGCGGCATGGGATTCCTGAGCCTGGAGCCACCCTATAAGTGGTGGGTGTCCTAAAAGAACGAGTGCTCTTTACCACGGAACCACCTCCACCCTCCTTTTTTGAGACCAGGTCTCAAGTAGCACAGGCTGGCCTTTCCATGTATCAGAGGATTGACTCAATGAGCACTGGCTAGACAGGTGGGTGCCACTTTACTCAGGACTTTCTGAGACAAAATGTCACCACACAGCCCACACTATCCGGAACCCACTGAATCTGGCAGCACCAGGTAATAAAGTACTTAGGTGAAAATGTGTACCAGGATTGACCCAAGAACTACTTCTAGGGCTGTGGAAGGAGCTTACTCGGTACAGCTCTGGCTTACCATACAGGAAGCCTGGGGGCCATTCTCTGCCCCACAAACACAGGCATGGCGGTCACACCTGTCATCCCGACACTTGGAAAGTAAAGGCAGTCAGGTAAGTTTAAGGTCAGCCTTGGGTACATACTGAGTTTGGGGCCAGCCTAGGCTACCTAAGACCCTGTTTCAAAAACAAACTAAACATGAAGAAGCCCTGCTATGCTGGGTACAGTGGCTGCAGGGGCCTTGAACACTAATTTAAAAGCCATTAAAATGGAGAGTGACTTATTGGGCCAGCCCCAGAGAACATACTGTACATTTCCATCTAGAAGATACTTAAGTGTGATAGAATTTCTTCTTGCCATTGAAGACTCTCCCAGATCTCTAACGTTGGGTTCTGAAAGGACCCTGAGTTGGGGAAGCCTTGAGAACGAGGGGGGAGCCAGGTGGAGGGCATGAGAAGACCCAAGCGTCAGAGGTGTGAGAACAAGGTTTAATGCTACACTCAGCAAGGCAGCCCAAGTGTCCATCAGCGCAGAGGCTCCCCTGGGTGCTGCAGGATTTCGCTGTGTCCAGCTTCCTCAGCATCCTTCGCTAGGCTGAGCTGTTCCTGAGACAGCAGGGTGTAATACC
>JAQHUG010000434.1:389842-442033 GCA_028555095.1 Dicrostonyx torquatus | reverse complement strand
CTGCAGGCCAGAAGAGGGCACCAGACCTCATTACAGATGGTTGTGAGCCATCATGTGGTTGCCGGGAATTGAACTCAGGACCTTTGGAAGAGCAGGCAATGCTCTTAACCACTGAACCATCTCTCCAGCCTTGTCGAAGCATTTTGAGACTGTTCCACCTGGATGGAGGGACACAGAAGCCCATAGGAAGGTCAGTCCCTTGTCCCTTGGGCCCCACTTTTGAAGTGTGTATAGTGGTTAGCGACTGGTTTGAGGGTGCCTGCCCTGCTCTGGACTCCCTTCTGGATCCCACAGCTCCCATGGCTCTCCCTGGAGGCCACAGATTCTATTCTGCCACTGCCCTTAGCCCACAGTGCTGGGATCTCAGGGGTGGGCCTTACTACAGCTATGCTTCTAACCCCAGAACTAGGAGGACATAGACACAGGAGGCAAAGGCTCACTGCTGAGCTACTCTGGCCTAATAGTAGCTCCCTGTTCATGCAAAGACCTTGTCTCAAAAACTAAGGTGGGGGCAGGAGAGGAGGCACAGTGCACCAGCTGCTCCTGCAGAAGACCCAGGTTTGGGTCCCAGCGCCCATGTGCCTGCTGACAACCACTCATAACTCCAGTGTTGTCTGCACACACATGGTGCATACATGCACAGACAAGCAAAAAACCTATACACTTTAATACAAAAATTAAGTTGGGTAGCCATGCCTTTAGTCCTAGCACACATCTGGAGTTGAGTTCAAGTCCATCCTTGATTACACAGCAGTCCAAAGTCCAGAGAGAGAGAGAGAGAAAAAGAGAGAGAAACACTGGGTTGGCTGGTGGTGATGCACACCGTTAATCCCAAGAAAGAAAAGAACAAAACAAAATAAAAAAACAAAAAACCGGCTGGTTGGTAGTGGCTTATGCCCTTAATCACAGCAGCAGGGAGGCAGAGGCAGGCAATCTCTGAGTTCAAGGCCAGCCTCGTCTACAGAGGGAGTTCCAGGACAGCCTGGGCTGTTACACAGAGGAACCAGGTTCAAAACCAAACCCAGTAAGGTAGAGGGAGGGGCTCAATGGTAAGGTGCTTGCCACGCAGTCATGGGAATTTGACTCTTAACACTCAGCACCTGTGTAAAGTGACAACCCTCTAACTCCAGTTCAGGGAGCCCGACTGTTATGCAGGTAGTCATGGAACTCAGGGGTTCATGAATACGCTGATTACCAACTGAGCCACAACCTCAGACCCTCTTCTGCTGTCTTGCAGCTGGGCAACAGTGCGCAGAAGGTCTGTGACCCCTTCTGGGACACAAGCATTTGTGGGTGTTTGGGCTGAAGACAGGTTAATTGCCTCTGCATACTACAGCAGATGGGAAACCTAGATGAGCCCTCACTGCCTGCCAGTGACCCAGGGCTGTGTTCCCTTCCATCCAGCTGTTCCAGAGGTGCAGTCTGCAGGCCAAAGTGGTGGATAAAGTCTACCATAACAAGGTGTTACCATGGTTCCCAACAAATTTTCCTCACTGGAGATTTTGGGGGGCTTCCAAAGGGACCAAAGTCAGCACGGAGCAGGTGTGAACTGTTGTAGGGGTACTTGGTGGCCCCAACATCCCCCAGCCCCAGAGGCTAGGATAGGAAGAAACGACACTGCCAGGATCTGAAAAATTGGTGATGATACTTGGGAGGGTACTTGTGACCACTCTACCAAGATAGGGAAGTCAAAGCCTGCACCATCCACTGAAGAGCCAGCTGTAGCTGTGTGTATGGCAGCTAAGTACAGGTAGCTTTGTATCTCAACTAACCCAAGTAGCTGGGCCCACCTGTGGGAGTTCTCTTGACTGGACCAACCTGGGCCACACCTTCTGGTGGCAGCCCATATACTAGAAATCATTTGCTCTTTGCCTGCTTGTTCTCTCTCGCTGGCAGGTTTGTCTACCCTGTGGCTGAGGCTCCTCCACTAGTGTGAGAGCCCACTTCTTCGGGATTCCAGTGCAGACTGAGGACCAGCAGTTCCCTAGGGTTCCTCCAGGACTCCAGCGCTGGATTGGGACTGGTGAGACATCCTGCTTCTGGAGTGAGCAACTGTTGGACCAGACAACCCAGGTCACAGCCCATAAGCCACACTAATATTCAAATGCCCATGTGTATCTATATATATTCAGCCTATCGATTCTGTCCCTTTAGAGACCCCACAACTTGTCACCCAAGCATTCAGGGCAGTGAGGAAGGAGGAGTGTGAGCCTTTCAGAAGGGAGGCAGAGACCACGGTTCCGCTGCCGAGCACATGCCAGGCACCATTAGGCCTTGGGCTCACGTGCAGTGGGAACGGGGTGACCCTTTAATCAACACTGGGTCTTTTGAATTCTACTTTAATAACCTTGCAGACCATGAAACACGACGCCAAGTTCTAGAAACAGCAATAGACAGGAGACTTTTATACAAAAATTTGTTGCTTACAAAACATACGCAAAAGAAAGCTAAAAGAAAAAAGTAATAAGACACGGAAGGCCTCGTTCTTGCTAAGTTTTGTCTACATTAAAAAAAAAATCTGATAACTAATGTTCTTTTATTCTCCTTAAAAAAAAAATACGCTTAGGCACGATGTGCTGGTGGCTCTGAACCAGAACCAGTCCCTGGCCGCCCCTCGTCAGGGTGCGGTCCAATTCTTCCTTCTTCCACAGTTAAGGCATCTTTTTTTCTTTTCTGAAAAGTGAGCATGCTGCTTTTGTTTCCAGTTTCGGTTAATCGATGCGGGAGTGCTCCCCTCAGCTTGGTTCCTGGGGCCAGGACACAGGGCTGCATGGAGCCCTGAGGCCCTGCAGTGTCCGTGGAGCCTTGCTGCTGCCATGATGATCCTGAGCCTTCTGCCATGCCTTGCTGGAGACCTGCCTCATCCAGGACCGTCCTGGTGCACCTCAGGCAGAGTGTGGTGGCCTCTGGTCCCACGGAGATCCATGCAATGGCTCACAGGTGCCCGGGTGGGTTGTGAGCCTCACCCAAGCCAGGGTGGGCAGCCGACAGTGCCAGTTGGGGATCCCCGACCACACCAGACACCTTCTCCTCCTCCCGCCGCTTCAAGCAGGCTGCTTTGGGGTTCAGGTTGCGTTCTGGGGGAAGTGGAAGAGGAGAGCGCAGTGGGAGACTGTTCACAGTTGGGGAGAGGGAGGGTTGGGATTGTGCTGTGGCCACCCCTGGCCAGAGCAGGATGGGGCGGGCGCAGCCTACCTCGCACCTGCTGCTCCAGGCCCAGGATAACCTGTACCGCCTGCTGCAGGATCAGCAGCTTGGTCTGCGCCTTATCCGACTTGAGGTGCAGCTGGCACATGCGGCCCAGCTCCCGGAAGGCCTCGTTAATGTCCCGCACGCGCACCCGCTCCCGTGCGTTATTGGCCATGCGCCTCTCCCGGTCCCTCAGGTCCTTCTCCTCCAGGGACAGCACCTCGTCCGTACTGCTGGGTCACAGCACCGAGCCTCCGTCAGGGGAGGCCCGGGCCGCTGCATGCTATGTACTAATGTGTGAGTGACATGGGTGGTAGCCAATATTGGGAGGAAATGTGCATGGTAATGAGTGATGGCAGCTCTTCAATGTGGACAACAGTGCCCTGTGCAGGAGACACAGCCCAAAAGGCGTCTGTCTGTGTGTCCTTAAACCCACGTCTCTGGGAGGCTGGGTGGTCACTCTGGGAAGGACAGGGGCCTTACTCTCCCCTAACACATGTGGTGGAAGGTGGGACCTGACTCATGGCTCTGGGTGCCAGGACTCAGGGCTGGGCTGAGGCCTAGAAGGCACACAGAAGCAAACACCCTGGCCTGAGCTCTGCACCCCAGAGCCATGGCCACCCTAGCTGGGCCAGGAGCAGTGACTATCTCCTCCACTGTGATGCACACCCATGGCAGTGGCTCCAAATGACTGAGCACAAGGCTGAGACCCTGTCCCTACCTGTGACCTGAAGCTTCCTGATAGGCCCCACTCACCCTGTGCTGAGCCTGCGCCTCAGTCTCCCCGTAGAAATGCAGACGGCAGTCACTTAGGCTGTGAAGGCCAGCACATGCCCTTTGCGACTCATGCCCCTGCTGCCCACAATGGACTAGATCCCTCTGGGTGGCGGTAGTGGCCCCAGACCTCAGGACAAGCGCACAGACCAAACTGCATGTAGACACCAGAGGCTGTGTGCCCAATGGACCCTTTTCTTCCCTTGAGGCCATGCAGGGCCTTATGGGACAAAAGGTCCCTAGGTGGCGGTGTGGCCAGCCCTGTCCACAGGGCGGCAGGTGCGAGGTGGGGGCGGCAGGTGGCAAGCAAAGGTGGACAGCCAGGGTAAAGGGAAGAGCATGAGGGACAGAGAGCAGATGAGGCGGACTTGTGGGACACAGGGTGGACCACACACTCTGCCACCACAGACACAGAGACCTTGGAACAAGGAGAAAGTGGATACGGCTCGGCAGAGCCCACAATGCTGCAGGAGAGAAAGTGTTAACGGCAGGGCAGCCAGGGCAGTGCAGGTTAAGGAAGCGGTAGGATCCAAGTTGAAGTCCTCCCTCACCGGCTTTGGGGCAGGTGGATGGGGAAACTGAGTCAGGGAGAAGATGCTCTCAGAGAGGTGGGTTGGGTCCCTGGCAAGATGAACAGTGATGGCACCTCTGGGTCCTCGGGAAGTGGGAGAGGGGTCACTGGCCCCTAACAGCCAGGCTCTGGGATAAGGCTGGGCTAGCAAGCGTCTGGGAATGGGACACAATCTTGACAGAAGTCCTCAGGCCAGTGGGGCCAGGGTGGCAAAGTCAGTCAGTCAAGCGGTAACGCACTATACGGAAGGAGGCAGGCAACATTAGGGACAGATATAGAGGATGGCCAGTGTGGGGACAGTCACCTGGATGATTAGCAGAAGGGAACTACCTGTGGTGGGGAATTAATGCAGGGACAGAGTCCATCAGGGGCAGTTGGGGTGGGACCAGTGAGGGTGAACGGTGTTGGGGAGTCAGCATGTGAGAAAACCCATGGGAGGGATCAGCAGGCATGGATAGTGAGGTATGAGCAAGTCAGGATGACCACAGTCAGTATGTGGAGCTGGTCCCTGTGGAGATCAGTTGTATGGGGAACAGCTGGTGTGGAAGAGCGTAGTGATGTCAGTGAGGGAAGTGAGGAGTCATCAGTGGGGGGGTCAGTCGGTGAGGATGGGGGTCAGTGATGGGGTCAGTCGGTATGGATGGGGGTCAAGTAGTGTGGATGGGGTCAGTTGGTGAGGATGGGGGTAGTGAGGATGGGGTCAGTCGGTGAAGATGATGGGGTCAGTGAGGATGGGGCCAGTTGGTGAGGATGGAGGTCAGTGAGGATGGGGTCAGTCAGTGAGGATGGGGGTCAGTGAGTGTGGGGACAGTTGGTGTAAGCTGAGGTCACCAGAGCAACAGTATGGAGAATCAAGGAGGGACAGTCAGTTATGGAAGTCAGTACAGAGAACAGCGCCTGCAGAGAACCCTCTGTCTGGGACCAGAGGGTGTGCGGGTTGGTTGTGAGGGACAGTCACTGTACTCTGGCTGGGGCAGCAGGAAGGGGAGCGTCGCGGAGGCGCAGGGCGCGGGCCGCCCACTGACCTCGCACCTGCTGCTCCAGGCTGAGGATGACGGCCACGGCCTGGTGCAGGATGAGCAGTTTGGTCTGCGGCTTCTCGCTGCTGAGGTGCAGCTGGCACATGCGGCCCAGCTCCTTAAAGGCCTCATTGATGTCACGGACCCGCAGGCGCTCACGGGCATTATTGGCCACCCGGCGCTCCTTCTCCCGCTCGGCCTTCTGCTCTGGGGGGAGAAGGTCGTCCTCGTCCTCGTCTGGGCTACGGGGGAGGGGAGCCAGGGGCCAGAGGGAGACAGTGAGGTGATGTGGTGGCCTGCAGGGGCCTCCTGGGGTCTGTATGCACGTGTGATGTAGGTGCGCATGTGGCATGTGATGTGTGCGAGGTCCGAAGGGAGGGGTTTGGCACCTGGTGCGCGTGCGTGGGGTTTTCAGGTCCTTCTTGTCCTCCTCGGCATCAGCCACTGATGCATTCTCCTCGTCATCCTTCTCCTCCCGCTTGATCTCACTGACTCCTGCCGTGGCGCCTGCCCTCCCGAGACCTGCAACAAGCCTGTGATGAGGGGTGGCAGCAGCCACCAAGCTCACCTGAGGGGCCCTTTGCCAGGGCACAGCTGATTTGTGGGGACATAAATAAAGATGGAAATAAAACGAGCCACCAGGACTGCTGCCTCAGGCCAAGGTTAGAGATGCTCTCTCCCTATTCAAGATCCAGTCTGAAGCTGAAGCCAGACTAGAATCAAGTCCCACACCACAGGCAGCACTGGAGACAGAGACCCGCACTGCACACAGCACCAGAGACAGAGACCTGCTCAGTTTGAAAAGCACAATCACAGCTTCGACCAGGGGAGGGACAAACCCTGCTGGAAATTCTGGGGCAGGGAACGAGTTTGTGGAATGGTATAGGAGGAGCCAGAGAGCGCATACATGTCACACCAGCACATGGAGGCTGAGGTAGGAAGATTGCGAGTTCCAGACCAGCCTGTCTTACACAGTGGGTCTTAACGGAAAAAAAAAAAAAATCCTACACATGATGGCACATGCCACCATCCCAGCACTTGGGAGTCTCAGAAAGAGACCATGTCAGCTACACAAAACAATGGATGTGAAAACAGCCTGGGGATTAACAGGCCAGTTTAGCAGGTGCTGAGGGGGATCTGTGAAAGGCCATTCACAGCTGACATCCGGGACTGGGGACCCTGGCCTCAGCCACTCCATATCCATATAGCCCTGAACACTGCTAACATATCCCTATGGCCACCAGAAGGACCCTGTGAACTCCAAAGTAGGACATTTCTGCCCTGTCCACTGGTCAAATGCTCCCTACAGCCCAAAGGGTCCCTTGCATGCTGGCCTCCTCCATCCCCCTTGCTCTCTGTACCCATCAGGCTCCACCCTGCCCTGGGGCCTTTGCACAGTCTTGCTGGAGCCCCCGCTCCCGTCACCTCCTGGACTCAGCAGAACTGTCACCCTAAGACACCATCCCATTTCCCTTCCACTTGTCCTAAACTTTGTCCTGCTGGCCCTATTATCCCCTAAAACTGCTACAAGGGAACTGTTTTCATGACCCTGCTGACACCCACTATGGAAACCACACCCGTCCTAGGCCCTCATCTGAGAAGCAGGCACCCTCCCTGCCAAAGGAATCAGCCTGGCCCTGCTGGGATCCTGGGCCTCACCCTGTGCCTCAGTGTCACCAGACTAAACCAGAATATAAATGGTCCCAACTGTGCGAGCTACGGTGAGGATCTGGACAATCAAGTTAGGCTGTCTGATGGCTCTTGGCCCCTTGGTGGCAACTGACAGTCTGTGTGTGCATGTGTGTGTGTTTGAGTAAGATGAGTCTCACTGAACTTGGAGCACTGTTTTTCAGCTAAGCTGGGCCCCCCATTCCCAGAGATCCTCCTGCCTCCCACTCCTCAGTGCTGGGTTACAAGATGCACACTCAGGGTAGGCGCTGACACTCATGTGAAAAGCACCAACTGAACAATGTTCCCAATACCATGGCTTTTAGTTTTGAGGCACAGGCTCTCATGAACCTGAGGCTGGCTAACTGCAAGCTGCTGGCCAGTGAGCATCCCAGGAGGCCCAGGGACACACCACTATGCATCCAGTTCAGGTCTGCAACTGAATGCTTCGTCGGACCGAGCCACCCTTCCAGCCTTGAGGGACAGTAATTCTGTCCTTCCCTCTGTGATCAAGCCTGGGACACTAGGACTTACCACTGTAAGAGTCAGGTGGCCTCTGTGAGAGATCAGGGAGAGAGCTGGGCTGGCTGGGAAGGCTGGCATGATTATGCAACAGACTGGCACCGCTGTTGAGGCCATCCTCAGAGTGGCCTCCACTGACCTATGGACAAGGAGACGGACATGTCAGGGTAGCTAGAGTCCCTGTGTGCCACCCATTCCTGCCCCAGGCTGATACTCACCAGGCCCGCATGCCGCCCGCCCAGTGCCATGGGGCCTGTGAAGCTTGTGGTCAGCGCCCCATGGCCAGGCAGAAGTCCATGGAGATCACTAGCAGTGCCCACAGCATGGCTGCGAAGGACATGGATGGCCTCATCTAAGCGATCCTCCATCTTGCTCTGCTTGTGGGTGGGTAGAGAAGGTTGCTGAGGGACACACACATGCTGCACACGGTCTCCCTCTGTGGCCCAGGCTGAACTCAAACTTGTAATCCCCCTGCCTCACTCCTGAAAACCCGCTTCCACCTCCCAAGTGCAGAGATAACCGGTGGTCACCACCGTAGCCAAGATCTGCAGTGCCAGCAAGGGCTTCGCACATGCCAGGGGAGCCCTTTGTCCACTGAGCCCTGGCCAGGCAGCAGGCAACTCGTCCCTGCCCCTCCTTAAAGCCTGGGCTTCTCGAGGCTCAGCCATGGCCTCTCCTGAAGCTGCCCCTGTGCACACTGAGTCGACTCGTCCCCTGGAAGGACTCCATATTCCAATTCTGTGGTGATGGGATTGACTGGCACTTGATACCTGGCCAGCAGGGAGGGGACACTCACCAGGCCATGGAGACCCCCATCGTAGCTGGGAGATAAGGCACTGGGAGCTCCTGCCCGGGGCCACTGTGATGTCCCTGGAGGGGAAGGAAAGGCATGAAGGAACCTGGGCAGTGGGACCCAAAGCTGGATGAACTCAAAGATGCTTGACACAACCACTCCCAACACTGCTCAATCTTTGAACCCCAACTTCTTCCTGCCTGGGGAACATGACCTCTGACCTCAGAGGAGCCAGTCCTGACACAACAGTTCCTCTCTGTCCCCCCACACCTGGATCCACTGCTCTGAACTCAAACAAAAAGCAGGTGGTTAGCTCCAGAGGGGACCAGACGGGCCAAGCTGAGGACAGGAGTGGAGCTCTCTATGTAGACCAGGCTGGCCTTGAACTCACAGAGATCCACCTGCTTCTGCCTCCTGAGTGATTGGATCAAGGCATGCACCACCGCACCAGGGAGAGTGGTTTTTTTTTAACCCCTACCCCCCGGACTTCTAGAGGCTCCCAGCTCCCACTTGCCCTCACCTAGTTGATGCCCCGCTGCCACCACCTACCCTGGGGTGCTGTGCCTCACGAAAGCTGAGCCTGAGGTCAACAATCAGGACTTAACGTTTGTCAACTGGATAAATCACAGGTGGAGGCCCACCTCTGGGGACAGCCCTGAGGTCACTCATGGTTCCTGTGCCCACCCCGTACACACCTGGCAGGCCCTGGGGTGAACCCACAGGCGTTGAGGGGCTAGGCGAGAAATTATTGCTGGAGTGATCTGGGGAGTAGATCTGCAGTGATGGGACAGAGGAAGGGGCAGTTAGGACCACCACGAGGCTACCAAAAGTCCCCCTCTGCCACCACCAGTCCAGGCCCTTGCTCACCGAAGCCAGTGCCTTCCCAAGGGCATCCCCTGAGCTGCTGGCTGTAGTCCCTCGGGTGCCTGTTGAGCGAGACAGATAAGTCATGTTCTGGGACCCTCCCTCTTACGCCATCCGCCACCCCCAATGTCATGTCTTGCCTAACACTGACACCTGCTCCCCTTCTCTGCCTCGGTTTCCCCCAGAGTGAAGTGGAAGACCCTTTTGTCATTGAGGCCTCTTCCTAATATTCCAGGGTCAATCTGAGGTGGTTGAAGGAGGGGACCATGTTTCCTAGCGCTGGGGCCAGCAAGTGTTTCATCTCCATAGGGCCCTGATGCCTGCCTCTTGGCTCCTACCCAGGTCCAGGAAACACTGGGTTTGACCTCACCCATGAGGCTGTCTGCCCCGCTCACAGGAGGCGTATGGCCAGAAGTGCCACCGTAAGTGCCAGGGGCGGCAGAGAAGCTGGACACAGCTGGGAGCGTGCCGTTGACCTCAGATCCATGCAGCTGGTAGCTCTGAAGGGACAATTAGTAGATGAGGGGCACGGTGATGGTTGAGGGATAGGCCGGACCAGGCAGGTGTTGGCACCACCCAGGTCCCCCGACGACAGCACCTACCATGCGTTCCTGCTGCTGGAGGCCCCCAAAGGCACCGCTGCCCACAGAACTGCTGCCTGGTGCAAGAGGCAGAGGGGATGAGCCATCTCCTAACATGGGCCCAAAGCCTGCTTGGCCTGGGGGACTCCAGAGCTCTGCCGAGGGGTGCAGGCTACTGTCTGTGTGGAGGATGATGATGAGCCTAGGGACCCAGCCCTGCAGAGCATCCCCCACCACCACCCTCGGGAGCCCCACACACCTGCCACATAGAAGGGGGAAGGGTAGGTGCTGCTGGGGGTCTTGGCAGAGGGGTAGGCTATAGCATCCCTGCTGAAGCTGTCACCTGAGCTGGGTGGATACACCTGCAGAAGGAGGGCATTATTGGAGGAGGGTGTGGAACAGTCTCCCCAGCCTTACCCTCCTAAATGCCCCCTGCTGTGTTCAGCTAGGCCCAGGCCCAGGCCCTAGAATCAAGTGCTATGTCTCAATTCCCTTTACTACCTCTTAGAGACTTCTGCCTCTCTGGAACACCTAGACCTGCCTCCATACAGCAAACTACCAGTGACCCCTCGAAGCCCCTCCAATGATCAGCTCTCTATTTTCCCTTGTCTAGCATGAGCCAGTGCTGCTCCCCACAGCACAGAAGGTGCAGAGGAAACAACCAATAGCATCAACCCTGACCAGCTGGCAATGCCTGGAACTCTGACAGCCTGAAGAAACAAGGTGTGGGCGGGGGAAGGGGGGGGGTCCTGCCACCAATGTCTGCCCTGGCACAGGACTCAGGAGGGTATCGGTTGTTCATGCCTGCCCTGGCACAGGACTCGGGAGGGGATTGGTTGCTCATGCCTATCCTGGCAGGGTAGCAGGCAGCAAGTCTAAGCAGGCTGCTGGGTTAACTTCCACCTAGCTTAACTAGGTTCTGTTGGTCATAGTCTCTGATCTTAGTTCTGCTCCCCCAATATGTGTGTTTCTAAGGAGCCTCTGGCTCCAGTACTGACGTCAAGGAAACTTCAGGGTTCTGGGGACACAGAGGAAGCAGGGGCCTGAGGCTTTAGTATACAAAGTGCACTGTGTAGCACAGGCCAGCCTAGAACTTGTGACCTTACCTCTCAACTGCTGGGGGAGGCGGCCAGGCTGGAGAATCCAGCACACCGCCTTTCTTAAGTTGATTGAATCAGAGACACATGGCACCGTGAACCACCAAGGGCCAGCAACCATCTGCCAGGGTGGGCAACTAGCCAAACACCAAGCCGGTGGGTGGGAACAATTCCAGCCTTGGCAGGTGGGTGTGGCTGGGGAACAGGCAGGACCTGGCTGCACCAGCTCACAGGGATCCCATCACCTCCCCCGACCCTATTGTTAGAGGTTATAGGTACAAAACCCACTACTAAAGCTAGAGGGAGTGAGATGGACCTGAGGAAGGACTTCCCTGGGGAACAGAAGCTTGCTCAGTCCACACATGCCAGTCCTCTGGTAACCCATGGGATGTGGCCACAAATTCTGGCACAGAGAATCCACCAAGCCACTGAGACTATAGGCTCCAGGCGTGCCCCATACTCACAGAGGAGGGAAGACCAGGCGGGACCTTCCGGACCTTCTTAGGCTGCGTATCTGCGGGGAGCAAGAGCAGAGGACACACTCTCCACATGTACTCCTGTGATACTACTAGGCTGGGGTCAGGACCCAGGAGTGCACACTTCCAACATTTTTTCTTTTATTGTTTGTATTGCACTATACATTTTTCTCTGCTCCCTTCCCTTCCTTTCCTCTCACCTCCTACCCTCTTCCATGACCCCAAACGCTTCTAATTTACACAGGAGATTTTGTCTTTTTCTCTTTTCTATGTAGATCCATGTATGTCTCTGTCAGGGTTTGAGGGGACTCATTAACACAGCCACAAAAACCTGGCTTCTAGCCTGGCAGTGGTGGCACACACCTTTAATCCTAGCTCTCTGGAGACAGAGACAGGTGGAGCTCTGAGTTTGAGGCCAACCTGGTCTACAGAGTGAGTTCCAGGTTAGCCAGGGCTACACAGAGAAACCCTGTCTCAGAAAACAAATCTAAAAACCCAGAGTCCCACCCACTGGGAGTCCAAGATACAAGAAAACACAGGGAGCCCAGCAGCCCCCTCCTAGGTCATCACACCAAGCAATGCTGGTGTAGAAACCCTGGCACCAGCATGCCCTGTGGACATAAATCAAAGCACCCACTGTCAAGTCCTCTGGCCTCTGTGGCCACCAAGGCTTGGTGGCTCCCAGCCCAGGCGTCAGTCTGTGTCACACTGCCCCTTACACATGCACGTCCCCAGCTCCAACTCACCCAGGCCACCGTCTGCAGCTCTCCGCCGAGGGTTGCTGGGGTATGAGGGGTAATACTGGGAGCCGCTCTTGACACCAGATGGGGACAGTGGCCCAGGGTTGCTGAGGCCCAGCTCACCCGGCAGGAAGGCAGCCTGGGGGATGAGCACACCAGGAAGCTGGGGCTGATCCCCACCTGAAGACCCTCCCGGCTGTGAAGATCAATGCTACTCGGGCAAGGCCAGGCCCTAAGTCACGCAGATGCACAGCACCCAGGACGTACCCTCTCCTATCTCATGGCCACCTCTTGCAAGGGGCACAGAGGCCCACGCTAGGGTATGAACCCCGCTGACGTGGCCCCGTGTAAGCACCCGAGTTGGGGCATAAGATCCGTCCGTACCCCATACAATGCCAACTCTGCTCCTCACATGGGTTAGGGCTACTGAGCGGCTTGGGGACTTGAGAGGTGACATGAACATGACCATCTTTGGTGCACAGCCTGGTCCTGGCTGCTGCCTAACAACTGCAGCTCCCCCAGCACAGTCTCAGCCCCAAGGGTCACTCTGGAGGTCGGGCCAGCTCCACCCTTCTGCCTCAGTTTACCTGACTTAGTGCCCCAACACTGGTTTCTCTTCCGAAGGTGGCATAGGTGCTCCGCTCGCTGCCCTTGCCTGCGAGGGACAGAAGGAAGTCACGAGAGACCCCGGGGAGACAGTGGGAAGTTGTACATGGTGGGCCTCTGGCAGGGCCCGGCCTGGACAGCCCAGCCGCCCAGTCCCCCTAGATACAGGGTAGAGGACAAGGGGGCCGAGCAACAGCGGGACCGACTATCTACACACTTCTCTGTTCTTTTCTTTGTGTAAGATGGAGTGACTACTTTCCTTGCTTGAGGGTTTTGACTGTATGTCTGTGCACCATGCATGTGCCTGGAAGAGAGGTTCCTTGGGATTGGAAGATTCCTTGGGCTGGGGTTATGTACACTGTGTGCCACCACACAGGTACCTGGACTGAGCCCAGGTTCTCTGCAAGAGCAACAAGCACTCTTAACTGCTGAGCCATCTCTCCAGCCCGGATTTGCTTTGAGAAAGGGTCTCATGTAGTCTAGGCGAGCCCTGACTTCCTAATCGCCCTGCTTCAGCCTCCGGAGCGGCTGCTGACCCTGCCAGCACTCAGTGCTCACAGGATCCACCCTGGGGGGAAGGGGGAGACGACACAGGACAGGCTGGAACAGATGCAGCTGGCCTCTGTGGGAACTGCCCTGTGGCCCTGCCACCCTGTCAGGCAGGACACCCCAGGAAGAGGCAGGAAAAGGAAGCCCAAAAGGGAACATGCATCCCACAACTGCAGAGGCCACGCTGGACCATGGTGGAAGGAACTGGGATCAGCACTGACCAATTCTGAATTCTAGAACACATCCCACTCTTAAAAGTTAAACCTTCATGGTTTCTCAGGCCTCCTGACCCAGCCTGGTGAGTGGTCTCCGTCGTCCCCTAGGAAGTAGGCAAGGCTCGTGACATCCCAGGCGGGGCAAAAGCCAGCCAGGGCTGTGATGTGATGGCCGGTGCTCTGCACCTGATTGTGCACCGAGACCTTCTCAGGGCCGCCACAGAGTGGCCACACTCACCTCCAAGCCCAGCTCCTAGGAACATGGAAGAAGGCAGGCTGCTGTGCGATTCACTAAAGTGGGCACCTTCACTGTAAGTCTAGGGGAGACAGGCAGGGTGGGGGGTGCAGGGTGAGACAGCTGTCCCAGGGGGTCACCCCTGCCCAGGAAGGGAAACCCAGGGACCTGAGCCTTGCAAAGGTGTCTTACCCGGCTGGGGTCAAAGGAAGAGCTGTTCTGATCACTGCTGCCCCAGGAGCCTGAGCTGGGACGGTCCTCAAGTCCTATAGAAGGCAAAGGGAAGCCTAGCCCAGTTCTCAGTGGACTCAGGCTTCATGATCCCTCTTCATCCAGATATGCCTGACAGCAATAAGCTCAGATGCCTCCATCCTATGCAGCCTGGGACTCTGTCCCTATAAAGACTGATGTAGCTCAGAAATATGGCTGCCAGCTGTCTCTCAGGCAAACTTCTACTCATCTGTCAAAACCTCAGCTACTGTGCCTACTCTTAATCCCATGACCAGGTCTCTTATTCAGGTCTGTCTGATCGTGCAGAACTGGGCATCTGAGTCAGAAAAGGTTGGCAGAAGTGCACAGAAGCAGGGTCTCCGCCGGGGAGCCGACCAGCTCAGTAGGTAAGGCAGACACTGTCGGACAGGGACAGTGGCACACCTGGCTTGGGCTCCTGCAGCCTCAGAGGAAGGTCAAGGGTTTATGTGGTAAGACAAGGGTTAATGAGCCTGGAGGCCAGAGGACCTTGTCCTGAGGGGCGGAGTAAAGCAGGGCTGGGCCCTTATCTACCCCAACACCTCACAAGCAGCTAACTGCCTCTCCACCCACAGCAGACTCTCCTTCCTGGTCCCCTAGGTCATCCACACACACAGGGACCATCCACACACACAAGGGTCCAGCCTTGATTCCACCCAACTTGGCCATATGGCCCTCAGTTTCCCTATTGTGAAACTGGATGGACAAGCAGAGGAGGACTGAAGTGATCACATTCCACATTCTGGACTGGGGGGAGGGGCTCCTGGGCCATCCCCCTTCACTGCACACCCCATGAAGCCTCCAATGCTGCCCAGGCTCTACACCAGGAACGTTCAAACCCTAGAGACTTTATTACAAGCCTCTGTGCTCATCATCCCCTCCCAGGAAAATCTTGTTTAATTGTGGTTTATTTGCATAATTATGCATATTAATCTCTCTGCCTCATGAATATTCACCTCCCATTACACCTTGTTTCCTGGTAAAGTTCAAGTGTGCAGGGAATGGGGGGCTAGAATACAGACAGCCCTGGAGGCTACAGGAACTACCTCTAGCATCAGGTACAGTCTGTGGACGTCTACACCCTAAAATTTTTAGCTGTCCTGGTGAGACGGGTGGATGGGCAGCCAGCACCCACACTATTGTGATCCCACCAATCCTTTTTCAACATAAACCCCGGGGTCATACAGGATGTTCTGGAAGCCCAGACCTGGCCTGGGTGACCCCTGAACTCAGCATACAATGTCCCATCCCAGAGCCTGGCAATGTTAAGGATCCCCTGAGACCTTCTAGCACAAACCCTGTCTCTTCTTCCACTCTGTAAAGTACAAAAATCAGGAGCCCTTCCCCCACCCCATTAATAGTTATTAAAATCACCCCAGTTGATAAATTATGCATCTTAATAACCCAGCATGAATATTCATGCATACAAATTAAAACATTCTAATAGAAGATGTTGACGTCAGGTGTACTCCACAATTTTTCCTCCTGTCCCTCAAGGTTAAGCACCAGGAAACAGCTACTTCCATCCAGAGCTTGGCTCAGTGAAACCCAGACAACCTAGAAGGAGGTCCGTATTTAGAGTTCTATTCTTCTGAAGCATTGCTGGCACTCTGGCTCCTGATTTGCTTTTATAAATTTTCTGGCACACGGCTGTCCTGGTCAGGTGCTGTCTACAGCTGTATTCATGACAAGGTTTATTCGTTATTAGGCCCATCGTGAAGATGATCACCTGCCATGGTATAGAGGGTAATGTGGGAGGTGAGCATACCAAGAGCAGTCTACGGTATGATGGAACTCAGTGTGACACTGCGCTATCCTCACAGGGGCTGGACATCGGCTCACAGCACCCATTGCTTCCACAGGGACATTAGTGGACACTGGTCAAGCAAGCACGACAAAGAAGGACACAACCTGCCTTCCGTCCTACTAGCTCCACTCACAACACCAGAAGACAAAGCCGCAAGAGCAGAAGCAAGTCTGAGACAAGCCTGGTCTTTTTAACACGTCTCAAAAGAACCAAAACAAGGGCTGGAGAGATGGCTCGGTGGTAAGGAGGATTTGCTGCTCTTCCAGAGGTCCTGAGTTCATTTCCCAGCACCCACATGGAGGATCTACACTGTCTGTCATTCCAGTTCCTGGAATCCCCAGGCCTCTGGCTTCTCGTTTCCCAGTGTACTGCACTCGTATATGCACATGCACACTCCCACATCACTGAAAAATAGGGAAAGTAAACAAAATACAAAAAAGAAAAAATATGGCTGCATGAATAATATGGTCATGATATAAACGCAGAAAAAAAAACTCAGTAGAGAAAGTCTGAGAAATTTAGAATTTTAGCCCTACCAATGGCTCCAGCACCGCACTGAGAATTCTATGTGGGGCTCCACCCTGACCACGCCCCCAGCCCCTCACTGGAGGATTCTAGGCGGGGCTCCCCCCTGACCACACCCCCAGCCCCTCACTGGGGGATGTGGGGCTCCACCCTGACCACGCCCCCAGCCCCTCACTGGAGGATTCTATGCGGGGGGGGGGGGGGGCATCCTGACCACGCCCCCAGCCTCTCTCTGGGGGGATTCTAGGCAGGACACCACCATGACCACGCCCCCAGCAACTCACTGGAGGATTCTAGGCCGGGCTCCATCCTGACCACACCCCCAGCCCCTCAAAGTCAAGACCAACTCAGGCAGAGGGCAGACTTGGCAGTTTGCATCCGCCTAGCATGTTTGAGGCCCCAACTCCATCCTAACACACCCTCCCCCATCAAATCCAAATGACCAATGAACACATGAATCCAAAACTCCTAAACTCAGGCAGAGAGATAAGAACTTTTAAAAGAGGAATTAAGATGAAAGTTGAAAGGAGTCGATGGCAAATATCGATTCTTCTCCAAGGAGAAAGATTCCACAGCAAGATCAATGCAACAGAAGAGGAGACAGTCAAGGACAAAGGGACAGAGGTGGAAGGCAACTTCACAGGCAGCTATGGAACATTGGAAATAGGGTGGGAACAGATGGCTCTGTTTTGAGGAGTGGGGCTCACATAGCCAAGCTGGCCTGAACTCACAAACCTCCCTGCCCGCTTCTGAGTGCTAGGATGACAGGCTTCCACTCCCACACTCTTTTCCTAAATGGCACAGTCTTGAGTGGGAATGGCTGATCTTTGAGGGACTGGCTGGCCCACTGACCAGGCTGTGTCTCGGTGAGAGGACACGGACGGTAGGCTTGGGATACTGCAAAGCTGAGGTACAGGTTTGGCTGGCCAATCACACTGGACGACGCCAGAAACTGAGGGGTAGCAAGGGGTAAGCAGAAGTCCCTGTGGATGATGGGGAGATGCGAAGCGCGTTTCACAAACATGAGGACTTGAATTCGAGTCCCAGAATGGTGCTTACTAGCACTGGAGAGGTACAGACAGGAAGATCCCTTGAGCCCAGAGGCCAGCAGCTTGGCTGGATAGGGGAGCACCAGTTGTAGAGACCCTGTTTCAAAAAACACAGTGGTGGCCGGGCGGTGGTGGTGCACGCCTTCAATCCCAGTACTCGGGAGGCAGAGGCAGGCGGATTTTTGTGAGTTCAAGACCAGCCTGGAGAGCTAGTTCCAGCGCAGGCTCCAAAGCTGCAGAGAAACCCTGTCTCAAAAAACAAACAAACAAACAAACAAACAAAAAACAACCCACAGTGGAGCTGGGCAGTGGTGGTACACACCTTTAATCTTTAATCGCAGCATCCAGGGCAGAGGCAGGTGGGTCTCTGAGTTCGAAGTCAGCCTGACTTACAGAGAAACCCTGTCTCAAAAAGAACAACAAAAACCCAACAAGAAAAGCAAGCAAGAAAGCAGGTTGAAAAGCCACGGAGAGCTCCCAGCCAACCAGGAAGCTGCACCCCCTTCACGGCCTCTACTTCAGCTCCCACCTCAAGGTTCCTGCCCCTCATGATGTAGAAGTATAAGCCACACAAAACACTGTCCCACGCTGGTTTTGGTCACCATATTTGCCACAGTGACAGTAAGCATCCTAGGATTCTCTTAAGACCCACTATGACACCGGTCAGCCACTGTGGTTTGAGACAGGGTTTCTCATTGTAGCCCTGGCTGTCCTCAAACTCTGTAGACAAGACTGGTCTTGAACTCAAGAGATTCTCCTGCCTCTGCCTCTGGAGTGTTGGGATTACAGGCATGGGCCACCACCTTGGCTGATCCAGTCTTATGTGGGACCAACAGAGCACAGGACAACTCTGTAAACACTAGTTAACACCACAGGTTGAAAGGAGTTGGGAAGGGAGGCTGTTGTAGAACACTTGTAAGCTGCATGAAGATGTGTTGCTGTGATTGGTGTCATAAAAAGCTGAACGGCCAATAGCTAAGCAGGGGAGAAAAAGCAGAGGAATCTAGGCCACAGAAGACATGGAGGAAACAGGGAGGACAAGATGGAAGAGGGTAACACCATGTGCTAGAACAAGCCTTAACCATCAGCTGAGCTTTCATAATTAATAAGTCTTCCTGTCATTATTTGGGAGTTGGCCCAAGCTGGCCTTCAATTTGTTATCTAGCAGAGAATGACCTGAACTGCTTGTCCCCCCTCCTCCTTCACCTAGTGCTGGGGTTGTGCCACCATGCCTGGCAGCAACTAAATTCTAGCCTTCCACTTGGAGACTCCTGATCCAGTCCCCAGGCAGAAACTAAAACATAGAATAAACCCACTGGGCCAGACAGATGACAGAGACCCCAGGTTCAGCTCCCAGAACCCACATGCAGCTGTCTGCAACTCCAGACCCTGGGGACTTGACACCCTCTTCTGGCCACGAGAGGTACCAGGCACAGACATGAGATACAGATACACATGCAGACAAAGCACCCACACACATACAATAAATAAATAACCCCCAGAAAGCTACTTTAAAAAGCCTCCTAGCGGTGGTGGCACACGCCTTTAATCCCAGCACTCGGGAGGCAGAGGCAGGCGGATCTCTGTGAGTTCGAGACTAGCCTGGGCTACAAGAGCTAGTTCCAGGACAGGCTCCAAAGCTACAGAGAAACCCTGTCTCGAAAAAGCAAAAAAAAAAAAAGAAAGAAAAGAAAAGAAAAAAAAAAGCCTCCCGTGTAAGCCACCTCCTCTGCTCTGGTGAGGAGAAGCTGGGGAAGCCTCCTGGGTAAACCCCGCCTTCTGTGAAGGGTAGACTATGAGGCAAGGGTGACCACTGCTTCATGCTCTACACCTGGGAGGACCCAGAACTCCAAGAACATCCCCCAAAGTCATCACGTAACGCACAGTGCTTTAGAAATGATGGTAAAAATTTTTCTAAAAACTTGGTGGGTTTTTAAGACAGGACTTCACTACATTCCCTGGAAACCTGGAGTTCCCTGTGCAGACCAGGCTGGCCTCTGCCTCCTGAGTGGTGAGATTAAAGGTGTGTACCTCCACACCTGGCCAAAGACGTAGCTTTTAAGTTGTTCAGGCAGTGATAAAGGGAAGGAGATATTCACAGAACAGACAGCGGGACATGTCTCTGAGGAATCATCCTGAGCACCTCAAGGCACACATCTCACCAGATGGCACACTTCAAGAGGACTCCATCCATGCAGCAGCGGTGGGGTCAGGGATGTGAGACAGAGAGATTAGAAGAAGCAGAGCCCCTTCTATGCAAAGAGCATCAGCAAGCCAAAGTGAAACATTACCAAGAAGAAGAAACTCATCAAACACAGGCAGGTTCAAGCCAAGGAAGGAACTCACCACCAACAGGTTTGTGATCCTTAGCTACCACCCAGGCTTTCCTCGGTCCTATGTTCTTGTGGGATTGCCTCAGAGTGGCAGATTCCAGCCACCCCTGTACCGACAGTGCTGGGAGACCTGCCGTATGCACCTCATCCCCCTGTATGTACCTCAATCTTCAAGAATAGGGCCAACACCCTTCCTGTAGCCCAGACTGATAGAAGTGCTGTACCCTCAAATTGCCCACATGGTCTCTATTCCCTGTGGACGTTGGGCTCTAGGCCACACAATAGTGTCCCCAGGACAGAGTCACACAGCCCCAAATTCACATGCTAGGTTTCTCAGGGCCTGAACATAAGCCTGGTACCCGAGGGTCCAAGGCCGTGGGTGAGAGCAGGTCTGGAGCTGAGATGTACTGCACAGGAACCATAGAAACCAGAGAATGGTATCTTCAAGGTCCCATCCTGCTGAGCCATCCTCAGGGAGCCACCTCCAGGCCCCGGAGCAGGTGTTGGCAACCAAGTAAAAAGGGTCTAGAGAGCCATGCTGCCAACAGGGCAGCCCATCTCATCCTCATGATAGCTGCCAACCTGACCTTACCCCCATCGTGGCTGGAAGCCTGGGCACTGAGGACTGGGGGCTGCTTCCGGGGTGACAGGAGCCTGTGGGGATTTCCAGGCCTTCAGGAGTGCCCAGATGGCCTTCCATCCACTTCCTCAGGCCAAGGGGAAGACCAGCAGGGTAGTGACTGATGGCCTTGCTTTTGGGAAGGGTAACCAAGAACCACCAGCTTCCCAGATGTATCCTCCACATGGCCCAGAAAGACCCTCGCTTAGCAAAGCCAGCCAACTGCAGTCTATGAGACGTTTCTCTTTTGAGACCTCACAAATCCTAGGTCCTAGGAAGCCCCCAGCCCCTGCGGTCTGTTAACCAGGCTTGCCCATGTATATATCAGGCACCTAATATATGTTCAAAATGCAATCTTTTGCGGAGGCCAGGCCGCACTGTGGGCCTAGAGGCCTAGGCTCCAGTCAGCCCAACGCAATGGGCTCTACGACAGACTCTGGTAGGGCACACATGAGAAAACGCCACTGTCCACAGGCCAACCCTCAGGAACACGCCCTGTGCCCCTCAATCCTACCTGAGCCTGCAAACTGGGTTCCGGCCAGGGAGGCAGGCCGGCCCTTCCCGTTGGCCACAGGGAGTGGAAACATCTGTGGGGACAGAGGAGAACAGTGAGCGGCAGAGCAGAGTTGGGGAGCTCTAAGGACGGGGGACCCCAGGCTCAAGGGGAGGGATGGGGTCCCACTTGCTAGAGGGTATGACTTACGATTTGTTTTTGTGTGAGCACAGTCCTGGGTGTCATTTCTCAGGAGCCACACTTTCTTTTGTTTTTGAAGGTTTCTCTGTATAGCCCTGGCTAGCCTGGAAATTGCTATGTAGCCAAGGCTGGCCTTGAACTCACAGGGATCCACCTGCCTCTGCCTCCCAAATGCTAGGATCAAAGGCGTGTGCCACCACTACCCAGTGGTATCTTGTTTCTTGAGACACCGTCTCTTGCTGTCCTGAAGCTTGCCAAGTAGGCTAAACAAGCTGGTCAGAACTCTCCGGCAGTCTCTTTGTGTCCACCTCCCCAGCACCAGGTTACAGGTGTGTGCCACCCACTTTTTACCTGGATGCTGGGTGTGAACCCTGTACCAACTGAGCAACGTCCTCTGCCCTGATTTTGTCTCTGAGATAGGCTCTCTGTAGTCCAGGCTGGCTTTGAATTTATGATCCTCCTGCTTCAGCTTCAGGAACGCTGGATGACAGGGATATGCCACAGTGCCTGAATCCATCTACTCTAAGTGACGTGTTTCTTCCCACCCCAGCCTGACAACACACTTCTGTTCAGCAGGATGGCCGGGCAAGAGTCCTCACCCCCTGGCCAGTGTCCCGTTGCATGTGGACATCCCCAAGCATCATGGCAGCCCCCCACTTGAGTAGTCCACTTAAGACACACGAAGACGCACACTGCCAGGAAGCGTGGCCCAGTCCCTACTAAGGGGAAACTGAGGTTGTCCTTCCAGCACTTGGGAAGCGGAGGCAGGAGAATAAGGTCATCCGTGGCTACATAGGGAGTTAGAAGCCATATGAGACCTTGTTTCAAACAAAAAAGGGAGAGGGGACTGAGGCACTAGGTGGCAGAGCTGGGCATGTGCGTGAGGGTCTTGGAGGGAGCCTCTTACTGCAGGACCCTGGCCCCTCCTAGCTCTTCCATGCCCAGAGTGCTCAGTCTCTGCATATTAAAGGCTCCAAGACAAAGACAGCCAACCCCTAACCAGAGTGCCATCTTTAACCTGCGTGGGGCCCAAGAGACAGGAGTGGTGAGAAGGTCCACACTACCCACACCATCCTCTAAACCTTCCCTAGACAGCTATGCAGTGACAGTGCAGCCCCACAGCCGGGCAGGTGCAGGGGCCACCGTCCCTACCCCCAGTACAGAAGGAGCGCAGCTCTGTTTGGGGACAGCACAAGCTGCAGAGTGAGATTCTGTCTCAAAACACCTAAGAGGGGCAAGGCCAGAGGACAGCTCAGCGGTTAACACACTGGCTGCTCTTCCAGAGGACCTGGGTTTGGATCCCATTACCCACATGGTGGCTCACAAGCATCTGTAACTCCAGTTCCAGGATCTGATACCCTATTCTTTTGACCTGAGTGCACCGGGCACAAATGGGGTACACACACACACACACACACACACACACACACACACGTGAAAAAAGTTAAGAATGAAAGCTGGACAAGGTGGCACATGTTCTGTCTTCCCAACACTTGAAGGCTACGTGAGATCCCAGCTCAAAAACAAAGCCTTCCAAACAGGGACCTACCTCCCAACATGGCCACACAAGGCCCTGCTATAAGAGGTGACTCCCTACCTTCTTCTGTCTCAGTTTCTCCTCTGTGCCTCAGGATGCTCTCTGACCTACATCAGGGGAAACACTGGGCCCTTTGGACTAAAGAGGAGGCGGGCCGGAGGAGGAGGTGTTCCCATGGGTCCAACAGAGCTGAGCTGCACCCCCAGGCTGGTGTGTTCCGGGCCACTAGGCCGTGACCTGTCAGTTTAACAATAACAAAAAAGAAAAAGAAAAAAAACAAGCAGACCGGGCCTCTGCCTACTCAGCCAGGGAGGCAAAAATAAGACGGACTTAAAAATATCGGCAGGGCCTTCCGGAGCCTTGGGGGCTCCATACCCAGGACTGCGTTTCCGCAGGCCGGCTGCCTGGTGCTGTTTCAGTATGGGCACACTTGTTTTTGGCATAATTCTGCGGCCTGGGTGCCTTGTGGGGAGGAGCAGGGGAATTCAGGCCGGAAGTCAGCCTAGGAGCTTTCAGGGCCGGGTACTCCTGGGGGTGGGGCTGAGAGCAAGAGTCCACAAGGTGCCTGCTGCACATAAGGATGAGCTGGGGGTTTAGGTGTGGAGATGCCCACCAGCTCATTCCTGGGTGTCTCTGTGCTCTGGCTTCTGTCAGCCGCCAATCTCTCTGGGCATTCACACAGCTGGAAAGAAAGGACTTCCACAGAACAGGCAAGAACTGCCCGCCTCTCCCCAACCATGGCTGCTGATGATATGCTAATGGAACAGGGTGTCTGAGAGCCTGGGGGTCTCTCTGAGGTTCCCAGCATAGGTCAACACAGCCTGGGACCTCATTCTCATCATTTCTAACTTTGATGGTCACTTTCCTGACTATAGTCAAGGCCACCAGCCCCCCACAACCGTACTGGGCTTCTGCAGTGAGCAAGGTAGAGGAGAGGCTGGAGACCTCCTATCCCTGGGCTCAGTTTCCCCATTTGTGAAATGGTAGGTGGGCCCATTTCTTTTGTAGATGTTACCATGCCCATTTGGGGGGGTGTCCCATTCCTTTATTCCCACTTTTGGGAGCTGGGGGTTCCACGCCTACTGGCACACACTCCTCCCCTTTTGGCAGTACTCTCCAGTCTGGGAACAGGGGAAGGCATTAGGGGGCAGCTCACCATGCTGAAGTCCAGGAGGTCACTGAGCTCTTTGTCGGAGCCCACAGGTGCCATTCTCTGAGACTGGTTCATCGTCCGGCCAGGGCAGCAGGCGTGGGAACTGGGGTGGGTTCCCCAGGCCTAGAGACAGCCCTGTGTGGTGACACCAGAGACAGGTGGGGAGAGAGGTGTGAAACTGTGGACAAGTAGGGACTATAGGCAAGGACTGGAGATCTATGGGGCCTGGGAGGGAGGCAGCAGGAAACCTGGATTTTGGGGGAATCCCCTGCAGAACCTTCAACAATAGAGGGGGTACACATAAGAACTATCTCCATTCCCAGAAGTCCATCAGAGCATGACGTTTCACATCTTAAAACGGTGTTGGGGGGCTGGGAACACTCCAATCAACTCCCCTGGGGTCCATGGGTCCCATCAAGGAGGGGAGCAAGGCCTGGGCTCTGTCTCTTCCATAAATTTGGTGGCACCTTCTCATTCAGCAGCTGTCACAGAACACTCAAAGCCCCAGTCACCCCCAAATTCAAAGCAAAACAAACTCCTAACTTCAAGACTTCACTGGTGTAACAGATGGATGTTTTGCCTGGGACCCACAAATTCTCCCTCACCCCCAAAACCTCAACTCGTTCAGAAAAGTTAAAAGACAAAACCAAACCAAGCAGTCTGTCTCACTGTCAGGAGGTATCTGGGAATTATTCAGAGCGAAGTTTGAAAACACCCTTTTACCAACATCACCCTGGGAGGGGGGGTGTCCCAAGAACTGGGATTCCCCTTTAGGTATGGGGGCTCTGTTCCACCAGCAGGGGTGGAGGTATCCACCTGCCAGGCCACATCCCATAACACACCCCAGGGAGGAAAGGAATGCCTAGCAGCCCACCACACATTAAAAAAATTATCTTTTTCCCAGGGTTCCCCAGAAAGGAGAGAAGGTAGGGGTGACCTGAGAAACCACAAGGTGGATGGAGAAGGAGGTTCTGGGGTTGAGGGAGGACCCAAGTCCAGAAGTTCAAGGACCCTAACTCTTTTGTTTGCCAACTCAGACAGGGGCACATGAAACAGCCTAGAGTACCCCTTCCCCCGCTGTTTCTTTTTCTTCTTTTTTATCCTTTTCGGACGACTGTGAAACTAACTTTTTTTTTCTTCAAAGTTGTACGAAACTACACTTTTTTTTTTGTGGGGTACTTGAAACCGATTTTTCTAGGTAACCCCAGGGGGAGAGGTACCACAAACACTTTGGGGAAGGGTGGAGTGAGTCTACCTGAGACTTCTTGGATTGTTAAGAGGGAAGAATGGGGGACAACCCTCCCTTTCCTCCCTCCCCCACTCCAGCAGCCAGGGAGGGAGGGAGGGAGGCTGGAAGCTCTCTGAGGCTCGAAGGCAGGCCACCACTGTGTTCCAAACCCAGGGCTGTGCCGCGCCCCACATTAACACAGAGCAGATGTTCCCATCTTGGGGTCCCCATGTCTCCCCACCTTCTCTGTACCCAGGGGTTCCTTTCTTGTAGCAAACAAAAGGACCTGTTCTTTTCTTCCTCCGAACTCTAGCTTGAATCTGGGGCCCATTCCTGAGTGTGTATTGGGGGGAGATGTGTCTCCCAAGGTCCCCAGGAGTTGGGGAACCCCTAGCTAACGAAGTGAAGAGATTACCTCGCTCTTCCTTCCAAACTTTCAACTCGGATGCAGGGCTGGGGGCCTCCCTGGCAGAGGTGGGTGGGAAAAGGACACCTCCCTCAAAATTTCCAAGAGTTAGGGAACCCTAGCTTGTGGAGTGGGGGGATAAACCTCACCCTTCCAAACTCCAGTCGGGATCAAAAGATATGATTTCAAATGAAGGGGTGGAGGTCGGCGGTAAGGGGATACTTCCACTAAGATACCCACGAGTTGGGGCACCCCTAGCTTGGAATAAGGAGATGGTCCTTTCTCTCCCCTCCAAACTTCAGTTCCGATCGGGGCACCCCTCCTTGAGGGTGGGGGTTGAGAGTAGGTGGTAAGGAAACACCGCTCCCAAAGTCCCCATGAGTTAGCGAACCCCTATCTGATGAAGTTGGGTGACCGTTCAAAGAGAACCGTCACAAAAGAGGCCTGGGCAAAGTTTGCTCCCAAGTACGCGCGTCCCCTCCACGTCGCCCCCTCTCCAGGCGCGCAAAGTTGAAGGCAGAGAACAATGCGCCGCTGGGCCCGGGGCCCTGTGCAAGGGGGACGCGTGCAACTCTCCCCCGGGGGCTCACCCCATCCCCAGCTTCCCCGCGGACCCTAGAGAGACCCGGAGGCAACTTTTTTTTCCATGCACTAAGCAGAGAAGGGGGGGGGTCCCCACCGTGAGCGCGTCCCCGTGCGCCCCACGCGCGCGCCCGGGGCCCCTCCGCGTGCGCTCACCTGCTGGGCGGGGGCATGCACCGGGTGCACCCGGCTCCCTGCTGCCCACCGCCCTCGGGGACCCCGGGGACAAAAGGGTGGCGGGCGCGTCCCCGAGGGTCGCGCGTGGGCGGCGGGAGCGCGCAGGGCTCGGGGGCGCGCGTCCTTCCTCCTCCTTCTCCCCACTCGCGTTCGCGTTCGCGTCGCCTGGCCTCTCTCGAGCTTCTCGCAGAGTAGGCCCCGCGGGAAGGGACCGTGGCAGAGACGGCGGCGCGCGGCGGTGGCCCGCGGTGGCCCGCTACGCCCGCAGCCGCCGGCGCTGCCTCATCTTCCTGCGGCGGGAGACATGTTCCGCCCCCCCACCCCGCCCCGCGCCGCGGAAGCCACGCCCCCTGGCAGCCACGCCCCCACCATCCGAAAGCCACCTCCCCCAAGTCGCCGCAGCCGCGCCCCGACCGGGTGCACTCCACGGATCCCTCCACTACCTCTTGAGGCGACACTAATATACACCACCTCACAACAGTCCACTGCCAAAACACCCACAAAGATTACCATGACACCCAGAATCAACCAGTATCTAATACTAAAGTGCTTCCGGCGGAGGTATTATCTACCAGACCGCGGTAAAGCCTCGGGGACTATCTTTCTACGCGGTGGAATACTGACACTGAGCAAAGCGTCATGACGCAAGCGGGAAGGACCATGAGATTGCAAGAGGAGGCCCACTACAGATAGCCAATGGACAGACGGGAAGGTTTGATTGGCAGCGTCTTTCACCATTCATCATGAATCTCCAGCTGCATTCCCGCCCCCACGGCAGAGGCGGGATTCTCAGAGCGAGAGTCCGCGAGATGCTCTCTCGAGGGGAAGGCGGTGGAAAGGCGGAGGTTGGAATTTATTTTCTGGTTGGTATGCCCGCCGGCACCGGCACATCGAGTGGGTTCTATTTCAGTTTCTAGGGTCGACCCTGGGTTTTATGTGTTGCGAGCGGGTATATCAAAGTCGGGAGGGGATATCAGATCCTTAATGAGAGGTTAGGAAACAATGGGTCATTCTGTTTCCTGCTGAGGGACCCCCACGTGGATCAGCTTCTCCTTCTCTGTAAACAGATGTTCCAGGATAGGGATAATAAAAAATGCTGGCCGTGGTGGCGCAAGCATTTAATCCCAGCACTTGGGAGGCAGAGGCATGCGGATCGCTGAATTTGAGGCTTCAGACAGGGCTACACAGAGAAACCCTGTCTCGGAAAGCAAAAATAAAAATTTTTAAATGAAAATAAAATAAAAAATAATGAGGTCAGATGTTGTGGCGCACGCCTTTAATCCTAGCTCTCGGGAGGGGAGGCTTAGGCAGGCGGATCTCTGAGTCTGAGGCCAGTGGGTAGCTCTAGTTGCAGGCCAGTTGGAACGATAGAAGAAGCGATGAGTAAATAAACACTTTCCCACCTCCCCTAAGGACTCTAGAGAGAAATGTCCCTCTGTCCCACCTCCCCTAAGGACTCTAGAGAGAAATGTCCCTCTGTCCCTCCTCCCTAGCCTCTGGCCTGGCTGTATCCCACGTCAGCCCAATGAATACAGCTCAAAGGAAGTCAGAAGAGTGGCGTCCAGGTGGCGGAGGTGGGGACGCCCCGCTGGACTCACTTCGGGGCAGATACCAAGGACTTGCTCCAGCACCACATGGGTCTAGGGGGCTGCTGTGAATCAGAACCCTAGGTTTCAATCCTTTACGGGCCGGCAGGGGTAGAGAGTTGAGAAAGGATCTCACGTAAGCCAGGCTGGCCTCCAACTTCCTACGTAGCCAAGGATGACCCTGAAGTGTTTGTTGTTGTTGTTTTCAAGACACGGTTTCTCTGTAGCTTTGGAGCCTGTCCGGGAACTCTGTAGACCAGGCTGGCCTCGAACTCACAGAGATCCGTCTGCCTCTGCCTCCTAAGTGCTGGGATTAAAGGTGTGTGCCACCATCGCCTGGGGACCCCCACACATGCCCCGACCTAGTGCTACAAGCTGAGGCACACCTGGTATGCGGTGCTGGGATGAAACCCGGACTTCATATACCCTGAGGGAGCTCTCTGCCTCCTCAGCCCTAGCCTGCTGCCCCAGCTCCAATCCTTTTTCTTTCTGCCATATCTCAGAATCCTTGGGCAGGTTCTTGGTTCTTGCTGGGACACGGTTTACCCATAAGGAAAATGGGTGGGTACAATCACGGGCTCACAGAAGGTGTCACCCTGCTAGTTCCTACCCGGTCCTTCGTGTCCCTGCTGAGGGACTTGGGTCTCTGATTGAATCGTTGGCCTTGCAGCCTTAAATTTTTCCTGTGGCTCAACCCTGATTCCCTGAATTTGAGGGCATGCAGGATACTTTGCGAGGGCCTCATCCAGTGCCCGGGGAGCTGTAGTCCCTCTAGTCCCTGTCATCCAAAGCAAGACTCACGGAGCCCCCCTACTTCGACTGCCCCAGACGTCCTTCCCAGAGAGTGAGTCCATTGTCCTTAGAGAGAGACTGAGGTTTGGAGAGGCCCCACTCCACCCCCAGGGCCACACACCTGTAGGGAAGCTCTCCAGACACCCACAAGCCACCATTGTCTTCCCCCGGGAGGCCCATCTTGGGGCTAAGTCACCTGGTGGAACAGCCCATAGCGGGGAGCCCTCTCTTGGCTGTCACCTCTGCCCAGTCCTGAGGCTTGGGTGTGCCCTGGCAGGAGGACAAACTGCCAGGGGCTGGAGCCAGGGCTCCTGCAGGGCAGCCCACAGCCTGCTGGCCCCTGCACTCCTGACTGTGCCTTTTGTTCTGCTGTGGATGCTGAGGAACCTGTCCACCTACGTGGGAACCCTTCCCATTCAGCCGTAGGAACTGTGTGTCCAACCTGGAATCTAAAGTCATTTTTGAAGGCGTATGGAGTGCTCCACTGGCACCAAGGACAAATTCCAGTCAGCGAAGAGGGCAGACTAGGAAATTGGACAGCTGGGCCTCTGTGCAGGTCCTTCAGCTCCGCCACTTGGGAGAATGAAGAAGAAGCCCAAGTTCAAGGGCAACCTGGAGAACTTCTGGGTGATGGTTGTCTGAAAAGCTAAAAAGAAGGCTGGGGATTTTGCTCAGCAGGAGAGCTCCTGCTTAGAGTACCCCAGTGAAGATCTGGGGCGTGGTCAGGGTGGAGCCCCGCCTAGAATCCCCCATGCGGGACTGGGGGTATATTCAGTGTAGAGCCCCCTCTATAATTCCCCCATCGAGGTGATGGGGACGTGGTCATGATAAAATCCCCCAGCAAGGCCTTGAGGGCTTGTGTGAGCTGGGGCCGTGGGCTCCATCCCCAGAAATGGGTGCGTGCTGAGCTCCAGACACAGTGAAGAAGGCCAGGCATCTGGTTGCAGAATCTGCAGACTTTGAGGATTGGTGTAGGGGTGAAGGACAGATGGACTCCGGACTTCCCCCGCCCGGGACTTATGCAGGATCTGAGAAAGCCCCTAATCAAGAAAGGAAAAGTGGGAAGGCAGCAAAGTAGATTTGAAGGAGAGTTGAAAACTCAGTAGGGACAGGGAGGTCGGTGCTGGGTGGGAGTGAGTCCCTGTGTGAGGTTGGCTTAGGGTCCTGGGGAAGGAAGGAAGGGAAGCAGGGCTTTGTGGTCCTGAGATGGAGCCAGGGGTCAGCCGGGAGTGCTGTGTGAGGAGTGGCTGAAGGCAGGAGCAGCGAGTTACAGTGGGTCCCCAGCACTGCACAAGCCTCACACCAGGCTGAGTCCCAGTTTTTCTTTTTCTTTTCATTTTGTTTAGAGACAGTCTCAGTAGCACAAGCTGGCCTTGATTGCCTTTTTCTTTTTCTTTTTTTTTTTTTTAAGAAGGGTAAAAGGGAGGAAAGAGAGAGACTGAGAGAGAGGCCTTTTTAGAAGAACGACAGGGATTTCTCCTTTTATTTTAGACAGTCATTCGTGAAGTAACCAAGGGTGACTTTGAGCTCCTAATCCTACAATCTCCACCTCCTCAGTGTGTATGACGGGTGTGCCACCACATGTGACTTCCGTGGCACTGGGAATGGAACCCCGAGCTTCATGCGTCCTCCATGTGTCCAAGCTATAGCCCTGCCCCGAGCCTGGTCTTCTTCTTCTTCTTCTTCTTCTTCTTCTTCTTCTTCTTCTTCTTCTTCTTCTTCTTCTTCTTCTTCTTCTTCTTACTCTTACTCTTACTCTTACTCTTCCTTTCCTTCTTCTCCTTCTCCTCCTTCTTCTTTTTAGTATTTATTTATTTTTATGGATATGTGTGCGCTTTAGTGTATGTATGTACACCAGGTGTGTATAGGAGTCCTCAGAGGTCCGCAAAGGGCATCGGATCTCTCCCAAAACCAGAGTTGCAGATGGTCATGAGCCTTCGAATGGGGCTCGAATTGCATCTGGGTCCTCTGTAAAAGCTAGGAATGTGCTTAACTGTGGAGCCATCTCTGTAGTCCTGCCCTTTGACCCTGCCCTGGCCTCAGTGTGAACCCCAACCCCAACACAGTTTGAATTTGAGCTCAGTTCATCTTGATGGTGGGCTAAGGAGACCCCGCCATGGTCCCCAAGCCCCTCCTGACGCACCTCAGAACGGTGTCACCTGCCTAGGAAGACAACAGCAGGTATCTCAGGCCCTGACTCAGGTCCCCTGGGGCCTGCTCTGCCACATTCCAGGATAGCATGTACAAACACAGGGCGCCTCCCTGTCAGCCCCCGTGGCACCATCTGGGCCTAGTGACCCCAGGGGAAGCACAGCAGGGGACGAGAAACCCGCCCAGTTTGTATGACATCTCAGCTGACCGCTACTTGCAGATACTTGTGGGTATCTGCCTTGGGACAATATCAGGGTACCCATCTTCTTCTCAGGACTTATTCTGGGGGACTAAACGAACCATCCCCATTCATGTGAGGACGCCAAGCACCACAGTCAGGTCCCTTGCTTGAGGGTGGGCTGGGCTCTTATGTCAAATTCTCTTTGTCTCGGCTCATCCGCCTACACAGAGGAGGGAAAAGGTGTCTGGGCTATGGGTCCTGTGGGACAAAGAGCAAAAGGGCAGAAGTCATTGATGGCAACCTCCTAATGCTGAGGACTTATGAGGGTTACTCAAAGATCCTGGGACACAAAGGCACAAGGGGCCACATGTCAACAGAACTGTGGCTGTGGAAGATATCAGGGGTGAAGAATGACAGACAACGAGAAAGTTCCCGAGACCATGTGGTGGGGTAAATGGGACACAGACACCTCTAAAAATGTAGTGCAAGCTGAATTCAAGATGGCGACGTGGGACCTGGGAGCCACTGGTGACAGCAGGTCATCACTGATGGCCACCACCAACCAACCAACTGACCAATGTCCCCTTTCAGTGTGGGTCAACCTGTTGTCACTAGCCTCCCAGCCTCCCTTGCTACTCTAGTTCAGTTCAGTTCTGAACACCCAGAGGCAGCCCTGTGCCTGTAACCTCACATCCTTCTCATCCACGCCCTTGGTCCTCTCCCAGGCCTTTTCCTAGGCTATGTCCCCCCAAAGTGGGTTATTGTCCTTCTCCCTGGCACTGCCTAGAGGCCTCCCAGCCCCCCTCATGTCTCAATATTAATCTCCTGTGGTTGCTGGCAGATATGATCCCCAACCCCTGCAAGGTAGAGACTCCTGTCTTGCTATTATGATACTACCAAAGAGTATAATCTATGCTGTATGATTTCATGGAAGAGGCTGACAAGATGGCTCATCTGGTAAGGGTGATTGCTGCCAAACCTGATGACCTGAGTTCAATCCCAGGATCCGCACAGTGGAAGTAACAGATTCTCGCACATTGTCCCCTGACCTCAACTGATGTGCTGTCTGATGTAGACAAACTTTTAAATGGCTAAAAAATAAGTGATAAGGTTAATGACTCCCTTATAAGAGATGCCACCCAAGGAGCATGTGCTTATACACACATGCACACACATACACATGCACGTACATGCATGCACACACCCACATGCATGCACAGACATGCACACAAATATGCATGCATATGGATACACGCGCATACCCACACCATGCACACACATGCACACACACACACACACACACACACACACGATGGACAGCCACACACACCTCACACATGCACACACTTGCAACCCACATACATGTGCACACATACGCACACACACCTACACATGCAAACACATGCACACATGTACACACAAGCACACACATACACACACACGCATGCACGCATACGGAACTGGTGGGCCGAAAATGTCTGCTGTCAGATGGATGAGCTCCCTGTACTCTCGTGCTCCTTGCCCTCTGCCCAGGGCAGAAAAAAAATCAAGGCTCAAACCCAGATCTACCAAAGAAGATGGAACTGGATGGGGGGGCCGAGGAAGAGGGTGTGGAGGCTCACCCTGTCTTTTCAGCTCTCAGGAGGCTGATTGAGGCAATGGGATCCCCAATTACAGGTCAACCTATGCTGCAGAGCCAGACTCTATCTCAAATAAACAACAAAACAAAGGGCTCTGAATCTAACTAAACATTTAATGTTCCAAACCATAGCTAACCAGGAGCTAGAGAGACATGACAGTTGGGCAGACCTGACCTTGGCACAATGAAACCGTAGAGGTCAACATTGGTTGGCTTCCTTTATTGTCACCAACTTATTTATACATATAAAAAATTGGCCAGGCGGTGGTAGCACATGCCTTTAATCCCAGCACTCAGGAGGCAGCGGCAGGTGGATTTCTGTGAGTTAGAGGCCAGTCTACAAGAACTAGTTCCAGGACAGGCTTCAAAGCTACAGAGAAACCCTGTCTCAAAAACAAAACAAAACAAAAAAATATTTATCCAGGTGGTGGTGGCGCATGCCTTTAATCCCAGCACTTAGGAGGCAGAGGCAGGCAGATCTCTGTGAGTTCCAGGACAGCCAGGACTACATGGAAAAATTCTGTCATAGAAAACAAAACAAAACAAAGGTGGGTCTCCAGAGTGAGAGAGTGAGTTCCTGGGTAGCCTGGGCTACAGGGCTAAACAGGAAGCAAAGGAAACCAGCCTATAAACCATAATCGCAGAGAACTTAGACAACAATACGGACACTAAGAGAGACTTACATAGACCTAATATACATGGGAAAGTATAAAAAGACAAGATCTCCTGAGTAAATTGGAAGCATAGGGACATTGCGGGAGAGTTGAAGGGGGGAGGGGAGAGGCAGGGAGGGGAGCAGAGAAAAATGTAGAGCTCAATAAATATAAATAAAGGAAAAAAATAGTGAGACCTTGTCTCTAAGTAAATAAATGAGTGAATAGTGTTTATTATTCACGTGTGTGCACGCTCATGCTCCAGCATGCCACAGGGAGAGGATAACCTGTGGGCATCTGTTCTCACTGGCCACCAAATTCAGTTCACCTAGGACCTCCAACTTAGGTTTTTGAGACTGGACCTCTTACTGAGCCCTGAGCTCCTCGGTTCAGTAGGCTGAATGGCTAGCAAGTGCCTGGGGGCCTTCCTGCCCCGTTCCCCAAGTGTGCAGCTCCAGTGGGGTTGGGGGCTGAAACTAGGGTTCCTCAGGCATGCGTGCCCAGCAGTTTACTGACTATACACCATCTCCCCGTCTCCCTCCCCTCCCCTTTTTTTGAGACAGGGTCTCACTATGTAGCCCAGGCTGGTCTGGAAGGCAGTACCCTCCTGCCACAGCCTCCCAAGTGCTGAGGACACAGGTGTGGACCGCCTTTGCTGGTTTTTCATTCAGAGGAAGAAACAGAGTCCAGAACAGCCAGGTCACAGCGCTGTGGGAAGTCACAGGGGTCCTGGTCTCCGCTGTGGAGGCTGGAGCCCTGCAGGTGCCAGGTGACTGAGGAGGGGCAGTCCCTTAAGAAGCCTGTGAGCCTAGGGAGGGCCCCTATGGTCACACAAGAGGAAGTGAGCTGTAAGACCTAGGGTTCAGGTCTCACTGTTGATCACTTAGGAAGGCTGGGAGGCTGGAGAGATGCTCTGTGACTAAGAACTCTTGCTGCACTTCCATGGACCTGAGTTTTAATCCCAGACCCTGCAGCAGGCAGCCCATAACCAGCTGTAAATTCAGCTTCCAGGGATCCAGCACCTTCTTCAGCACTTCAAGAATACTGTACTGTATTCATATCCATATAAATAAATAAATAATCTTATAAGAAGGTAATGGAAGGAGACCTCTATGCATCCCTGTGACCTCCTTGAACTCTGGCTGTTGTCACGGAGACAGTGATGTCCTGGATATCCTGGACAGATAGGCCCCAGGTAGAGCTCCAAGTCCCAGGCTAGCATGTAAACTCTGTGACATAAGATGAGGCAGGAATATTGCCATGAGCTCTGGGCCAGCCTGGGCTACAAACAGATTGAGACCCTGTCTCAAAATAACAAAACTGACAGACAGGAGGGTCAGGAGTTCAAGGTCATTCTCCAAGGATATGTGATCCTATGTCCTTCCTCTTCCTGATTCTTGGGTGTCCTGGTCTCTGCTGAGCACGGGACCTTTGTTTTGCTGGCCCCAAAGCAACCCTGCCACTTGTACCCCCTGGCCAGCACCACTTGCTGGGTTATTAGATAATAAAAATGTGATTATTACATTTTATCTATATATGTGTGTGGAACATGTGCAAGAATTGGTTTTTACGAGCCGGGTGGTGGTGGCGCATGCCTTTAATCCCAGCACTTGGGAGGCAGAGGCAGGCGGATCTTTGTGAGTTCGAGACCAGCCTGGTCTACAAGAGCTAGTTCCAGTGCAGGCTCCAAAGCTACAGAGAAACCCTGTCTTGAAAAACCAAAAAAAAAAAAAAAAAAATTGGTTTTGTCCTACTGCCAGGTTATTTCTGGGAATCGAACTCAGGTCGTCAGACTCCACAGCAAGCACCTCTCCCTGCTGAGCCCTCTCGCTAGCCCTTATTGCTGTTTTTACTTCTTTCCCAATTGCTTGCTTACTCTTTGTAGCCCCTGCACTCAGTGGGAGAATAGGAGGACAATGGAGGCTTCCATTTCACTGAGGAGAAATCAAAGCTCTCAAGAATGAATCTGGCCGGGCGGTGGTGGTGCACGCCTTTAATCCCAGCACTTGGGAGGCAGAGGCAGGCGGATCTTTGTGAGTTTGAGACCAGCCTGGTCTACAAGAGCTAGTTCCAGCACAGGCTCCAAAGCCGCAGAGAAACCCTGTCTCGAAAAACCAAAAAAAGAAAAAAAAAAATGAATCTGGACTGGAGGCCACACAGCCCCAGCTTCTGGGTGCAGTGGACTTTGGGGTCCCAGGCAGGGAGGGCAGTAGCTGTAGGGGCTGAGAGCCCTGTGTGGTGTGTGGCATCCAGCAGCTGGGCCGCCCGCCCCCAAGGGAGGGGGAGGGGAGCTGAAGTGGCAGCTGGTGGCTGGCACCCAGCCAGATGGAAAGGGCTGCTGGGGCTGGGGAAGGACTTCTCCCACCCTCTCACATGAGAGACTGGTTCAGATTGGTCTCAAACTCCCGTGTAGGCAAGGATGACCTTGAACTCATGTCCCGCCCCCCCAGCCCTGTTTGCAGAGAAGTGATGTGGGCGTGTGCCCACAGCTGGTTGTGTGCGGCTCCGCAGTCTCTGTCCCTGTTTGTATGTGTTGTATGTTTGTATGCTGTCGTCTGTGTCCATCATCATCCATCGCACATCATTTCTTATCTTGTCCCGCACTCTCTCTGTCCTCTCTCTCTGTGTGCTGCCCTGTGTGGGTGACCGAGCTGGCCCAGCCTCAGGTGACCATGAAGATCTCTTTCCTGGCTGTGGGCCTGGGACCTTGTGCAATCTGAGTCTGGTGTCTGCAGGATGTTCTCTGCGCTGAAGGACAGGGTTGTTCCTACTTTATGGTTCATGACTTTCTTTTCTTTTCTTCCTTCCTTCCTTTCTTTCTTTTCTTTTCTTTCTTTCTTTTTTTTTTGTGACAGTGTTTCTCTGTGTAACAGTTCTAGCTGTCCTGGAACTAACTCTTGTAGACCAGGTTGGCCTCGAACTCACAGAGATCCACCTGCCT
This sequence comes from Dicrostonyx torquatus, assembly GCA_028555095.1. Classification (NCBI taxonomy): domain Eukaryota; kingdom Metazoa; phylum Chordata; class Mammalia; order Rodentia; family Cricetidae; genus Dicrostonyx; species Dicrostonyx torquatus. Next base: position 405,832 of record JAQHUG010000434.1, on the reverse strand, counting down.
CTGCCTCTCGAGTGCTGGGATTAAAGGCGTGTGCCACCACTGTCTGCTGGCTTTTGGAGAAGCATGGGGACACTGGAAGCTGTCCTTAGGTGAGGCTGAGCCTGGGTGGGGCTGATTCCAGACAATGTCAGGGAGGACTCAGTCACCCTTGATGGAGCTCTCTTTCCCACCTCAGCTCCCACAGCAGGGAGGTTTGAGGTGCAGTGCTGAAGTCCTCAAAGCCAGCTACATCCTACATCCCGGTACAGTAACACCCTAAGCTCTTACAGCCAACAGAGCCGATCCCTGGGGGGTGGGGGCTGTAGCATAATTAGCATAATTATGCCTCATTTGCAGGTTTGCAGATTGCTCCCGCAGCTGCAACTTTTGCTGCCTAAGGCTGGAGTCTGCAAGTGCCTGGCCTGGAGTTCTGGGGTCTCTGGCCCTGCCTGCCTGGACTACAATCACACTTTCCTCTGAGGCTCTCAGGGGCCTGCCTCCCCACCTTGGTTTTGTGATCTCCACCTCTGCTCCCAACAGGGGAACTAGAGTTCCGAAGTTTTTTTCAAGCTGTCTCTTCTGAAAACTCCAATTTTGGGGAAGCTAAGAAGCAGAATTCAGAACCCATCCGAGACACCTTGGCGGTCCTACTTCCAAGGAGACCCCAAGTCCCACAAATGTCTTCACCTCCTGCATTCAGGATGGAAGTCTGGGGCCCCTCAGCAGCCCAGCCCCGAGACCTTGAAATCTACCTAGGCCTTGGAGCGGCCTTTGTCCCTGCTTCCACACCCACTCTTTCTGGAAAGGCCCCCCTGGTAGTTTTATACCAGGTTGGTCCATACCCACTAAGGCCACAGACTCTAATCCAGTCCCCTGGACTCTCAGTAGACTAAGGCTATGGAGCGGGATCCAGGGCCTTCCTGTCTGCATCGGGACCCAAGACACCTCCTGGTGTCTCCATACGTGACTATGGGCTCCCTGAGAATGGGATCCTGTCTTAGGGTTTCTGTTGCTGTGATAAATGCCACGACCAAAAGTGACTTGGGAGCTCACAGCTCCAGCCTATCATGAGGGAAGTCGGGCAGAAACTCAAGGCAGGAGCTGAGGTAGAGGCTGTGGAGGAACAGTGCTTATGGCCCAGTTCCCAGGGCTTGTTGGGCCTGCTGCCTTACACAGTCCAGAGCCACAGTTGGTGGGCCGCGGCGGGACCCTCTCGGGCGGTACCCTCCCACATCAGTCATCCATCAAGATAAAGACATTACCTCGGTCCAATATGATGCGCGCGTTTTTTTCCTCAGCTGAGAGTCACTCCTCCCAAATGACTCTGGCTTGAGTCAGAGTGACAAAAACTAACCAGGTCAGAGCCCTACCACCCCTCCAGGGGAGAAGCTGGCCAGGAAAGCCTGGAGGATACGAAGCTAACTCCCCCAAACCAGAGCCCACCCAGACCCAGGCAGAAGTGAGGGATGGGGGTGTCCGTCCTGTCCACCCTGCCTTTGACCCCTGAAGACCCTCGTCTTGACTCAGTTCCTTCCCGCTCTTATTCCAGTGAAACCATGCCACACACTGGTTCCCCAAGAGGGAGGTGGAGGTCGCACTGGGAACGCCTCCCTTCCCTGCTTACCCGATGGAATTTATTGCAGTTCAGCTCCTGTCGACTAGATGGCGCACGACACTCAGAAACGCACGCGCAGTTGGTCCGTGTGCCCAAGGTGCAGCCCGTGGGCTTGGATCTCTCGTGTTCAGATAGTGAACGCATGCTTCGTGCATGCCGAGAGCGACGCTCGCGCGGGGATTCACCACGTTCGAGGGTAACTTAAAAGGCGTGTGCACACGCGAGCTTGTGTTTATACAGTGTATTGGTGCCCGCACAGGCATGTTGTGCAGCGTTCGTGTCCTGGATGTCAAGCAATACTCACAGTCCATGCATAAACCCGCGTGTGCTCTATGCTGGGCGATCTTTGTGCTGGGAACGTCGCCATGTGTATTGTGGGACCTCACGGACTTACCAGCTGCAGCGGGCACATCCATTACCTCAGCTCATGTGCCCCAAGATTCCCTCACAGATTCACATGTCCCTTGTCTTGGCTCACCATAATCTCGATCGTGAGCATAGTCCACGCCTCATATTACCTCTGTCATTCCGATTTCCTCCACGTGAATTCTGACACTTCCAAGAAGCCAGAGTCGGGGCTCCAGTGCACCCTTGCACCTAGTAAACCTGAGGATGGTTGGCTGAAGGATGCGCTCAGCAGCTGAGGTGATAATGGACATCCGCTTGACTCAGCTCCACAACATTTCAGCAGGGAACCAGGCTTGGCGCCAGCGGAGGGATCTGCTCCTTCTGCAGGGTCCTGGGACACTAGCCTTCCATCTAGAATCTTTGGTGGATTTCTGGGCTGAATGCAGTTCAGGCTATCGGAGAAAACCAGGCAGCATGTCATCTCCTGGGTGCCTCTGGGTAGCTGCTGGTGGACTGAGCCTGCAGGCTGGAACCCATTTATATGTGTTCAGTAGACCACCAGAGGTGCGTGGGTGCCTATTCCCAGAGTCCTCAGTGATGGTCATCACACAGAAAGGAAGCTGTCTGGGCGCCCTGATATGGGCCTGCCTATTCTGGCCACATTCTCTTCCTCCTATGTCCGCTGTCACCCCTGGTGGCTATAGGCCATCTCCTTGGTAACAGCAGCCACCAGGTCAGCTGTGCCATCGACCGCAGCTCATCCTTACAACCCCCACATTGGACCTGGAAGATGATAGGTGGGTGTCCAGCTAGGGTGTCAGGGGTCAGCAGGGTCAGAGGGCGCCTGCATCTCAGTGGCTCCCTGGGGCCTCAGTTTCCCCATACATTCAGCCTCTCTGACCTCTAGACTTTATGTCCAGGCCTGGTCACTTGCTGTGTGGACAGTGGTCTGGCTGGAGGGAGGCTCAGTCTTAATCCCAGTTGCTGTCCGGTGAGCAGGGTCAAAGGGTCACTGGAAGCCAGCTGAACAGCAAGCTGACCACCATGGCTCCTGAGCCATCAACAGAGCTGCTGCTGGAGCAGATTCCATCGCTGTTATCTCTCAAGCAGATGACTGTGGGTACTTCTAGAACAATCCAACAAGACTTTGTCATTATTGTTCCCAGTAGGCTACCATTGCTATTTCTAGAAGATTCTATCAGCCCAACTCTACAGCAACTTTGCATCTCAGCTTCCAGAACTTTCCACAGCTGCTGATCTTGGAAGCTTCTACCCTTGCTTCTCTGCACAGACAGGGATGCAGGTGTGATGAGGCTGGGCTCTGTCCAGGAGGAGGGGTGAGGAAGACACAGGTTGCAGAGTGGGGACAAAAGTAATACCCACCCTCTTTCCTCAGTTTCCCCCTTTGGACAGACCCATAGACAGAGTATGAGTCCTACAGGCCCTGACATTTCTAATAAGTCAGGTCACTTGCCTGGGACCACATAGCCAGAGGGTGGAGCCCTAGAGGACAATTTTTGCTGGCTGAGGCTAAGGGACCCACCCCCAATGGCCAGGTAGACTGCTGGCCCTTTAAGAACCTGGGTTTGGCGCTGCCCAGGGGTTATTGATTGGAGCCTTGGAAACGAGATTAGATTATTGGGCTGAGAACTGCAGCCTGGGGGCCTGGGAAAGAGGATGGCTTCTTGTAAAAGGCTCTCCAGGGTACTAGGGGCTCATTTCTGGGGGCCTCGCCGGATCCCATGTTCCCCAGAACCCTTAGTTTGGAAACTGAGGCACAGAGGGGCTGCATCGTTCTCCAAAGTGGCCTGGCCAGAAAGTGGTATTAATGCATGCCTTTATGGGGTGTTTAGTGTACGGTAAGCCTGGGATGTTAGAACAATCCTCCAACAACTGTTTGATTCTCTGGCCTCACTGGACTGTGTGTGCCTGGGATGGTGGAAACTGATGTCCTTATGGGAGGTGGTTCTGTGTGTCTCCTACACTGTCTAGGTGAGACAGTTGGAAGTCCCTATATGCAGCTGGACTACAAGTCCTGGCCCAGCCTTGGATGCCTCCCCCCTCTAGATTTGAAGGGGACCCTGCATTCTTCTACAACTTTCTAAGGTTCCTAGCCCACCAGAAGGCTGAATTGTGTGCCAGTCCCTCATAGACTCCCTCACTGGGGCCCTGGTGGACTGTCACCAGCCAGGAAGAGCCTCCTAGAGGCAGCCACCAATGTCTGAGGATCTGAGCTGTAAAGACACATGTGCCTCTTGTGGGCTCCTATACCCATTGCTGTGTCCCCTTCAGACTCAGGAATCTTGGATCTTGAATAGGAATGAGGGACAGAGAAGGCTCAGGAGACATCAGGGTCCCACCCACCAGGGAGGACTCCAAGGAAAAGCTCCTTCCAACACTGTAATGGCGGAGACACGCCTCAACACGTGGTTTCTATGGTGCTGGCATGGGATTCAGGCCTTTGTTAATGCCAAGCAAATATATGCTCTATCACTGAGCCCAGACTCCTGCCACAGCCTCCTCCCCCTGGCTGTCCTGAAGTTTCTCTGTAGTCCAGGCTGGCCTCGAACTCACAGAGATCCACCTGCCTCTGCCTCCCAAGTGCTGGGATTAAAGGTGTGTGCCATCACTGCCTGGCCCTATCTGTTTTTAAAGCATCCAGAAGACCAGTGGACCCCCAACAACTGTTCAAAGAGGGAGCCATTTAAACAGCAGAAGAGATAGGCTGCGGAAGAGAAGACCTGGAACCTCCAAGGCAGCTGGGGTCTGGGAGGGCTTCCTGGAAAAGGGAGTTTAAAACACTACGTGTCTGGGTGTTTTCCAGCATGTATGTGAGTGAATCACAACTACACATGGTGCCCAGGGTGACGTCTAGAAAGGGGCATTGGATTCCTTGGGATTGGAGTTACAGATGGTTCTGTGAGCCATGGCACTAGCCCCTGAAAGAGGAATTTTATGTGTTGAATGAGAAGAGCTGAGTTCTTCTTGGCAGCAGGACAGAGAATTTGAGAGAAGAGGGTCCTGCTGTCTGCGATCTTGTGCAGCATGCCGAGGAGGCTCTTTCTCTGGCATGTACTGAAGAGTGAGAGAGATTGTAGGTGTTGAAGAAGTACCCAGGGCTTGCACAAGCTTGTCGGGGGGGGCTCTACCCCCTGACCACATCCCTATCCCCTCACTGGGGGTTCTAGGCGGGGCTGTACCCTGACCACACCCCTAGCCCCTCACTGGGGAGTCTATGTAGGGCTCCACCCTGACCACGCCCCCAGCCCCTCACTGATGATTCTAGGCAGGGGTTTCACCTGTAAACCAGATCCTATCAGTCCCTCAGAAGGTGGCTAAGCTGAGGGATCATAATGACAACACATGGGTCCTGAACTTGGCACAGATGTATCCAGGAAGGGATAGTAGTATGAACTTCCTATCCACGCCCTAAGCCCCCCCCAGGGTACTCCTTAGTGGATTCTGGGGTACCCTGACTGCTGAGCAGTAGCAGGGCTGCTAGCCCCACCGCAGCAGTAATTAAGGGCTCTGGGCATCCCCACGGTGTGATGTATGTGTGCCTTAACTAATCATTTATTAGGTCACTGATGGCTCGTCAATATTAATTCATTTATTTAAACAACTCGGTCCTGTAATGAAGATGTTGTCTGAGAGGGGAGGCAGGCGGGTGGTAGGGCTGCGATGCAGGCGAGGGGTGTTTTCAGAGATAACTAAGCAGGTTGGGTGGCGGGAATACCCCACCTGAATGCTCCACTTGTTTGGGTAATGAGGCCAAGACCACAGCAGGGGTAGCGTCCTGGGCACTCTATGTGGCTGGAGAAGACTGGGGCACCCATCTTGGCCCATCTGACTCAGTGGTCTCTGAGACCGTTTTTCTGTCCTGCCCCAGGAAGGCATACTGCTCCCTGCACGCTGCAGAAGATGGCATCTGAGCCACTGCCTAGTGGGTTTGTCACCAGGAGACATCTGAGAACAGCAGCTGAGCTGGTTAAGAACACTGGCTTCGGCCGCACATGCCTTTAATCCCAGCACTCGGGAGGCAGATCTCTGTGACTTCGAGACCAACCTGGTCTACAAAAGCTAGTTCCAGGACAGGCTCCAAAGCCACAGAGAAACCCTGTCTCAAAAAATATCAAAAAAAAAAAAAAAAGTGGCAACAGTCAAGTCGTCCTCTGCCCTTCATGTGTGGGTCGTGGTCCACACATAAGCATGCACACACACAAGAATTAGACCAGGTACGGTGCAAATACCAGACATGCCACTTAGGAGGCCGAGTCATACATAGGTTCAAGGCTTGTCTAGGTTACATGGTTGTACATATTAAAAAGAATCCGATTTCATCCTTCCCCTGTTCCAGAGCCACCTTGGCTTCCTAGTGCCCTGGGGAGAAAAGCCTATCTCATTGGCTAAGCTGGCTTCTGCCTACCTTGTCCTCCCTTGTCTCACCCCAACCTCAGGCTCTTCTTCGCAGTGGGCCACTTCACTCCACAACACCTGCCAGTGCGCCCGCATTATCCATTTGATGCTTTGGATTTTATGAGCCTGGGTCTCACTCTGTGGCTCAGGTTAAACCAGGCCTTGGAGGGCTTCAATGACGACAGGTGTGTGCCATGCCACCAGGCTGTCTTTGGGTGAGAGACACCTGTGAGGCTGAAGGAGGAGCTAGCCTGGGCTACATAGGAGAGGAGAAATAGCAATGGGGTCAGGGCAGCAGCATAGAGAAGTCTCCTCAGCTGCCTGAGGTCTCCACTCAGAACATGGCTCCATGGGTTTTCTGGTTTTCTCTCTCTCTTTCTTTCTTTCTTTCTTTCTTTCTTTCTTTCTTTCTTTCTTTCTTTCTTTCTTTCTTTCTTTTTCTTTCTTATTTAAGACAGCCCTGGCTGTCCTGGAACTCAGAGACCCGCCTGCCTTTGCCTCTTGAGTGCTGGGATTAAAGGCGTCAGTCATCATGCCCCACTGTTATCTATTTACTTTTCAAAAACTTTTAACCAGGTGGTGATGGCACACGCCTTTAATCTCAGCACCTAGGAGGCAGAGGCAGGTGGATCTCTGTGAGTTCGAGGCCAGCCTGGTCTACAGAGTGAGTTCCAGGGACAGCCAAGGACACACAGGAAACCCTGTCTTGAAAAAGAAACTTATAGTGATTGTAATGGTAACAGTAACAGTAGGTGCCTCACAAAATGCAGGCTCAGGCAGCTCTCATCCCATCAGATATCCCCCTGGGCTTTGGAAATCCTCTCTGGGTGGCCCGAAGCCCATGATGTGAAACAGGAAACAGGGTGAGGTCAGAGCCATGGAGTGTCTCAGGCATCAGGATGGAGGTGTCCAGGTTTGTTCTTAAGCAATGTTGCACCATTGTTGTAGGAGCTACTTAGAAACCTGTGGTATGGGCAGTGATGGCACACGCCTTTAATCCCAGCACTCAGGAGGCAGAGGCAGGGGGATCTCTGTGTTTGAGACCAATCTGGTCTACAGAGCTAGTTCCAGGACAGCCAGAGCTACGCAAGGAAACCCTGTCTCAAAAAACGAAAGGAAGGAAGGGAAAAGAAAAAAGTGACCTGTGTCTCAGCTCGTATTGATTAAGCACCTACTGTATATGTTGTTCCAATGCCCACAGGGTGTGGGGATGGAGTGACTTGCTTGGTGTGCATCCTTGCCCTGTATCTGCCAGGCAGGTCTCAGGTTGTCTACACTGCACATGCACAGGGCAGCTCAGTGCAGGCAACAGAGGTTGCCAGTGGGCCTGGGTGGCCTTGTTTTTCCTGAGGAAATAAGCTGGGTCTTCCTCTGAAGTACCTGGCGGTCAGGGCATTAAAGTTAACTTCCTGTAAACAGTCTTGATTAGCGTTCTCCAGCCCTACATAAATTAACCGTGGCCAGCCACGGAGGCCCAAACTCGATCGATGGTGTCGCTCGGCGATTCCCGGACAGTCCGGCCCATCCATCCATCACCACAGGCCAGATGCTAACGGCTTTATCTTTTTCAGCCAGGCAGTGAGGGAGGGTGGACAGAGGGGTCTGGGCATAAGACAGTCCTCCTCAGACACTCTGGCCATATCTATAAACAAGGTAACATGGTGTTCCTCAGAGTTTAGAAGGTTGGTCAAGAGTCTGCAAGTTCCGGGCCAGCGTGAGCTACAGGATGAGCTCGAGGTCAGCTTGGGCTGTGTAGGGAGGGTTTGTTTTTAATTGTTTGTTTGTTTGTTTTTGAAGCAGGGTTTCATTGTGTAGCTCTGACTGTCCTGGAACTCACTAAGTAGCCCAGGCTGGCCTTGAACTCAGAGATCTACCTGCTTCTATTTCCAGAGTGCTGGAATTAAAGGTGTACACCACCATCACCTGGCTATTTATTCATTTATTTAGTTATTTGGGAACTGAGTCTCACTATCAGGCTTGGACCTTTGTACTATGTGGACTCGCAGGTCCACCTGTCTCTGCCACTTTGTGCCATCACATCTGGGGTGTGGTGTCTATGCAGGTGGGGGTCAGGACTGGCTCTGTGAAGGGTTTCTCTTGACTTTTCGGTGCTGTGTGTTCCAGGTTTGTTGCTAGGCGACCCTGGTCAGTTCTGTCCCCATCTCTGGAGAGGAGCTGAGGTTACAGACCTGCACTGTTTGTGTGGGTTCTGGGGACCTAGTCCAGAAAGTCAGGCCTAGCCAGTGAATGCTCTCACCCACTGAGCCATTTCCCCAGTTTTGCATAAAGAATCTGATTGCAGCCTCTACAGAAGATTCAAGGCTGGAGGCCAGTCTGACAGCATAGCAAATTCAAGGCCATTCTTTAAAACACCGAGGTGGAGGCTAATCTGGGCTATGTAGTGAGTCTGAGGCTTGCCTTGGCTGGAGCATGAGTTCAGGGCCAGTTTAGGCTCCAGGAGACCCTGTTTCAGAAAAACTGCTAGTCCAGGGTCATCATCTAGGGTCAATAGGAACACAATTAAGCCTGACCCAAGACCTAGCAGCTGACCCTGGTCAGGCGGCACCAGGACACTAGCCACCACAAGGCTTCAGGTATATCATTCATGAAACAGGCTTCTACCGGACTCTGCAGCTGGGCCGCTGGGGAGGAGCAGTGTGTAACGCTGGAGGCAGTGACAGAGTGTTCATCCAGCATGCACAAGGCCCTGGGTTCCATTCACAGCATCGTCTAAACCAGGCATGGTGGTGTATCCTATAACCACAAGCAGGAGGCTGAGGTAGGATGGTAAGGAGTTGAAGATCATAGTGAGTTTGTGGGTGGCCTGGGCTAGATGAAATCCTGTTTCAAAACAAAAACTGAATGTGAAGGAATCTAAAATGGCTGAAAGACACTTAAGGAAATGCTCAACATCCTTAGTCATCAGAGAAATGCAAATCAAAACAACTCTGAGATTCCATCTTACACCTGGAAGAATGGCCAAGATCAAAAACACTAATGACAACTTATGCTGGAGAGGGTGTGGGGAAAAGGGAACACTTCTGCATTGCTGGTGGGAATGCAAGCTGGTACAACCCCTTTGGATGTCAGTGTGGAGATTTCTTAGAAAATTAGGAAACAACCTTCCTCAAGACCCAATAATACCACTTTTAGGTATATATCCAAAGGATGCTCAATTGTGCCACAAGGACATGTGCTCAACTATGTTCATAGCAGCTTTGTTTGTCATAGCCAGAACCTGGAAACAACCTAAATGCCCCTCGACCAAAGAATGGATAAAGAAATTGTGGTACATTTACACAATGGAGTACTACACAGCAGAAAAAAATGACAGCTTGAATTTTGCAGGAAAATGGATGGAACTAGAAAACATTATTTTGAGTGAGGTAACCCAGACTCAGAAAGACAAGTATCACATGTACTCACTCATAGGTGGTGGTTTTTAAAAAAAAAAAAAAAAAAAAAAAAAAGCAAAGAAAGCCAGCCTATAAACCATAATCACAGAGAACTTAGACAACAATATGGACACTAAGAGAGACTTACATAGACCTAATATACATGGGAAGTAGAAAGTATAAAAAGACAAGATCTCAGCCGGGCGGTGGTGGCGTATGCCTTTAATCCCAGCACTCAGGAGGCAGAGACAGGCAGATCTTTGTGAGTTCAAGACCAGCCTAGTCTACAAGAGCTAGTTCCAGGACAGGCTCCAAAGGCACAGAGAAACCCTGTCTCGAAAAACAAAAACAAAAACAAAAAAAATCAATAAAGGAAAAAAAAACTGATTTTGTTTGGAAACTGTCTCAAATCAAAAAAACAAGGTGACTAGTACCTGAGGAATGAGGTCTAAAGCTGATCTCTGGCCACTGCATGCATACACACACAAGCATGAACCCCAAACATGTGCACACACTCCCATACACATGCATACACACACAAGCATGAACCCCAAGCATGTGCACACACTCCCATACACATGCACGCACATGAACATACACAGATAATGAAGGGTGCTCACTGCACAGATTCCAGCGTCCCTTTGTGCCCCTGAGCAGCTGAAGCTGAACCCAGGCCCCACCCTTCCTGCCCTATGGTCACCTCTCCCTAGTCACTTACTCAAATTCTTTGTCAGCCATGGTCCATGTATGTGGTTCATGGTGCCACATGTGCCCAAGCTCGGCTCGATAGCCTCCTGTACACCAAGGGGGCCTACTGGGGACCCTGATGGGTGCTCATATGCTTCTGGGAAGTTGAGTGTCAGTCATCAGTGTCTCCAGGGGCCACCAAGAGCTCCTGCTCACACTAGTGAGGCTCCACAGAGGGCTCCAGGACTTTGCTTTTTATACCTAGGCCCCAGATGAGAACCCCTTGCTACTGTGCCACACTTTTGGCCTAGAGAGGCTCAGCTGACCCGGAGGTCCTACAGATGTCTCCATCTCAGTGAGCATTCACAGCCTAGCCTATCTCCTCTCCTTCCCTGACTCCTAGTTTAGCTGTTTCAACATTCCCATTTCTGTCTCCCTTCCCACTGTCCTCACATTCTGGCTCCTTGGAGGGTCTCCCTACTCTAAGTCTGGCAAGCTTTATGCTTTCAGGTTGGAGGGACTCTGAACTTCTCAGAACCACTGTAGATGTCATGTAAGTGAATGCAACCATGGAACAATAAAACTTTATTCAAAACAAACCAATCAACCAGGGTTCAGATGTGGCCCGTGGCCCATAGTTTATTTCTTCTAGACTTCTTTCTCCAACACTCATTCAGGGAACCTTTTCTTACATACAGCATCTATACTTGCTCTGTTCTAGGCCTTTCCTCAGGTCGGCATGACGTAGACAAAGGTCCCACCCACTTTTCTGAGGTAGAATGAATTTTTTTCAAGATTTGCAATTAGCTTGTCCCTGTCACCCTTAGCTTACAAACACGTGCAAGTGTGGGTATATGTGCCCACACCTGGAAAGTAGACAAAGGCTCTGGGAACCTTGCTGTCAATCTCCACCCTATTCCTTGAGACAGGGACTCTCACTGAACCTGAGGTGACAAGACTGGTGGCAAGTGCCAGGGATCTCCTGTCCCTAGTGCCCAGCACCGGGCTTACAGGTGTGCGTGGTCAAGTCAGCCAACTTTCACCTCTTGCTCTGTGCTCCCTCACACTTGGGCACTGTGCACATTCGCCGTAGGGCCATACCCCTACAGTCCCCAGTGGCACCTTTGAAATACCCCTCTAGGAGCAAAACCACAGAAATTTTCCACAGTTCATGCCTGGAGAATCCACATGGGACTCAGAGACCTGAGTACCGAGCTGGGATCCTTCAGGCTCCTGGTCTCTCAGGCCTCCCTGTGCCTATGCCTATCTCTTCCTGGCACAGACGGTGATGCTCCAAGGATGGCAGGAAGATGGGCCGAGCCCCAGCCAGCCGATCAATAACTCCATCAGCACAGGTCCAGAGGAAGTCAGGCCCATCCCCACCCTCCAGGGAACGGATAAGGCCCAGGAACCCTCTTGAGGGATGCTGGGCACCATATCTCCAGTGGAAGTGGCCGGTCCCTAAATTGCCCCATGGGCTGCGCCGCAGGTCCATATCGAGGCCTTTAATAGCTGGGACTTAATGTTTTATTGTTGGTTTTAAAAGCGTAATTAGTTGGAGTGTAAACAGAAAGAAAATACCCTGCTTAATTAAGAATTTTTAAACGGGGTATATAACTGCCGGAAACATTGGCGAACCCGCAGCTACCTTCATTAAATCGATCGGGGATGAGGCCAGGAGTGGAGGGATGGGCAGGGCACTGGGGACACAGCTGAAGGAGGCACTGTGAGGGGTGCAACTCATCCCTTCGCTGGGACCCCAGGGAATTGGTTCTTTATGACCAGGGCCTGGGAAGTGGGGCCTGATAACTTTTACGCATTGATGGAGGTGACAGTTGGTCAGATAGTCACCGAGAAGAGCCTGTGGGTGGCTGGGAGCCAGGTCCTGTGATCCTGGAGGTGGCTGGATGTGGAGAAGTTTAGGCCACTTTGGGTCAGCTCTGGACACAGATCCTGAGATGGGCCCCTGGCACATGGCAGTGTGGATGATGTCTTGCAGTCCCTCTGGGTTGCCTCTCCGATGCTCCAGCTTGTCTCTGAGCTGGGGTTTAAATCTCAACAATACAAACATGCTATCTATTTTTAAAAATTATTTGTTTATACATGTGTGTGCATGTTCATGCCTGTGTGCACATGTGTGTATGTGCATGTGGGTGGTGGGGACCAATGTCACGTGTCTTCCTCCATCTCTGTCCACCTTGTTTTGGAGCCATGGTCCTCTCACTATCCTGGAACTCATTGATTCAGCTAAGCTGACCAGTGAGCTCCAGGGATGCCTCCTGAGTGCTGGGATTAAAGACGTGCGCCACCACCTTCCACCAAGTATCTTGTATTTAAAACATATATTCCTATTATTGTTTGATACAGGATCATACTCTCCAGCTCAGGCTGCTCTCCAGCTCTTTGAGATGCCCTGCCCCAGCCTCTTGCTCCCCTCCCCTTACAGCTCATACCCCACCACGGCACCTGGCACGGATGGGGAGGAAGGGGTGTGGAGTTGCACATGTCCAGACATGTCATTTATAGAAGAATACAGACTCTCAGCAGGTAATCCACGTGGTTCACACTGGGTTCTCTCCTGAGCTGGGTGCCATGTATGGAATACCTTGGTACAGGTGCAGATGAACCCGGCTCGCTGACCTAGAGCCTGTGAGTCGTAGAAGTCAAGGGTCTTGTTCCCTCAACCCCAGGGACACTTCTCCAGGCCATGGATCTGCTAGAAAAGACATGGGACATGAGTAGCTTGGACAATGGCCACCGTAGCCAAACTCAGTCTACATGGGCACGCTCCCCTAGCACAGGAATGAACATGAAGCTTGTCTTGGAATCCAGTTCTGCCTGGTTCTGAGGGTTGAGCTGGGACTAAGGAGACCCAGGGTAAGTCCCCAGACTTTCAATTCCCAGGACTTTAGATACCCAAAGCTCCTCTAAGACTTCTTTTGGGTGATTGATCAGAGACGTTGAAGCAGAGGTTGTGAGCAGCCCAGCATGTTGACAGGGTTGTGGCCTCTGATGAAGAAGCTGGGGCAAATGTCCTGATGTAGCCAGATCAACTGCAGCTCTGCAGGCTGCCCATGGGGCTCTCTGGCTTTCTGAGAGTTCTGGAAGTTTCTCCTTGTCCCTCTCCTCCCCTCTCTCCACCCTCCACTGTGTATCTTTCCTGTTCATGTTCTCTCTCCTTCTCTGTTGTTTTGGTTCCCTGAGTCACGGGGTCACTCTGTAGCCCAGACTGGCTTTGGAACTCACAGCAATCCTCCTGCATCAGCTTCCCAAGCACTGAGATAAAGGCACACGCCACTGTCCGTGGCTTATATAAATGTCTTCTTTGCGCCTCTTGGACCTGAAGGACAAGCTGAGATCTGGAGAAAATTCAGAGGACTGGGGCTCAGATCACCTGACACCGGGAGCCCTGGGCTGTGGAGATAGATGGAGGGAATGACCCTCTCCAGCTGTCCCTGGAGTCCTCATCCACCGAGGCCCATCCATCTGTTGTCTCACTGGTTTGGGCTGTTCCCGGAATTCCCTCTCTGTGGTTTTGGCTGTACCAGTCTGTGGTCTGAGGAACCCACAGTGAGGTAGATGCAGTCCAGAGGGACTAGGGTTGGACACGAGGCTCTGCTTGGAGTGAGAGGTGAGGTTCCATGTTGCTGGTGATAGAACACAGTGTGTCCAAGGGAGTCCTCGAGTCCAGCCAAAGCCCCTCAGGGCACCCTTATGAATAAACCCTGTCTTCACTTTATGAGTACGCATACGTGTGGGAGCCAGTGGCTGGCGTCACATGTCTCCTATTTCTCACCTTTGTTTTTATTGTAAAATAATTAATTTATTGTATTTTTATGTGTGTCTGAGACACATACACAGGAACAGGAGGGAAATATCAAAGGACAGTTTGCTGTAGTCCACTCTCTCCTTCTAGGAGGTCTTGGAGACTGAACTCAGGTCATCTGGACTGGCAAATGTCCCACCTTCCACACTCCCCCCAAGACAGGGTCTCTCTGTGTAGCCCTGGCTGTCTGCCTGGAACTCAGTCTGTAGACCAGGCTGACCTCAAACTCAGAGATCAGCCTACCTCCACCTCCCGAGTGCTGGGATTAAAGGCCTGTGCCACCATCTCCTGGCTCAGAGTCAGTTTTGATGAAGGACTGTTTCCTTGCTATGGAAAGAGTACTTAGACCTACAGGGTATGCAGTCGGTGGCACGGCCTTTAATCCAAAGCTAAACAGAGAAACTCTGCTTCAAAAACAAAACAAAGCAAAATACAAAAAAAAAAAAATGCCGGGTGATGGTTGGCTCACACCTTTAATCCTAGCACTCAGAGACAGAGGCAGGTGGATCTCTGTGAGTTCAAGGCCAGCCTGGTCTACAAGAGCTAATTCCAGGACAGGCTCCAAAGCTACAGAGAAACCCTGTCTCGAAAAACAAAAACAAACAAACAAACAAAGACCTATAGGATTTGAGTGTGTGTGGCTTGATGTACAGTTCTCCACAGTGAAAAACGTTAGTGAGATTTGGTGACAAACATGGGTCATCTCAAAATGTGGGAAACTGAGTCAGGAGAAAAGCTGTGAGTTCCAGGCCCCCCTGGGCTACAGCGTGAGTTTCAGTACAGCCAAGGCTACACACAGAGAAACCCTGTCTTGAAAAGACAAAGCAAAAATAAATCTCCAATAAATTAGAAATTAACACAAAGTATGAAAAAGAACTGCCATGGGGTTAGAGCTGCAGAACGGTTAGCAGTAGCTGGGGCAGGAGCTTGCCTGATGGAGACAGCCTTGACTCTGGTCGTCAATCAATCCCCCAAAGTGCTGATGCTGCTCCAAGGAAAACCGGGAACAGCGAATCACCCCAGGAAATCAGGGAGAAAGGACTCATGAACCAGGGCAAGCAGAGGATGCATGGACTGAGATAAGGGCCAGACGAACAGCATAGGACTGAGAAAAGCAGCAGAATTCATAAATAAGTCTGCTTTGCGGTGCTTTACTTTAAAAAATGCCTGAAGAAGAAAAGGTCGGGTGAGATCTCAGTGGGTGAAAAGCTTATCTTAACATGGTGGGGAGCTGAGTGTGACCCCCCAAGAACTCAAGAAAAGTCAGGGTACCATGGTTTCGAACTTGTAACAGTAATAATGTCATCTTACACATTTGGAATTACCTGGGAAGAAAATCTCTCCAGGAGCTGCCACTGGCCTGTGTGTGTCTGTGTGGGATTAATAATTGATGTGGGGGTAAGGTGGTGGCGCACGCCTTTAATCCCAGCACTCTAAAGGCAGAGGCAGGTGAGTCTCTCAGTTCGAGGCCAGCCTGGGCTACAGAGCGAGTTCTAGGACAACAAGGGCTACACAGAGAAACCCTGTCTTGAAAAACAAAATAAGGGCCTGGAGAGATGGTTCAGTGGTTAAGAGCATTGCCTGCTCTTCCAAAGGTCCTGAGTTCAATTTCCAGCAACCACATAGTGGCTCACAACCATCTATAATGAGGTCTGGTGCCCTCTTCTGGCCTGCAGGCATACATGTAGACAGAATGTTGTATACATAATAAATAAATAAATATT
>JAQHUG010000434.1:376653-387452 GCA_028555095.1 Dicrostonyx torquatus | reverse complement strand
ACACACACGAATGAATAAATTTTAAAACCAGAAGAAAACGCTTTAAATATAGTTTAGTTGGTTAGAGGTCAATAATGATGCAGTGGAAAGACTTCTGAGAAGCCAGAGACAAACATGGAGCAGGCGTGCAAGGTGAAAGGAGGCCGTAGACACAGAAATGTCACTCGCCTCACTACAAATCCACACGTTTCTATTTCAATGTCAGCCAGAGATCCAGCTCCATGTCCCCCGTGTTTGCCTCTTTGTGGCCGGAATCAAGTGAAGTCTTGTTCTTTTTTCTTTTCTATAGAGGGGGCAACAATAAAATTATGCTAAAATTCACATGTGTGCTGGGCATGAGGACACTTGTGAGCCCAACTCCAGGGGAGACCGAGGCAAGACGATTGTAAGCCCCAGGCTGGCCGTGTCCAGATGAGCCGAGTGAGATGGCTCAGACCCCCACGTACACCCCAGTTCAGGAACGACCACTCACACAGGTGAAAACCACATACTCGAAGCCAAATGTTTTGTTTGCTTTTTGAGACAGGGTTTCTGTGTGTAGTCCTGGGTGTCCTGGAACTTGTTCTGTAGACCAGACTGGCTTCAAACTCACAGATATCTGCCTGCCTCTGCCTCCCGAGTGCTGGAGTTGAAGGCATGCGCCATTATGCCCAACTAATTTAATTTTTAAATGTATTGTATGTCTATGTAGGTGTCTCTGGAGGCCAGAAGAGGATGTTGAGTCCCTTGACGTTGGTGTCACAGGTGGTCATGGATGGCCAGATGTGTGCGCTGGGGACCAAAGTTGGGTCCTCTCCAAGAACAGCCAGTGCTTAACCACTGAGCAATCTCTCCAGCCCTCAATTCTAATTAGGTATAGATTACAATACTGTTGGTCTGAAAGTTAACTAAAGCGTGGACTAGCTGAAGAGACAATGAGATTTCTTATATCTGGTAGGAAGACATTTTCTAAGACAATGCAACAACAGGAATTCTCAACCTCCCCCACCACACGTGGCAGATCGACAATGCCCATCACTGAGCCATGAAAACCACTATTTATCTTGTTTTGAGATAGGTTCATGTAGCCACAGGTCTTGAACTCCATCTGTGACAGAATGACCTTGCACACCTGATCCTCCTGCCTTGGCACCTCACTGGGAGATTGTAGACAAGGGCTCTACCTTGGAGCCACATTCCCAGGCCCAAGTCAGAGCTTGGGATGGAGTGTGTACTGGGGAGATTGCTCAGTGGTCAGAGCAGCGCCTGCACTTGCCAAGGTTCCCAGCACCCACATGTCGGCTCACAGCTCCAGGGGATCCAATACCCTCTTCTGGCCTCTGTAGGGCACAGGGCACACATGTGGTACCCAGACGTACTTGCAGATAAAGGAACATGCACATAATATAAAGATGTGAATAAGTTTTAAGAATTTGGGCTGGGGCTTCAGCATGAGTGTCACCTCATACTCTGTGGCTCACACCTAGTACTCAGGAAGCTAAGGCAGGGAGACCACAAATTCAAGGCAAGATCTTGCCTCAGAAAGTCCAGAAAGAGGGACTGGGAAGACAGCTCAATGGGTGCAGTGCTTGCTGCACAAGCATGAGGACCCGAGTTCAAATCCCCACCACCCATAGAAGAGTCAGCTGTAGTAGTGCTCCCTGCAGCCTCAGCTCTGAGGAGGCAAAGAAAGGAGGGGCCTTTGGGCTGAGAGGCATGGCTGACTCAGTGAGCTCCAGGCTCACAGGGAGCAACTGGAGATTGCAGTGAGGTCCTGCTTCAGCCTCTGTCCCCACTCCCCATACCACAGGTGTGCACGTGAACATGAAAACACGCAGGCATGCACACATATATATGCACATACACACACACATAGACATGGACACAGATACACATAGGCACACACAAGCCAGAACAAAACCACAACCAACCTAGGTGGAAGGCAGGCGCGGTGTATATCTTCATTCCCACTCTGGAGGCAGAGGCAGGAGGATCTCTGTGAGTTCCAGGCCAGCCTGGTCTACAGAGTGAGCTCCAGGACAGCCAGGGCTACACAGTGAGACCCGGTCTCAAAACCTAGCCAAGGAAAACAAACAGAAAAAACGGGAGGAGTGCACTGATTTGTGGTATCGTTTTCTTTAAAATTAGAAAATTGCCTGTGTGAGTGTATGCTACAAGTGCGTCGGCACCTGTGGAGGCCACAAGAGGACTGGAGTGGCAGACAATTGTGAGCTGCCTGACGTGGGTGCTGAGAGCCGAACCCTGGATCCTCTGCAAGAGCAGTGAATGTTCTCAGCCTCGGAGTCTTGTCCCCAGCCCCAGCCTGTAAGTTTTCGATGCAGGGGTCGCATGTAGTCCAAGCTAATCTCTGGCTTGTGATATGGTTCAGGGCTGGAACTCCTTATCCTTCTATGCCCCTCCCTGGGTCCGGACCAGGCTTCAGCGCATCTTCCAGAAACAATGCCAACATCCTCCTTCTTCGCACAGCACTACTTCCTGTGATGTGCTGCTCTTCCATCAGAAAGAAAGAGCAGCCAGGCATGGTGATGGGATGGTGGTTTTATCTCTGGCTGCTTTTGTGAACTCCCTTTTCCCACACAATCCACATGCCCTTGACACCTCAAAATGCTCTCGGAGATAAGGGCCTGGTACATTTCTGTGGGTTTGTGCTCATCAATCAAGTTTATTTTACCATAGAGCACACCCTTCCCCATGCACTGTGGGTGGAATAAAAAAAAATAAAACCCACAGCACTGTTTCCCACCCCTAAGCCTCCCCCATGGCCTGGTGGGAACTGCCCAGTGAACTTTCTCCACTCAGCCAATAATTGATCCTCAATCAGATATTCAAATACACTCAACAAGACCGGCAGCCTCAGCACCAGCAACTTCCACAATAAATGAGACTTTCTTGCCTCTTCCGCCTCCCGATCCACCCCTACCCATCTCCCCATTTTTTCATAGCCCATGGCTGATGTTGCTCCCCACTCCCACCCTGCTGGGTCTTGCAAGTATCTTTTTGTTTTAAAACTCCTCAGGGAAGCCTACTTCCAAATGAGGTGTAAAAAGCTAAACCACACACACACACACACACACACACACACACACACAGCACTGGGTTAAAAAATCAATATTCTCTTCACAGCTCCGTCGATGAACAAGAGTCTTCATTTATTAATTATGAAGGGGGATCTCAGAGCTGCTGGCTCCTGCCTGTGCCAGGACACAGCGGTCTAGATACCCCATTGCTTGCTTCCTGGTGGCTAGGACTGTGGTACCCAAGTCTGCACCCCCACCAGGAGGAGGCTGAGGGGACGCTCAGCCTTACCTATCCACCAGGAGATGGAGTCTGCCCCACAGCGAGTAACTTGTTTGTTATGTCTGGCTTTTCCATCAGTCTTGCCTAGACCATGCATGGCGCTCCACACAGCCTGCTCTTCTCCTCAGAGCTTCTAGCATTGGCCTTATCCGCTGGAGGCGCTGGGCCCAGAGTGAGGTAAAAATGCCAGGAGCATGAGGAACAGCAGCACTTGCCACTGCCCACCATCTACCCCTGGTCTCTCTCATCTATCCACCCCTGCAGCGCCCTCTCCACCGCCCACCATCTACCCCTGGTCTCTCTCATCTATCCACCCCTGCAGCGCCCTCTCCACCGCCCACCATCTACCCCTGGTCTCTCTCATCTATCCACCCCTGCAGCGCCCTCTCCACTGCCCACCATCTACCCCTGGTCTCTCTCATCTATCCACCCCTGCAGCGCCCTCTCCACTGCCTACCATCTACCCCTGGTCTCTCTCATCTATCCACCCCTGCAGCGCCCTCTCCACTGCCCACCATCTACCCCTGGTCTCTCTCATCTATCCACCCCTGCAGCGCCCTCTCCACTGCCTACCATCTACCCCTGGTCTCTCTCATCTATCCACCCCTGCAGCGCCCTTTCCACCACCCACCATCTACCCCTCGTCTCACATTTATCAACCCCTCCACACTCTCCACCCACCCATCCACAAACAGTTACAACAACTACCTAGAATCTCTTTATCCACCTGTTCTCTCCATTCATTCTCCATCCATCTGTCCATCTGTCTGCCCATCCAGCAGACTGTCATCCACCCATCTGTCTTTCATTTCTCTCATCCAATAGTCCTCTCACAAGCATTTGTGGTTTTTTGTTTTTGAGACAGGGTTTCTCTGTAGCTTTGGAACCTGTCCTGGAACTCGCCCTTGTAGACCAGGCTGACCTCGAACTCACAGAGATCTGCCTGCCTCTGCCTCCTGAGTGCTGAGATTAAAGGTGTGCGCCACCACTGCCTGGCCACAGTTTTTGTTTTTTTGTTTTTTTGGTTTTTGTTTTTGTTTTTTCTGAGACAGGGCTTCTTCGTGTAGCCCTGGTTGTCCTAGAACTCACTCTGTAAACCAGGCTGACCTTGAACTTAAGAGATTCTCCTGCCTCTGCCACCCAGGTGCTAGGATTAAAAGTGAGCACGACACCCAGCTTCACAAATACGGTCGTAGAGTTGGAGACACAGGCAAGACTGTCCTGTCTCCTGTCCTGTGTTCTATGGAAGAGAGGAAAAGGAAAATAGCCACGTTCACTGGAGCATCGCCTTCAACTGGAAGTAACTTTAGGCTACAGTGTGAAATTTTTCTAAACTACAACAAAAACTACATTCCTTACAGAACACAGTCAGATCCATCCCACGGGTGGCATGGAATAACATCTCCTCAAGAGATAGCTGGTACATTCATGGTGGATGGACAGGGAGATAGATGAATGGATGTGTGGACGGACAGATGGACGGGTGGGGAGATGGGTGGATGGATGGGTGGGTGGGTGAATGGGTGGATGGATGAGTGGATGGATGGGTGGATGAAGGGATTGAGTGTGGATGGATGGGTGGTTTGAGGGATAGATGGATGCATGGGGACAGGGAACCTGGAGTGGTGTTGGAGGGAAGTTTGGGGAGAAGTGGGCAGCATGGATGTATGAAATTACAGCTAAACTTTTGCTCTGGTGACTGGTGTGGCCCTAGTTTCCTCCACTCTTCCCAAGTATGTCTCCTGTGTCTCTGGCATTGAGCCCACATGGGCAGCTCTGATGCGGCCTGAGCACGAATGGGGACAGCAACCTGGAGGCGTGTCATACTGGCTGAGTCACAAAATGGGTCAGGTGGGTGCAGAAGACATTTCAGGCAGGATTGTGTGCCCCAGCCTCTGCACCTCCCAAGCAAGAGGCCTCCCTCTCTGTGTACCATCCTCCAGGGCTGCCATGTTCCCGGCATGCACACTGCCCTGTCCCCTGGTGCAGTCCCCTCCATCTCTTCCTATCCTATCCTTCTCTCAGCAGGGTCCTGGGAGGATTGGGGCGCCCTGCACGGGGTGCGGAGCTGTCAGTGCGGCAGCGAGGAGGGGGCTCCCTCGCCCAGGTCGATGCGAGCAGGGAGGGGGGGCAGCCTGCGGTTTACACTGAATCCGCAAAACTCACCCGAGCTTGAAAAGTGCTCAATACAATCGATCGGCGCTGCTGATCGGCGGCGCCTCTGCAGTGGGCTGGGGGAGGTGGGCAGAGGCCCGGGCCAGAGGGGGGGCAGGGGAGCGCAGCCCCCGCCCTGAGACCCCCGGGCCTCACACAGCATCCCAGGCTGCAACAGCAGGGTCTGTACCTATGCCAGTGGGAGCTGGGGTTCAAGCAAGATTGTCCCTAGCTTCCACCTGTACCCTGGGGAGGAGGCTGTGGGCATTTCAGAATTCTTCTCCAGGACCAGATAACCAGAGCTGAGGAAGGGGAGGCAGGAGGATCAGGAAGCCAAGGTCATCCTGGCTATGTAAGGACTTGGAGAAGGTTAGTTTAACACTCAGGAGGTCCCGACTGTAAATAAATAACCACATGCCTGTCCCCAGCTGTTTTGGGTGGTGCAGAGGAGAAAGAGTAGGGCTAGGGACTGGCTCAGTGCTTGCCATAGAAGCCAAAGGACTTGCATTCTGAGCCCCTCAACCCACTAAATGCCAGAGCTGGCCCTCATGTTAGGCCGGCCCTGGCAAAGAGGATCCCCAGGGCTGGCTAATCAGCATTTAGCCAAACCTATGTACTCCAGTTTCAGTCAGGGACTGTCTGAAAAAAAGTAGGGGGGCTGTCATCGTGGTACACAATTTAATCTCAGCTCTCTGGAGGTAGAGGTAGAAGGATCACTATGACATGGGCTACATAGTGGAGCCCTGTCTTAAAACAAATGAAAATCTTAGATTAGACGAAGAAGCCTGACGCTGACCTTTGACCCTCACATGCGTGAAGACGGGTCTACTGTGTGGCTGTGTGACTTTGAATGGGTTCCTTAACCTCTCTGTGCCTCGGATGTCGAGTGCAGGTTCCTTAACGTTTCTGTTCTGCTCCCACCCACAACCTTTTGGAACTCCATCTTCTGCTCCAGACCACCTACAGCTTCCCCATGACCAATCCAAGCCCTTGGACCACCATGTCTGGCAGGGCCCTCCCGTTTTCTTGAAAGCAGGTTTCCCCAGTTTTTGGGCTACACGGGTCTATCTCTCTCTCTGGCCAAGTAAGGGAACCCCAGAGTGTCAGGGTGGGGATGAAGGTTAGCTGTGAATTTGAAGAATAAACCAGATTCAAAAGCCAAAAGCTTGTGCTCGCTTCGGCAGCACATATACTAAAATTGGAACGATACAGAGAAGATTAGCATGGCCCCTGCGCAAGGATGACACGCAAATTCGTGAAGTGTTCCATATTTTTTAAAAAGAAAAAAAAAAAGCCAAAAGCTTGCTCCAGCAGCTGTGGAAAATGAGGCACACTTCACGGGGCATCCTGACCCCTTGTGCTCCCTCCTGCCTTTGAGCACAGCCAGAGGGAAGGAGCTAGAAGACCATTAGCCCCTCCATGTCCCCCAGCCCCTTGTCACCCTCGGACCCCTCTAACCCCATCTGGAGCCCAGGGCCTCCCAGTCCCCACCTTCATCTTGTCTGCTGGAATCATGGGGTTACACTCACTCCTGTCTCTTGAACCTGAATGAGTAACAGTTGAAGGAAATGGATTTCTTCGGGGCTTGGGACAATCAAGAGAATCCCATGGTCTATGACACATGGAAGGGAACCTGAGAGGAAGAGGAGGCAGAGCAAGGGTTTGAGGTTCCTTAATCTGTGTGATGGTGCACACCTTTAATCCCAGCACTAGGGAGGCAGAGGCAGACGGATCTTTGTGAGTTCTAGGCCAGCCTGGTCCGCAGAGTGAGTTCTAGGACAGCCAGGGCCATTATACAGGAAAGCCCTGTCTCAAAAAAAAAATCCTTATCATGGGCTGTGGTTCTGGTTCAGTGGGTAGAATGCACTCCTGCTATGCCAGGGATCCTGGTGCATCCCCAACACTGCAGAAACCAAGTTTGAGGGACACAGGCCCAGGACTCAGAAAGTGGAGGCAGGAGGGTCAGGAGCTCAGGGTCACCCTGAGGTATATAGTGAGTTTGGGGCCATCCTGCACTACCTGAGAGTCTGTCTCAACAAACAAGGGGGAGTACATAAACTAAGAAATAAGCATGTCTTTATCAAAGCTAGTCACAGTGGCCCAGGCCTGTGACTGTAGTACTTGGGAGGTTGAGGCAGGAGGATTCTGAGCTCTGGGCAACAGAGAGAAAACCTAATCTACAAATCAAACAAACAACAACACCCACCCACCTAAGGGCTACTGGCATAGGAACACAGAGCCAAACCTGTCCTGTCCAAGCTCCGCAGGCAGCTGAACAAGATCTGTCCCAGTGTCACCTTCTCTGGGTCTCCAACCTGAAGCTCGGTCTCAGGAGGGTGGGGCCCATTTGTCGCCTGACCAAGACTTGCAGGAGAACAGGAAGGGATGTGGTAGGCTGCTGTCTCACTGAGAGAAAACAAGGCCACTTGTGGAGGACAGGCTTCAGCTCACAGCTCTCAGGGCAGCCCCATCCCTGAGGGAAGTCAGACCAGGAACCCGGAGGCAGCAGCTCATGCAGAGGCCTTGGAGAGTTTGCTCCCTATGGCTTGCTCAGCCTGCATCCTTACAGAACCCAGGACCACCAGCTCAGGGATGGCACCCTGTGTGTGCTGGGGCCCTCCCACATCTATCACCAAGCAAAACAATGCCCACAGACCTGACCACTGGCCAATCTGATGGAGGAGTTTCCTCAACTGGTTAACACACATACTCTATTAAGTCGACAAACACTGACCTGCCAAGAGGGTCGCAAGTCCATCAGTGACAGACATGTAAAGAGTGGTCCATCCATACACCAAGGGCTACTCAGCCATGAGCGAGATCAAGGTTCCACAGCAGAGGGGCCTTGGGGACATCCTACTGCAGGAGAGATTCAGACCCAAGAGCTGCAATGTGGATCTGCAACAGGAACCATGCAGACAGGGGAAACAAGGAGTAGACTATGTGACTATGAGGGGCTGAGAGGGGACAGGATGATGGTTCATCCAGATGGGGCTTCCTCTAGAGGCGGATGAATATCCTGGAACTAGATAATGGTATTGCCGTACGACCTCGCGATTAAGCTAAAATGCCTGCGATTCTTGCTTTTGAAAACTTTTTGTTACATGAATTTCATCTCATTATAGCCCATGATATCACTGTGTATGCATCTTAGGGAGGTGGGCAACAATCTGTCTTTGTATGCAGTCGGGAGAGAGGGGTCTTTATGTTCAACCATCACCACTCCACCCCGATGCAGCTGTCTTGCTGTTTGACCAAACAAAATTCTCTGTTACTCACCTGCCACACAAGCCTCAGGGACGATTGTCTCCCCCTGGACAGAGAGACAGTAGAGAAATATTAGCAGGGCTCACCCCAAGCTCCTGGAGTGGGCAGGGCAAGTAGGGGTCCCAACAGGGCTACTAGAACTTTAGGCTCTGACAGTAGTTCAGACGTGGTCCAGTCTGGATGCTATCAGAACGCCTGGAGGGGAGCTTGGGACAATGGCTCATGTCCTTAGAAAAAGAGGCTCCTGTAGGGTGGAGGCAGAGGTTGCATCCACAAGCCAAAGAAGGCTAGCAACCACGAGGAGCAGCAGGAGGACACCCCTATTCCCAGTCCCACCAGAGTCTCACCTCTCATTATTGCCCCCCACCACACCCCAACTCTGCTTGGTCTGAGGAGGAACAGCAAGGACCTGTTGGGAACTGGAGGAGCTTCGCTGTGGGCTCAGTGAGGTCTGTGGAGCTCCTCTCCAAAGTCCAGAGCCCATACAGACCAACATGAGCACCATGGCCGGGATTCATCCACCAACCCAGGAAACCCATACAGAGAAATACGAAGAGACAGAGAAAGAAGAGGAGTGATGAAAAAGTAGGGAGGAAGGAAGGAGAGAGAATGAGGACGCTAGGGAGAGGGCACCCCGCTGTCCCTGTCCCTTAGGTCCTCCTCTGAGACGAACACGCCCCAACCGGGGCAGTGGGATTCGAACCCGCGTCACCAGGGGCTTCCTAGGGGGCGGCTCGCCCGGCGCCTGCCAACGAGTTATCCTCCTGGAGCCGCGCGGGAATCAATGGCCCACGGGCGCCGAGCACCCGTCAGCCCGGCTGCGCATGCTCCGCATCGACTGCGCCGGCATCCCCGGTAGCCCCGCCCCTCCGCCAATGCGTTACTAGGCAACCGCGGTGTGCGCGCTCCCATTGGCCGACGGCTCCGGGTGCGGTCAGCCGGTCAGCGCGGCCCGGGGTCTGGCTCCGGGCGCGGGTCGATGCTGCAGTCCCCTGACCTTCCCGGGACGCGCGGCGCGGATAGCGGCCGAGAAACTTTATTGACCTGTTTCTTATCTCCGGGATGCAGGGCGGAGAGGGTGAGGGGTGGCTAGGACACGTCGGGGCGGGAAAGCCGGAGAACCGAGAACAACGGGAGAGCGCGGCGGGGACTTGATACCCCAGAGGAGGCTAGAGGAGGCGGGTCCCGTGAGGCCACTTGAGTGAAGCCCTCCGTGTTTAAAACCTTCGGACTTCGCGATCATTCCCCTGGGGTCCAGACAGTCTTTGCAGATGTGACCCAGTCAGAGTGCGCGGGGGCGGGGCCAAAGTCAGAGGCTTGCGCCCAGAGCCTCCGAGCATCTCTGCCACACCAGGTCCTCATCCAGCAGCACTGGGACCCAGAGCCCACAGTCTTCAGTTGTGCGCGGGGATAGTGGTTTAAATTGCTTTGCACTGTGAGAGTCGGGCACCATGGTTCACATTTACTTATTTAAAAGTTTTGTGAATTGTATTTATGTGTTTGTGCTATGTCATGTGTGTGGAGGTCAGAGGACAATTTGTGCGAGTCAGTTGTCTCCACGATGTGGCTTCTGAGAATTGAACCCTTGTGGCCAGCTTGTTGGCAAGCCCTTTACCCAACAGGTCCATGTTGATAATCTCAGTCCTCAGATGCTGAGGCAGGTGGATCTCTGGTCTACAAGAGCTAGTTCCAGGATAGGCTCCAAGCTACAGAGAAACCCTGTCTCAGAAACAAACAAACGCGATAGATAGTGTCAAATCTAGAGCCTAAGCTGCTTCAACCTGTCACCCCACCTCTCCTGAAGTGAAGCTGAGGCAAAAGAATTTCACTTCAAGTCCAGCCTGGGCTACAGAGGGAGTTCAAGGTCAGCCTGAACCATTTAGTAAAAACCCTGTGTCAAAATAAAACCTAAGGTCCAGGGTTGGCACAGGGCATCGAGCCTGATGACCTGATTTTGATCCCTGGGACATACATGGTGGAAGGAGAGACATGCAGGTTGTCATCTGACTTCCAGGAACACATGTGAAGTAAAGGAAAATGTAAAAAAGGAAAAAGAAAGAAAAGGAGCCAATCTGTGGGTC
>JAQHUG010000434.1:345824-358840 GCA_028555095.1 Dicrostonyx torquatus | reverse complement strand
TACCCATTGGGAAGGTTTTCTTTCTTTCTTTCTTTCTTTCTTTCTTTCTTTCTTTCTTTTTTTTTTTGATAGGTCTTACTAAGTAACCCTGGCTGCACTTCAATTTGCTGTGTAGCCCAGGCTGACCTTGGATTTACCGAAATCCGCCTGCCTCTGCCTCCCAAGTGCTGGGATTAAAGATACACGCCCCCTTCCCCCCCCCCCCGTCTGCCACCCCGCTCCAGAGGGATTTCTGAAGATCCCGAGGTTGGGCAATTCCACAGTTGAGGAAACTGAGTCCCAGACCCGCTTTTGCTTGTACCTGAGGCAATATAGATCGTGATTGTTCTGCGGACCTCCTCACTTCCCACTGCACCCCCGCAGAGGTTGTATTATTATTATTATTTTATGCATACGAGGTTGAGCCTGAAAAAGGGCCACGTCTTTCTTATGGGGTATCAACTGAGTTGGGGGTATGTGTGATCATACCCCAAGGATTCAGGGGGTGTGCCAGAAGGGCCATAGGGGCCAGAGATTAAAAGGCACAAAGATCAGACACATACACCCAGCCTCAGCTAGGGCGCCTCCCCCAATCCCTCTTGGGATTCTCTTGGCAAGCAAAATGGGGGGACCCAGAAGCCAGTCTGGAGCTCCAGGGGGTTTGGCGGGTGCAGGCGGAGCAATGGGCGGGGGCGCTGACGTCAGACCCGGGCCCGGGCGCCGGCGGCGGCCGCCCCGCCACATCCTGGTGGCCGCTGCTCGCAGCAGCCTAAGCCGGGCGAGAGCACTGAGCGACTGGGACAGCAGCTGCGGTCACCTGGAGCGTCGGCCAGTGGGTGGGGAACATGCAGCGGCCTTGAAAGCGCACGGAGGGGCGCCCAGGATGGAGCTGAGCCTGGAGAGCCTCGGGGGGCTGCACGGGGTGACACACGCTCAAGCTGGAGAGCTGCTGAGTCCGGGCCACGCGCGCTCCGCTGCGGCCCAACACCGAAGCCTAGTGGCATCGGGACGCCCGGGCCTGGTAGCGGGCATGGCTAGCCTGCTGGACGGTGGTGGTGCCGGGGGCGGGGGCGCCGGGGGCGCGGGAGCTGCAGGGGCCGCGGGTGGTGGCCCTGACTTCCGTGGGGAACTGGCTGGTCCCCTGCACCCGGCCATGGGTATGGCGTGCGAGGGCCCAGGTTTGGGTGGCACCTACACCACGCTCACGCCCTTGCAGCACCTGCCGCCGCTGGCCGCCGTAGCCGACAAGTTCCACCAGCACGCGGTGGCCGGGGCGCACGGAGGCCACCCGCACGCGCACCCTCACCCGGCCACCGCGCCGCCACCGCCCCCTCCGCAGCGCCTGGCGGCCAGCGTGAGCGGCAGCTTCACCCTCATGCGCGACGAGCGGGCGGCGCTGGCCTCAGTGGGCCACCTCTACGGGCCCTATGGCAAGGAGCTGCCCACCATGGGGTCTCCACTGTCTCCGCTGCCCAGCGCGCTGCCCCCAGCTCTGCACAGCGCCCCGCAGCCGCCACCGCCTCCGCCGCCGCCACTCGCCGCTTACGGGGCTCCGGGCCACCTGGCCGGGGACAAACTACTGCCACCTGCCGCCTTCGAGCCACACGCTGCGTTGCTGGGGCGCGCGGAGGACGCGCTGGCCCGAGGGCTTCCCGGAGGCGGCGGTGGCGCGGGAGGCGGCGGGGCGGCTAGCGGGGCGGCCGCGGGTTTGCTGGCTCCGCTGGGCGGGCTGGCCGCGGCTGGGGCGCACGGGCCTCACTCAGGTGGCGGTGGCCCCGGAGGGGGCGGTGGCGCCGGCGGAGGCGGCAGTGGCCCGGGAGCCGGCGCCGCAGCCGAAGAGATCAACACTAAAGAGGTGGCCCAGCGCATCACCGCCGAGCTGAAGCGCTACAGCATCCCGCAGGCCATCTTCGCGCAGCGCATCCTGTGCCGCTCGCAGGGCACCCTCTCCGACCTGCTGCGCAACCCCAAGCCTTGGAGCAAGCTCAAGTCCGGTCGCGAGACCTTCCGCAGGATGTGGAAGTGGCTGCAGGAGCCCGAGTTCCAGCGCATGTCGGCGCTGCGCCTGGCAGGTAGGGACGAGGGCCCCAGAGGCTTGGCCCTGGGGGACACACTTGGTTTAGGGTGAGGGACTTACTATCTAGGGCCCCGCAGAGTGTGTCTCGGTAGGCTGGTGGGGGGGTTCCCCTGGCCTAGGAGGCTGACCTCGGGTCTGCATCGCCAACAGCACCGTCGTCGCCGTCCCTGGTCTTGGGGGGACTGTGTAGGGTGTCTAGTGTCTTTCGAGGACTGTGCAGGTGTCTAGTGTCTTTGAGGCTAAACTAAAAGCCCTCGCGTAGACCGGTGTGTGTGTGCGCGCGCGCGCGGTACACTCCTTCGGTTTGTGATCCTGTGTGTCCCCCGCGACTAGAAGGTGCCACTCCCCTCCTCCTCATAGCCACCCAGCAAGAGGGCCTCCCTGCACCCAGTCAAAAAGCGCCAGGTCGCTGACTATGCTCAGCCAAGGTCTGGCCACTGCTCAGCCCCCAGCCCCAGCCCCAACACCGAGCTCTCTTCCTGTGGAGCTCAGCCCCTGCCACCGATCGATCCATCCGCTAGTCCCCTCTCCCTCCCCCCTCTGGCTGCTGGCAAAGGTCATTTGAGATTGGGGGGAGGGGCGACCCATGGGACCCTGGGTTCCGTGGCATCCAGCAGAGGCCTTCACACCCGCGGTGACTCTCCTGGCCTTCCTTTCGTTCGTTTCTCTGTCCCCTTCCTACTTCTCTCCATCCCATGGGGACAAATGGCAGTCGCTCTCTTTGGACCGGCACTCGGGTTCCCAGTCCATTCTCTCTTTATTCTTTCCTTCCCTCGTGTCTTGCCTGAGTCTCTCCCACACACAGGCATACCAGCCAGCCCCTGGGGAACCCGTTGTCTCCTCCTTTGGTCTAATCTATCTACTCCCACCCTATCTATGAGTGGGTGTGTGTGTCAAGTACCCTACATCCTGTGTGTTTGCTGGGTGCCAGAGAGCTGGCAGAGCATTTTTCTCTGGTGTGGTGGGAAGGGAGCTGTGTACCCCATTCTAGGGACAATAGCAGTTTCCAGAGAGTCATCGATCCCTTTGCACACAAACACAGAGAGGGGCGGGGCAGCTGGGGCTCCTCAGTAAGGCGCCCCTGAGGCACGAGAGAGCCAGCAAGCTGAGCACCAGGTTGACTGTATCTCCAGGCCACCCTGCAAGCATGGGGGGTGCAGAGAAGCAGGAATACTGGATGGTACAGGGTGGGTAGAAGCCGACCTGGTTGAAGCCTTAGACACCTGCTCCTGTCCCAACATTCCAAGCCCTGTGCGGCCTCCTGCAGCCCGTCTCAGTTTCCCTCTTCCTTGTGATGACTACTTGAGATCGGTAGGCAAGAAACACAGGTTTATCTGAAGGGTCCTGTTGCCGGTGACCTAACTGGGATAATGACACATCTCAACACACAGCCCCTCTTCTTCACCTCCTCCATTGTCCTCAAGTAGGATTGCCAGGGACCAGTGCAGTCTGGGCCACAAGTTGCTGAGTGACTGTCACCAAGTTCTGCGTTCTGTGAATTCTGAAAGCAAAGCCTCCTCTCCTGGACACTCCCTACCCCGAACCACTTGACTGTCACCTTCAGCATCTATGCTGGTTTCAGTTGACCTTTTGTGGACAGCATACAAAAGGCAACTGCACCGCAGGTGCCTTGGGACATCTCCTGGGTGCAGGGTCCCAGAGCCTTAGGTCTAAATTCACATCAACACCAAGGCCGCTGGCCTCTGTGTTCCCCTGGAAGTGCTCAGCTATTACAGACTGGAAGCTGAGGCCAAACTAGTCCCTTGTGTTGCTACAGGGACTCCTCAGGGACTGTATCATGTAAGCTGGATGTGTGGCCACTTCAGGGGAGCTTGAGGTGCTGGACACTGAGCACACTTGGGGCACACACTGCTGTAGATAATGAAGATGGTAGACCTGGCCTATTCCAGACCTGCCTTAGGGTCCACACTCTGGCACTGCAGCCAGAAGTGGCAGCCGGCCCGACCGGGGTCATTAGGTCCCAGTCTTTAGTTCTGGTCCCTGCACAAATGAAAAGCAGTTAAGTGGCGGTAAATTGTGGTGTTTAGGGGGTGGTGGAGGCAGCCAGGCAAGTCCCTTCAACATACTGTGATTGGTGACAGCCTGAGGCCTGCAGGTGTCCCCACATCAGTGCCAGACCGGAAGCATCACCCCTTGTGTGTCTACTTGGGGCAAAATTGGACCTTGGCTTCCATGAACCCATGAGGGAAATTCTTCTTGCAAGTCACAGCCTCACTAGGAAAACATTGTCCCCAATGCTACCAACCTGAAAGTGTCCTGCAAAGCATAAAACCAGTGAGAGAAAGGGGCGGTGTGGGGACAGGGTGTAGAGGGGAGATGGGTAGATAGACAAAGACAGTGTAGAGAGAGATGGAGAAGAAATGAAAGGTGGAAGAGAAGAGACAGAGAGAAAAAGAGAAAGAGATGGAAAGAAATGAGTTGAAGAGAGAGAAGAGAGAGAGAGAAAGAAAGAGAGAGAGGGAGGAAGGAAGGAAGGAAGGAAGGAAGAGAAAGAGGTGAAGAGAGGTGACTTGGAGAGGCAGAGAAAAAATAGAGGGATGGAGAGAGGGAAAGAGACCAAAGCAGAAAGAAACAGAAAGGAGCACTGGAGACAAAGAAAGGGAGGAGCCATGGTGTTGAAGGTGGCTGAGCTCAAGCTGGGGTCCCCTGGCTGCTCCTGCTCCCCAGCCCCAGGAAAACATCACAGCCTTCCATTTCCTCATTTGTAGATCACTGAGAGTCATTTTTTTCTTTGTCCTTCCCAAGAAACACAGCAAAGAGCCCCAGAATCCCATCCCTACTTCACTGTGCCTTGTCCTCCACAAGCCTCAGTTTCCCCAATGTAAAATAAGCATTGTGTGTATGGGGACAAGCCACTGGGAGTCCAGACTCTGGCTCCCCTAAACACTTTTTCCCACCATGCTGGGGGGGACATTTGTATCTGCTCCCATCCCACCCCAGAGTCCCCTCTTTGAGCTGTGCTCCCCCAACAGATACCCCAGCAACAGCTCAAATGTGACTCTGGGAGCCAGGATGGGGGAAGGGAGGCTCCTGGCGGGTGGGGCGGTCGATGAATTCGAATTACCGTCTGTGATTCATCACCGTGCAGGTCGATAGCCTCGGCCGGCTTCAAATATTGTTTAAATTGCAACTCTGGACTGAAAAAAATTCTTTTTTTTTGTAACTGATCAGAAAAAAATGTACATATATAATAAGACATTCAAAGAAGGGGACAGGAATTCACACACACACACACTCGTGCACACACACTCATGCACACACACCACAAACCATACACATCACACACTCACGATACACACATGCATGCACACATACATGCACGCGCACCCCCCACAAACCATACACATCATACATACACACTTGCACACGCACACACACTTGCATGCACACACCACAAACCATACATATCATACACACACCATACATACACGTACCATACACACACACCGTGTACACATGCATGAACACACACCACACCACCATACATATACATAGACACCATACAAACCACCATGCACATATGCATGAACACATGCATACCCTCCCTTCTTCAGTCTCCGCCTCAGAGTCACTACACACTGGGAAGGGAAAAAGAACCCGCAATATGGACAGGAGGTGAAGATGAAATTGAGGCAGGAAACAATGTTGGATCTGCTTGATTTTCTGAAGGTCCACATGGGGCTGGTACAGAGGCAGCTGGCCATCAGCAGTGGACAGGGAAGCCAGTGGGGGTTGGACTAGAGATAGAACCCTAAAGACCCAAGGCTGTTCAGAACTTCCTGTGGGTGGGTTCTGGGAAAATTGGAGATGGGGCCAGCTGCAGGGTCCCTTGTTCTTACCGTTTGAGACAGGGTTTCCAGGTAATCCAGGCTGGCTGAGGCTAACCCTAGACTCTTGATCCTCCTGCCTACACCCACTGAGTGCTGGAGAGATAGGTATATGCCATCATATCTGGTTTATGTGGTACTGGGCTGGACCTAGGACCCTATGCATGTCAGGCCAGGACTCTCTCCACTGAGCTACAGTCCTGCCTCTCAATTATTAAAGTCCAGGAGTCCTTATGACAGACACACACACACACCCAGGAGGCCCCGCCCCCGCAGGGGGTAGAAAGACTGTTCAGAAGGCTGTACTCACCTCTGTCTCATCCTTGACTGATTCTAGACAAAGGTCTCAGCCTCAGTTACCTGAGAAATGGGAACAGTTGCACAAGCCCCTGAGACTCTGAGAAGGTACTGGGTGGGTGGGTGGCACAAGCCCACATGGGGAAAAAGTGAAGACATCAGTTGGGCTGTGGTGGTGCACGCCTTTAATCCCAGCACTCGGGAGGCAGAGGCAGGCGGATCTCTGTGAGTTCGAGACCAGCCTGGTCTACAAGAGCTAGTTCCAGGACAGGCTCCAAAGTTATAGAGAAACCCTGTCTCGAAAACCAAAAACAAACAAACAAACAAAGTGGAGCCATTGCAGGTGCCCACAGAGAATACACAACACCTGGATGCCCTGTCTCCAGAGCTAACCATTCCCAAGGAGATGCTGGAAGTCCCTAAAATGAGTGCCTTTGCCCTTGAGCAAAGAATCTGCTCAGGATAAGGACCTGCTGACCTGCTAGTCCCCCAAAGATTGCATAGGAATGATTTACAACTTCTCACAGCACTGAGACCAAGGTCTCCTCTGACCACACCCCCAGCCCCTCACTGGGGATTCTAGAAGTGGTGGGCTCTAGGGCATTGCAGAAACAGATAAAGACAGCCGGGTGGTGGTGGCTCACGCCTTTAATCCCAGCACTCGGGAGGCAGAGGCAGGTGGATCTCTGTGAGTTCGAGGCCAGCCTGGTCTACAAGAGCTAGTTCCAGGACAGGCTCCCAAAAGCTACAGAGAAACCCTGTCTCGAAAGAAAAAAAAAAAAAGAAACAGATAAAGACATCAGCTGGGGGTGTCTCTTGGACATGAGGGAAAGACATGGTACTTTCCAGAGCAGTAGCTGCTGTGCCCTTGACATACCAGCAGTCACAGTGGTTTTGAGGCCTGTGTTTGGCCCTCCAGCTCTCATGAAGGTGACAGTATCCCAGGCACTGGTGAGTTGTCCTGTAACACAGGAACACAGGTATATGTATACAGACACACACACGCACACGCACACATGCACGTGCACACACACTGCCCAGGAATCCTCATGGCCCAGGCAGGAGTCGTCAGAGACCTTCAGGGGAGAAGGAAGGCTTTGACTCAACTGGACACTGTAACTTCCTGTCCCCTCCTGATGCCAGTGTCCCAGGATGAGCCTGAGCCAGTGTCTGAGGCCAAGTTCACACCTTCTTTTAGATCCACTAGCCACTTCCTGTGACCACACCAGAGTCTGGTAGACAGACAGGTAGACAATTGGCCCCATGACTGCCTGGCAAGAGGCTGGGCTGTCATTCTAAAGTCCCCTTGAGGGGGAGTTTACATGACTCAGTGGGGAAAGGCCAAGCCTGAGGACTTGGGGTCAATCCTGGGGACCGACATGGTGGGAGAGAACCTACTCCTACAAGTTTGTGATCCCAGCCACATTCATATACACACAAAACAAAATGTAGTTTTAGCTGAGCAGAGGTGGCTGATGCCTTTAATCCTAGTGCTCAGGATGCTGAGGCAGGCGGATCTCTGTGAGTTCAAGGACAGCCTGGTCTATAAAGTTCCAGGACAGTCAGAACTACACAGAGAAACCCTGTCTCAGAAAACAAAACAAGCCGGGCGGTGGTGGCGCATGCCTTTAATCCCAGCACTCGGGAGGCAGAGGCAGGCGGATCTTTGTGAGTTCGAGACCAGCCTGGTCTACAAGAGCTAGTTCCAGGACAGGCTCCAAAAACCACAGAGAAACCCTGTCTCGAAAAACCAAAAAAAAAAAAGAAAGAAAGAAAACAAAACAAAACAAAACAAACAACAACAGAAAGAACAGAAAAGCTTAAGCCCCTTTCAACTAAATTCCTCGCCTGCTGTAGATCCTCTATCAGCTACCGCCAGTCCAATCTGAAACACAAATGCCCATTTTCTCCCAGCAGATCTCTTGGCTCCACTCCCCACCCGGCCAGAGCCCCTAAGTTTCTTCCCTGGACAGCCTTTAGTCTGCAACTCCCTCAGTCCTCCAGGGGAATAGGGCTGGCCTGGCTATCGCGGGACAGGTGAGGAACAAAAGCCAGGAGGCAGCGAAGTTGGGGAGGCTGCAGGAAGCTGGCCGCCCCCCCCCTTTGTATTAGCCTGCACACAGCCTGCTTTAACCAGGGAGTTCAAGCTGGTTTGAATCAAGTTTTTAATTAAAAATAGGCCGTGATCAATACCCTAGGCTGTGCTGGAGGGGGGCGGGGCTGAGCCCGGATGGGGGTGGTGACTGAGAGGTTCACGTGATCCTTAGGCAGCTCATAAGACACCTGTGGC
The DNA here is from genome assembly GCA_028555095.1 of Dicrostonyx torquatus. Taxonomy (NCBI): domain Eukaryota; kingdom Metazoa; phylum Chordata; class Mammalia; order Rodentia; family Cricetidae; genus Dicrostonyx; species Dicrostonyx torquatus. Next base: position 350,349 of record JAQHUG010000434.1, on the reverse strand, counting down.
CTCAGTTTCCCCTAGGCAAAGGGACCCAGACCCTCCCTCATCTGGGAGCTATGCCAGTGGAGACAGCGGAGAGACTTACAGAATTATGATCATGTTGAAAAACCACAGAGAACCGGCTAAAGAGGCGGCAGGAGGTGCCTGGTGTGGACACCTGTACTGGGACCCCATGGGAAGAGGCTTGGGTACCCTGTGCTGTTGGGGTACAGGACTGCTCAATTTGAGACGCTGTGCCCAGGCTGCCAGCAGGCGATCCATGCCTCCGTTTACACCCAGACGCCCCACTCTGAGACGGTGCCCCTCACTCTGAGTCGGCGTCCCCACCCCCCACGTCCAAAGCCCTGGGCGCCTCCCCACGTCCAGAGCCAGGGACGAATCCCCCACGTCCAGAGCCTGGGGCGCCCCACATCTAAAGCCAGTGGCGTCCACCACATATAAAGCCTGGGGCGACCCCTCAACACCGACCTGCGGCGGTGGAAAGGTTGCCAGCTCTGGAGCCGGGAAATCCAAGGCAGTTAGTGCACTGAGTAGAGAGTCTGGGGATCCCCGCTGCGCCCATCTTCCTCCTCCCTTTGGCTAGGCCGCAGAAATCTTTCAAAAGTAATTCTGATTTGTTTTTGAGAGAGTCTCGTGTAGCCCAAGCCCTAACCCTAACCTTAAACCCCACCTCAGTGCAGCTGAAGATGAACTTGACTCCTAGTTCTCTTGACATGCGTATTATTATTATTATTATTATTATTATTATTATTATTATTATTATTTTACTTTTCTGGGTTCTGCAGGGTCCCGATGGATGCTCAGCTGGGGAGCTTCCTAGGTTTCCCCTGGGGCCTACTAGTCCACACCCTGCCACCGGCCTGCAGCTTCTCATTGCTGCAGCCTCCCACAGTCAGGTGTTTGAAAACTGTGGCCACCCTTGGGTGCCAGGACGTACTTCCGGGGACACAGAGCCCTTATCAGTGGATTAATTCACAAACAATTGATCTGCTCACTCACTGCCAGCCTGTTCTGGGTCAGCTTTTCTCTGCTTTCCTAGTCACCTGTTTCCTTTCCAGCCATCTTTTCCTAATTCTTCTCCCAGCTGCTGCCTTGCCGCCTGCAAATGACTCTTTAAACGGTGAAGCTTGGCCTGGGGTGGTGGCACAGGCCTGTCAGCTTTGGCGGCCTGAGCTCGAAGGATGGCCAGGAGTTCTAGGCTAGTTTGGGATACAGGAGTGAAAACATATATATAAATGTGTGTGTATACATGCGTGTGTGTGTGTATGTGTGTGATGTATATGTATATCCAAGTGTGTGGGCGGTGTGCTCTTCACTGACTCGGTTTACCCCTGGCTGCCCCCGGTGGGTGACCCCACCCTGTGACCCTTCAGCTCCCAAGTGTTCCTCATCCTAGAGGGGTGGGTCAGGTGGGTGTGGACTGTTGGTTCCAGTTTGAAAAATGGAGATGTTAAAACCCTCTGGAAGGGAGGAAGTGGGAGAGTGCTGGGAGAGGGGGAGAGCAGAACGGTGGGAGGGAGGTGGGGCCAACCGAGGTACCTTAAGGGGTCCGCCTTTCTAAACACCCTGGGGACTTGTGACCCTGGCTGGGAGGGTGGGGGGAGCACAGCCTGACTGGGCTGAGTCATGGTGATGGGGAGGGAATCCTTGGTCCCAACACCTGCCTCCACCCTGCAGCTGATGGTGGGGCAGGACTTGTCGCCAAGGAAACCGGCCATCATCCCAGCCGGAGACCAGGCTGGTATTGAGTTGTTGGCTGCAGGAGTGTGGGGAGGGAACAGGCGCACCATTGCTGCTGCTCACAGCCTTGGTGGGCAGTTGGGGGGAAAGGACGTGGGTGATAGTGACTTGGGGCACCTGTGGGGCACAGTGCACATGGGAGCCTGGGAAGGGACACCTGGATACCTTCTTATTTGCTTTCTTTTTTAAAAAAAAAAATGGTTTATGAGGCAGGGTCTTATGTAGCCCAGGCAGGCCTCCAATTCCCTAAGTAGCCAAGGATAGACCTTGAACTGATTTGTCTGTGTCTTCCTCTCCAAGACTGAGAGGAGACAGGACAAGCATGAGCCACCTGTTTTATTTAATGAGGGGAATGGAACCAGAGCTTCATGCAGGCTGAGCAAGCACTCTTCCCTCTGAGCCCCAGCCCTGGGACCAATTTTTACAGTGATGGAGCCAAAGCTTTGCATGCAGCGACAGAAAGGGCTTCCTGGGGCAGGAGCCAATGTGGCTGGGCTTTAAGGGGTGCATAGGAGCTGTCCAGTCAGTTCCTGTGGCTTCTAAGGGAAGATCCCAGGAAAGCTGACCAGTGTGAGACCTTGCTAATAACAGGTCCTCATGGCAATATGAGAAATGAGACCCAGATCTCACCTCTTCTCAGACACAGCCCCCTGTGAAGCTGGGGGGGTCCTCTTTTCTTCCCCAATTCATTAAATATTTTTCTGCCACTGCCTAGCAATGGAGAAAAGGGAGTCGCGCCTGGGAACCCCAGAACAACCATGTGTCGGACCCGGATCTGGGGTGATCTGTGCACACTAATGTCTCTAGAATAACAAGAAACCCAGGCACTCTCCGTGCAAATCCAGGGTTCTAAGCGGATTCCACCCAAAACTCGAGGGTATTCCTCCAGGACACAACCCCATAAACGGGGGCGGCTTCCCTCTGCTGGACACAATGGGAACTGCAAGACGATGGGCGAGGTGGATGGGCACACGAATGAACGGATGAATGAATGAATTAATTAATTAATTAATGGATGAATGGATGGATGGATGTAAGGTTTAGAGCCAGGGCGTGGAGGCACTTGGTCGTATTCTTTGTTCTGTAGACACAGCAACAGGAGATGCTGGGGTCCCGACCCAGCCGGTCTAGCCCAACCCACAAGCTCCAGGTCCAAGTGAGAGAGCCTGTCTCAAAAAGCAAGGTGAGGGGCTGGAGAGAAGGCTCCCTGACTAAGAGTGCTCGTGGTTGCGGAGGCCGTGAGTTCAGCTCCCTGAGCCGCATGGCATGGTGGCTCCCAACCCCATGACTCCAGCTCCAGGGGTCCTGATGCCGTCCCACAGGTGCTTGCACTCTCTGCGCATGCTTCAGCACAGACACACATTACACTTTTTTTTTTTTTTTTCTGAGACAGGGTCTCTCTGTGTAGCCCTGGCTGTCATGGAACTCGCTCTGTAGACCTGGCTGACTTCACAGAGATCCTCCTATCTCTGCCTCCCAAGTGCTGGGATTAAGGTGTGTGCTGCCACCACTTTCCGGGCCACAAAGTTAAAAATAATAAAAATAAATCTTTCCTGGTGAAACCCTGCTTTTGGGGGGGGAAAGCAAGTGTGGACAGAAGGGCGCCCAAGGGGGCTTGTATAGGGACAGAGGGACCGGAAGACTCAGTAGGTGGCAGGCACTGAACAGTGTCTAGGTTTTGCTGCTGAAAGGAGAGACCTGCAGACCCACCCCAGCCCTGCAGCAGCCGCAGCACCCATGGGTGGTGGGTGCTCTCTGTCCACACACAGAATGCTGACCGGCCCTGGCTGCAACCCCTAGTGCTGAGCCTGGAGGAGTGGGGATCATGCTGGGGATGATGGGGTTTTGAGGACACCATGGCATGTGGTGCAGATTGAGAAGAAAGGAGGAGAGTAAGCTGGGATGGGCAGCAGAGATGAGGGTTGTGGGATGCGGGTGATGGGCAGCAAACCATTGGTAGAAAATGGGGGGACCATGGGGGAAGGGAGGGCAGGATTGAAGGAGACTGGCAGTATAAGGGAAGGGGAGGAGATGAAGGGGAAAGGGGAGGAGATGGAGGAGGAGGGGGAATAGAGGATATGGAGGTGAAGGCAATGGGGTGGAGGGGATAGGTGGGTGGATGGGTGGGTGAGTGGGTGGATGGGTGGGTGGGTGGATGGATGAGTGGGTGGGTGAGTGGGTGGATGGATGGATGGGTGGGTGGTTGGATGGATGGGTGGACGGACGGATGGATGGGTGGGTGGTTGGATGGATGGTGGATGGATAGAATTTAAAAGCTTGGGCTATTGTTGCTCTCCTCACCTTGCTGGCTCCAGTTGTGTCCTCATCCAGGGATAAGCACCCGGTCTCCTGTGACCATCATAGCACAGTCAGGTCCGGAGGAGCCTCACGCGAGAGTGGCCCCTTCTGTCCATCCACCCGCTCTACCGTGACCAAGTCTATGTGCATATATATGGGGCTCAGGATGGAAACCAGAGCCTCACCATACAGCTTGCATTGACAGTCAGTTTTAAATGTCCCCTTGCAGCAACCCAGGAGGAAGGGAGTCTCAATGGAGGATCATGTAGATCAGGGTGGCTGTGGACCAGTCTTGAGCCTAACTGTGTTTTATTGCTGTCCTTTGTTTGAGTCAGGGTCTCTGTATTATGTAGCCCTGGCTGTCCTAGAACTCGCTCTACAGACTAGGCTGGCCTCAAACTCAAACCAGCCTCTGCCTCCTGAGTGCTGGGATTAAAGGCATGAGCCACCACAACAGGCAATGGGATTGTCTCTGTCCTGTTGTTACCTTAGG
>JAQHUG010000434.1:310919-334778 GCA_028555095.1 Dicrostonyx torquatus | reverse complement strand
GTGACCCACTGCCCACCCCTGGACACCCCTGTCACCCAGTGATCCACTGTCCACCTCTGAACACCTCTGTCATCCAGTGATCCACTGCCTACCCCTGGACACCCTTGTCACCCAGTGATCCACTGCCCACCCCTGGACACCCCTGTCACCCAGTGATCCACTTCCCACCTGTCCCCCTGCATAGAGTCCCACAGTGTGTGTCCTTTCTGTCTGCCTCTCTCACTGACCACAGTGTCTCTGAGGTCACTCATCCTGCGTCCTGGAGTCATTCTCTTTGGAGCACGTGACCGGGCCACATATCAGCCCACGGATGAATACTGGAGCCTACTTCCCATCTGGCCTAAACTACCCCGAAGCCATCTTCCTCCCTCCTGGGGCTCTGAATGACACCTGGCAAAACCCCTAAGGTTTCAGGAGTGTTCTAAGATTTCGCTGTGCTCAGGGATTTGGGCCCCTAGGACACTGGGAGTTGCCAGGAAGCTGTAGGCAGGCACTGCCCCAGACAGGACATAGTCAGTGTCTGTGACAGCTGGGAGGGGCTGGGGTGTCCCCAGCTCTGCCTCACCTTAGGGCGCAGTTTGGAAACAACTCTATGGATGATGCGAAGAGCCAGGACTGGCAGCGTGTTCAGGGCCACGTTGAGGATAATCACCAGCAGGCTGGTGGGGTGGCTGAGCATGTTGTAGTCAGCAACTGGAGACAAAGCAGAGGCAGCCGGGGGTGGGGGTAAGCTCTGGCCTCCTTCCCACTCCTCAGCTACAGGGCACTACTCTGCCAGCTTCCTCCCTCCAAATGACACCAGGTGGTCCCTGCAACCCTCCTGCTATCCCAAAGGTCACTGCCTCCTGGCCATGCCTCCCTATATTCACAAAGGAAGCTCACACAGGAATGGGAAGGTCTTTGGTGAGATCTTGAACAACCACAGACTCTGAGTGAGGCTTGTCATGACAACATAGGAGGCAAGGCTGAGCACGATGCTGCACACACACAGGAGCGTCCAGTACTTAATGACAAGAATAACCTGAACAGGAAGCCAGGAAGTCAGTAACAGGAGGCAGGATGCAGCGCCCCCAGGTCAGCACTGGGGGGCTGGGGAAGAGTCTAGGCTGAGGAACCGAGTTCCAATCCCCAACACCCATGTGGAAACTGAGAGTATGCTCTGAAGCCCAGCACTGGGGGCAGGGTGCCCTGAGGATGGGCCGATCCTTGGTGCTCAGTGGAAGAAGCAGTCTCAGACTGGAGGCTGAGGAGTCCCGAGGAGATGTCAGCGAGTAAAGCACTGGCAGTGTGGGCCTAAGGACCCACTTGGGGCTGCTGGCTGGGTGTGAGCACGCACACGCACACCTGCCATCCTGGCCAGCCCGTGGCTAGATGGGAGGCCATGGCTAGATGGATGGGAGGCCGTGGCCAGGCAGCCTGACGACATCTGCAGCTGTTCTGTAACCGCTTCCTTCCAGATGGAAGTGCTCCATCCTGCAGGAAACTCCGTGAGCAGGAAGGCAGACAACACAAAAAGCTTCAGGAAGTCCCTGAAACTGACCAGATTCACTAGGTCCCTCCCTACCAGAGTGAGACCAGCAGCCAGCCTGCAAGACACAGAAACCAGCTGAGCTGCCTGAAGAGGCTTAGAGCCAGAGTCACTCTTCCGGAAAGGATGCTCCAGCTTTCGGGAGCTGTCACCCATGCTGGGGTGGGCTCCCACTGGTTCACCATGCTGGACTTCCGTGGAATCTGTACTTGAGTCTGTTGTGGGTTCCCTATCTGGGGTGAGTAGACAAGTGTCTTGTATGTCCCCAGGAGATGTCTTCTCACACAACAGCAGCAATGAACAAGACCATGCCTCAATCAGAGCCCGTGTCCAAGGGACTCCTCTGACCTCCATGGCACACGTATGCACAGGCACACATGCAGCCACATCTACATGTTCTCTAAAAGCTTTTTTGAGTTGGGCATGATGGCGTATATATTTAATCCCAGATGTCTGAAGGCAGAGACAGGTGAATCTCACCGAGTTCGAGATCAGCCTGGTCTATCTACTAAATTCTAGATCAGTCAGAGCTACATAATGAGACTTCATCTCAATAAATAAATAAAATAGGGAAAGAAAATAAATAAAAACCCAATATATATACTTTTAGCGGGCAGCCTGGAGAGGTGGCTCAGCAGTTAAGAGTACTTAGTACTCTTGGAGGGCACCTGGGTTCAGTTCCCAGCACCCACATCACCTGGCCCACAAGCACCTGTAACTCCAGCTCCAGCAGATCTGATGCCCTCTTGTGGTCTTTATGGGCCACTATGCACACATGCACACATGTGTATAAATGCGCGCATGCACACACACACACAGCTAAAATGAAACACATCTGTTTGTTTGTTTTCTGAGACAAGGTTCTTTGGGTAGCCCTAGCTGTCCTGGAACTCCCTCTGAAGACCAGGCTGGCCTTGAGCTCACAGAGATCCAACTGCCTCTGCCTCCCGAGGGCTGGTGCACCACCACCACCCTGGTGAAACACAACTGTTTTTTTCCTTTTTTTTTTTTTTTAAAAGATTTATTTATTATGTATCAACATTCCTTCCATGTATGCTTGCATGCCAGAAGAGGGCACCAGATCTCATTATAGATGGTTGTGAGCCACCATGTGGTTGCTGGGAATTGAACTCAGGACCTCTGGAAGAGCAGTCAGTGCTCTTAACCTCTGAGCCATCTCTCCAGCCCAACTGTTTTTTATTATTATTATTATTATATTTGTATTTTCTTTTTAAAATTTATTTATTTCTTATGTATGCAATGTTCTGCCTGCCTGTATGCCTGCACACCAGAAGAGGGCACCAGACCTCATTACAGATGGTTGTGAGCCACCGTGTGGTTTCTGGGAATTAAACTCAGGACCTCTGGAAGAACAGCCAGTGCTCTTAACCTCTGAGCCATCTCTCCAGCCTTGTTTTTGATTTTTTTTTTTAAAGGCTAGAATAGTCAGTGTGAGGTAGATGCCTCCATGGTTTCTCAGGTGTCATGGTCCACCTACCTCCAGGGTGATAGACAGCAGCCCCGAAAATGCCACCAGCACCGCAAAGGACTGGTAGTCACTAGAACTGCCAAACTTGGAAATGTCACTGCTGAGGAGCACCGGCAAGAAGAAGTTGATGAGCGATGTAAGCATGCCGTGGACAATGGCTTGCAGAAAGATGCTGTAGTTGAACAACTCGTCTCTCTGGCCAGCCACGTACAACTCAGGCATCTTCAGGCTCTTCTCCGCAGTCACATCCTGGACAGGAGGCAGAGGCTCTTAGTGGGGTCAGAAGGTGGTGGAGTCCGCTGGCGGGGAGCCCGAGGGCGGGGGAGTCTGAGGGTGAGGGAGTCTGAGGGTGGAAATTCTAAGTGTCTGCAAAAGTTCACTCAGCACATGGAAACATATTCACACAAAATGGCCCAATTTTCCTCCCACTAACAACTAAATATTTCATTTTTAAATGTGAGATGGAATTGAAACTCTTGCTCTCAGTCCCACTGTTCCTCACCCAAATTAATCCCCTCTGGTGGTATTACTCTGGATCATGGATGGGAGGAACAGCATGGACTCTTCTTTCTGGTACCCCCTTCTTATTACACAGAAGGCCAGACAGAAGATCTGGTTCTTGGGGTGCAGGAACCTCTCCAGCCAGAGGTCCCCCTCCCGCAGACCCCCATGAGACAGAGCTCTGGAAATAGCAGGTGGCCTGCTGGGCAAAGACAGAACACGAGGCCCTGTACACACTCACCTGCTCAAACAGACCGATGTACAGGACTGGGAGTGTGGAGTACAGCAGGTTAAAGAGTGCCAGGAACCAGCCTTCATACAGGGGCTGCAAGGGAGGTGACAGCTTCACTAGGGCCCCTGCAGCTGGCGGCTGGTCACCTGGGACAGGCGACAAGCAAAGACAGACATCCAAGTCTGATACTATGCAGCGTGTAAAGCTTTGGAGGTTCTGCAAGCAGGTGGAGAATGAGCTTCTAGATTGTTTTAGAATTGCATCAGGTTTGATTCTGATGAGAACTAGAGGCTAAAGAGCTAGGAGAGACCCAGGAACAGCCAGACCAGCTCTTCTCTTAGAGCTGAGCTAAAAACAAACACCAGGAACCCAGGGTCCAAGCATCCCAATCCTGGGGAAGCTGATAGAGGAGGATGCCCAGGTAGGCCAGCCTGGTCTACAGTTGGTAAGTGTTCACCTTGCACTCATGAAGTCCTTGGTTCTGTGTCCAGCACCACATGTACAGGCTTGGTGCCTCCCCCAGGCTATAGCACAGCTATAGCCCTAGCCACTCATTTTGTAGTTCTGAAACAAGGTCTAACTAACAGCCTGGTTATATTTTATTTTTTAGTTTTTTGAGACAGGGTTTCTCCTGTATAGTCTTGACTGTCTTGGAACTCACTCTGTGGACCAGGCTGGCCTCAAACTCACAGAGATCTGCCTGCCTCTGCCCCAGAGTACTGGGATTAAAGGCTGTGCCACCACTGCCATGCTTAATTTAGCTGTTTTGAGCCAATGGTAATCTTCGTGCCTTATAATCCCCAAAACTGTCATGATAGATGTGCACCACCACACCTGATCTGCCCAGGTGGTCTTGGACTAGTGTCAATCCTCCTGCCTTAGCCCTCACACCGCCACACACCTGTGCTGTAAAGCCGTTGAACATGGAGAACCATATCTGAGCCATCATGCTGGCCACCGTCTTGTAGAAAAAGTAACGCAGGAACTTGCAGACACGCATGTAGGACCAGCGCCCGTGTACAAGGAGCAGTCGCTGCAGGTAGCAGAATTGGGCCAGCACGAAGTCGCTGTTCTGAACCGCCTGCATGCCCTCCTGACCTGCCAGCCCCACGCCGATGTCTGCAGCTGCAGGGGCCATGGCAGCCCATGTCAGCCATCCAGGGGCCCAATCCCCAGGTTCCAGACTCTCCCACCCCCAGCTACAGGTCCGCCACCTACTCTTGATCATGTTCACGTCATTGGCTCCATCTCCGATGGCCAGCGTCACCACCTGCTGGTATTTCTTCACCAATGCCACCACCAGGGCCTTCTGCTTGGGCGTCACCCTGCAGCAGATGACAGCTTGACATTTGGAGGCCAGGTCTACAAAGGCCCTCTCCCTCCGAACCTCAGGGCTTTCGCCGGTCTTGGAGGCGTCTGATGGGGACTGTGTCAGGGAGGATCCAATGTTTCGCCACATCAGGGAGATCCTCCGCGCCTGGAGGAAGTCCATCCTGGACATACCCGGCTCCTGAGGGGCCTCATCCACCACTGCATTCTGGACCAGAGCTCGGGGCTCCTTGCGCAAGGACAGGAGCAGCTGATCCTAGTGTCGGGTGTAGGGGATGGGACGGGGGCGAAGGGGCTTGGGTCACTAGGCCTGCATTCCTGTTCTTAGTATGTGCCCCCCCCCGCAGGTTTCCCCAGCCCCACTGTTCCTGGCCCCCACCACTCACCAGAAACTCTCCGTTGATAACCAAGGCTATGTTGTGGTGAGTCATCATCTTGAACGCCCTCTGCTGTTCGCTTTCGTTCCAATAGTTCTCCAGTAAACGTCTGTGGGGACAAGGATGGATGGAAAAGTGGCACCATCGTCCTAGCCAGGGGACCGTGTGAGAGTGCCAGAGAGAACGACCTGCTTACTTGATGTCCTTATCTTCCAAAATGAGCATGTTCTCCGACAGCAGCTTGCACGCGAAGCCGATGTTCACCGCAGTCTCTGTAAACCCATCCAGGTGTAGGCACTCTGGCTCAGCGCCAGGTCTAGGAGCCCCGCCCCGCAGTCCCCGCCCACCACGGAGGTCCTCGTCCCTTGCGGCCTCACCCCCCCCCTTTCCCCACCTCCTGGCTGGCTGCATGTCATAACAGAACTGGCCAATCAGAAATAGCTGTGGAACTTTGGCCGCTGGGTCTGGGGAGTCTGAAAAGGAGGCGGATGCGAGCGGGGTAGCAGGGAGGTGGGGTGGAGCAGGGATACTGAGGCCCACCACATTTTAAGCAAACACGAAAATGTCAAATTTATTTGAAAGTCAGAAGCGAAAAGTCAAAAAGAAAACAAACTGAAAAAAAAAACCCAAAATTAAAAACCTCAAAAATTGTCAGAGCGGACATGTCTACTATACATGGGTCCTAGGGAGCGCCTCAACGCTGACCTGTAGGCCAACAGGTCACCTCAGGGCAGGTGTGTCTTCAAGGATGTGAAGGGGTCCCCACCCCGCTGTGTGATGGTCACGATGAAACTCCGGGAGCGCAGGGGTTGTGCGAGGCACGTGTCCCACTCCTGGAGAGCCCTGCGGCCGGTGCAGCACCCCTGGTGCAGCATGCATTCTGTGGCAACAGAGCCAGGGACCCACCTGGCTTGTCCCCGGTCAGCACCCACATTTTAATGTTCCCCTTTTTGAGGCACTTGATGGTCTCAGGGACACCGTCTTGCAGTTTGTCTTCAATGGCCGTGGCTCCCAGCAGCTGGGAAAGGTGAGCGTGGGTTCAGGCACCAAGACTCAGATGGCAGGAGCTCAGTGGCCGGTCCCCACCCTCCCTGTCACCCACCTGCAGGTTCTGCTCCATCTTGTTATACACGTGGTGCAGGGCCTGTGCCCGGTTCTGCAGCAGGACTGCGGCCTCCTGGTGCTCGGGTTCCCACTGTTTATAGGTGTCCTCCGCCACCTCCTTGTAAGCCAGGCACAGGGTGCGCAGGGTCTGCTCCGCGAAGGCCTGTGGGTACAGGCGCCCGACCACCAGTCCTCACCAGTGCCTTGGTGCCTCTGGACCTTTGCACAGGTGGCACCCTCTCTAATACCCTCTTGCATGTATGTGTGGCTCAGCAAATTCTTTCTTAAGACTTGATATCCCAGGCTAGCCTGAGTTCCTCACCCTCCTGCCTCAGCTCTCCAGAGCTGGGGTGGTAGGTGTGTATGTCTACACCCCAGCTGCTCAGTGGATTTTAAGGTCCTATCCCATCTTAGGGTCCCTGCCCTAAGACTCCTCCTAACATCACCATGGGGGAGGGTCCTCCCTCTCAGGCCCCCGAGCCTGTCTGGAAAATGTCACTCCTGAAGGACAGGGCTCCAGGGAAAAGCGCTCACCCACTTCTCATGGCCCTCTGTCCCTGTCCTGTGATGGCCCTGGGAGCCAGGACCACGACTATTGGCTGATGGGGATTTGGTTGGGGGGGAGCTTAGGCTTGACTGGATCACCTCAGACAGGCTTGTGTTCTTCACTGGACCTCAGTTTACCCACCCGCTCATGGAAAGCTCATCTATCTGATGGAACCCCTGGACTCTGGGTCTTCAACCTGCTCAAATGTATGTGACTGCCTCTGTCTACAGCCGCGCACACTGGCCTTCCCCAGGAGGAGACTCACAGACAAGGCTTCCTCTGTGGTGGCCTCCATGGCACCCTTCTTGTGAAGACGCTCCAGGATGACTGTGTCAGCACCCTTGGTGTAGAGGCAGATGGAGCCCTCTGGATTTCGGACTGTGGGGGTTGGTAAGGTTCTGACGTCTGCTTGCCACTGTGCAAGGCACAGGAGCAGCAGGGAGAGGCCTGGGGCTCACCAAGCACTGACATCCGTTTCCGAACGCTGTTGAAATCCATCATGGCCAGAACCTGGTAAACCCGTTCCTCCCCCAGCTCCACTAGGGTGATGGTGTCCTGGGTCCGAGACCGAAACACATAGCCAAAGTTCCGAGCAGCAGTGACCAGTGCCTCCTCATCAGGGGAGGCCGCCTGATACAGCAGCTGGTCTGACAGAGAAGGGGGGTGGGGTGAGAAGGGAAGGGGTGGGGTGAGAAGGGGAGGGGTGGGGTGAGAAGGGGAGGGGTGGGGTGAGAAGGGGCCATCTCCCAGCCCCTTGGATGGGGACCACACAACAGATTCTAACTTCAGTTCTGAGGTAGGAGAAACACACAGTCCCTGAGGCTTGGGAAATTGGCTGAACAGCCCCCAGGCCCTGGTGACTTCAGTCCAAGAGGCTGAGTTGGTGGCCCCAGGGCAGCAGGCAGAGACAAACGGTGCCTGGCCACTCACTGTCTTTCTCCTGTACCATCACGGTGTGGCAGATGGCGAGCAGACGCCAGAACTCCTGTACTACTGTGTCCTGCTGGCCTTTCACGATGTGTTCCAGCTCCTTATTGTAGAACTGGAGTTTGCCATCGGCGAACGGGTTCCAGGCATATGGGTTGCGCTGGGAGATGGCAGGGTGCAGGCAGGGTTAGGTGATCTGGCACTCACCTCACCTAGGCCTACCCTGCGCTGCATCAGCGAGGCAGGCTTCACAGGGCTCACCTTCCGGAGCATCCCATGCTCATCATCCGAATCTGGGGAAGAAACTTGCTTCAGGATGTGGCTTCCTCAGGACCCCTGGTTCCTGCTCCAACTTCAGACTTCCAGGGGACACTTGATATCATCCTCAAGCTTGGGACCACATGGCCATTGGTCTGGTTCTGAGCTCAGGTGCTCATTAGCAGATCCCCAGGGCAACCTCACTAGGAAGCTGGGGGGCGTGGGCTAGGGGCCTCACCGTAGATGCAGCCATTGATACAGCACTTCTTGAAGGTCATGATGTTCTGTGTCAGCGTCCCTGTCTTGTCGGAGAAGATGTACTGCACCTGCCCCAGCTGGTCGTTGAGACTGGTGCTGCGGGCCTTAGCCGGCATGTCCAGGGGCTCATAGTACATATTAAGGTCCCAGTTGATGAAAAAGCTGTTGCCTAGGTAGATGAACTCGGCACTGCAAATGGCCAAGTCCATGTTCAAGTCAGTTTGGCTCCAAGTTCCACACCCTGTGGGGAGGGACCCCCAGGCCTGCCCTGAAGCTTACATGATGAACATAGCCATGGGCACCATGACGCTCAGCAGGATGAGGAAGCCCCAGAAAATGAAGAAAGACTCCACGGCCTCTGTGCGCGCGTGCAGTGCCAACACGTACAAGTGTTTGCCTTTGAATTCCTTCACCATGAAGGTGAAGCCCAGGGTTAACAGCAGGGACACAATCACGAGGGATATGAAGATCTGTGGGGTGGATGGAGAGGGGTGGAGGTGCTGCACACGCGGATTTATCCAGGGGCTGCCCGGGCTGAGGGAGGACAAGAGAGCAACAGGGCTCTCGGAGTTCTAGTCTGGCTTTGGGGCTCTTTGTCTTTAATCCAAGCTGGTCTCTAAGTCCTGATCCTCCTGCATCAGGCTGCCATAAAACATAATACAAAAGGAGCCCGGGGTAGGCCTGTCACCTTAGCGCTGGGTGCAGGCTGGAGAATCAAAGTTCAAAATTAGCCCAGAGTTTTTAGAAAAAAAAAAAGGAGGAAAAGGAGGGAGAAGGCCACAGGGGACCCAGAAGACATCACCTCATTCATCGGGAGTCCCCACAGGCTCTCCCAGATGCCTTACCAAGATCACCAGCTTGTTCATCAGCCGGTCCAGCTTGGTTCTCTTCGTATGAATCTTCCCACAGTTCTTCATGATCTTCGTGTCTAAACCTGCAAGATTTATTTCCATCTGTTATCTACCTCATAACATTCAAAAGTCCATGCATGTATCCATCCATCATCCATCCATCCACCCACCCACCCACCCATCCATCATCCATCCATCCATCCATCCACCCACCCATCAATCCATCCATCCACCCATCCAATCAGAGTGCCGACCACTAGCCCAACTGACAGTACCCAGGGCCCATATCATGTAGGCTTTGAGGTCCCTCACCAACTTCACAATTCTCCCTTAGTTCCCCAATCCAGAAGCCCAATGCGCTGTACCAGCGTAGATGACTAGGCCGTAGCAGGTGTCTGTGTTGCGGATTTTGCAGCCACGTAGAAGGAGGTTCCCGATGTCCAGCGCGTACTTCCTGTTGTTCCACTCAAGGCTTCCCACAAAATGATGCATCCGGCTGTTGGGTTCCTCACAAGTCACTGTACCTGTGGGACCCAGTGAGCAGCAGCCACATGACCTCCGCACTGGTGCTGGTCCTGCAGTTTCCTGCCACATCGCTGTCACTATCCAACCCAGGCCACCCTCCTGGCATCCCAGCACCATCTCCCAGCTTCCTCGAAATGCACTAGAGCTGACCCATCATGGCCTCAGGACTTTTGCATATACTACTGCTCCTGCAGCCCAATTGCCTGCCCTCCCTCCCTCTCTAGCCCCGTCCCTTGTGGCTGAAAACTGGATGGACATTGCTGCAATGTCCATGCCTTTGATGACATCAGTGTCTGTGACCTTCCCAGGCCTGCAGAGAAGTGACCCACAGGAAGCAGGAAGGCAGCTCTGCTCAGTGCAACAACGTAGCCAGAGCTGCTTCAGACTTCTTGAGTCTCACCCACAGAACCGTTTATTTTAGGCATATTTAAGTATGGCACAATTTGGTGAAAATTTATTCTGGTAGTAATTAACTCAATTCTGTGTGTGTAACAGTGCATAAATAAATCTCCTTAAGGAGCAAGATAGGTCTGCATTGAAATTCTGTGAAGCCCATAAAGAAATGTTTTAGAAAGGTGGTGGTGCGTGCCTTAAATTATGGCACTCGAGAGGCAGAGGCAAGCAGATCTCTGTGAGTTTGAGGACAGCCTGGTCTACAGAGAGAGTTCCAGGACAGCCAGGGAAAAACAGAGAAACCCTGTCTGGAAAAAAATTAAAATTATTTTTAGCCGGGCGGTGGTGGCGCAAGCCTTTAATCCCAGCACTCGGGAGGCAGAGGCAGGCGGATCTCTGTGAGTTCAAGACCTGCCTGGTCTACAAGAGCTAGTTCAGGGGTTGGAGAGATGGCTCAGCGGTTAAGAGCATTGACTGCTCTCCCAGAGGACCCGGGTTCAATTCCCAGTACCCACATGGCAGCTCACAACTGTCTGAAAATCCAGATCCGGGGGATCTGACACCTTCCCACCAATGCACATAAAATAAAGTTAAACAAACCAAAAAAAAAAAAAAAAAAAAAAAGCTAGATCAGGACAGGCTCTAAAGCCACAGAGAAACCCTGTCTCGAAAAACCAAAAAACAAACAAAAATAAATAAAATTATTTTTAAAAATCAACAAAATGAAGAAAAGATAAGCATCTGAGGATGCTTGGTTCCAGCTGAAGGCAGCCTAACCCATGATCCTCTGTTGTCTTAAGAGACCAGGGCCGGCTGAGTGGTGGTGGTACACACCTTTAATCCCAGCATTTGGGAGGCAGAGGCAGGCAGGTCCCTGAGTTCAAGGCCAGCCTGCTGTACAGTGAGAGTTCCAGGACAGCCAGCACTACACAGAGAAACCCTGTCTCAAAAAACTAAGAGAGAGAGAGAGACAGACAGACAGACAGACCAGTACCTAGTAGTCATGTGTTTCCCAAGGAGGGACAAGTAGGGAGAATAGGCAGGGACTCGATGTTTGGCATTTTCCCTGGAACCCAGACACCAGAGATGTTTGGCATGGACAATTTCTTAGGGTCCTGACTTGTTGATCACCAAACATTCCAGCAGGGGGCAGCTCTGTCCTTCAAAGACCGGGGAGAGCAAAGGAGCGCCTCTGCCACCACACAGGGTCTCCTTTTCCTTCTCACCTGACACACTAAGTGAGTGTGTGCTGTGTGCCAGGTGCTAGGCCTGCAGGGCCTGGGGCCACTGCCTGGTGGGGGAGGAGGCAGAGGTCTTTAGGAAGGCCTGGAATGTGAAACACAGTGGCTCATTCCTTCAGGGGAGGGAATGCAATACCTGTTCTCAACCCAGAGTTGGTGACCTTTGTGCCCTGAGGCCAAAGACCACACTGAATCTTTTCCCAGACCCTTACTGTATTTTTTTTTTAACTTAGTCAATTTATGGAACGTATCTTTTTGTTTTGTTTTTTGACATAGGGTTTCTCTGAGTAACAGCCCTGGAACAGTACTGGAACTCACTTTGTAGACCAGGTTGACCTTGAACTCACAGAGTTCCACCTGCCTCTACTTCCCCAGTGGTGGGATTAAAGACCTGCCCAATCTTAATTTCTTTTTATATTTAACTTTACTTCATATGCACTGGTGTGAAGGTGTCTGATACCCTGGAACTGGAGTTACAGATGGTTGTGAGCTATCATATGGTTGCTGGTAATTGAACCTGGGTCCTCTGGAAGAGCAGCCAGTGCTCTTAACTGCTAAGCCATCTCTCCAGCTCCCTCCTCCATGACCGTAAATTTTAAAATACACATCTATGCACAGGTGTGTGCACATGTGTGCAGGAGCCTGTGGAGCCCAGAGGCACTGGTCCCTTGGGGCTCGAGTTACTGGCTGTTGTGAGTCAGTGAGAACCAAACCCAGGTCCTCTGCTAGAGCAGCCAGTGCTCTTAACCCCTGAGTCACCTCTCCAGCTCTCAGTCCTGAGTTCCTCCTGCCTCAGCCTCCTGTGCGCTAGAATTATTGCTAAGTTCCAAGGAAGTTTAAAGACCAGCCGGGGTGCTGTGGTTTGAGAGAATGGCTGAGTCTATACCACTTAGTGCTAAAACAGGAAAAGGTCAAACTTCTTACTTGGCCTTTACAATAGGACCATAAAAACACCTCCAGCAGCATGGGCACTTTCTGTGGTAGAGGAGGAACTACAGAGGGGCAAGGGGTCCCTCTCCATGGGTGGCAGTGTGGTAGACGCTACTCAAGCACACAAGCTGGCAAAGGCACAGGACTGGAACTGAACTGTGCAGGGCCCCACCCACCATCCGTATCGACCCAGCAAAGGAGGCGTAGAGAAGCACACAGGGCTGCCTCCATTCCCTCACCCTGGAAGGAAGCCATCTTCTTTGGGCTAGTAAGCTCACGGTGTGTGACCATCAAAGCCTGTCTGAACTTCAAGTTGGTCTCCCTGGGGACAAGAGCGAGGTGTAAAGTCATGAAAATGTGGCAGTGGATGACACCCTGTGTTGAGAAGTTGTAATTCCTTCAGGCCCTTGACCACTTTTGCCGAGCGCCTGCTGTATCCACAGAAAGATGAGACCCAGAGAAGAAGATGGCCTTGTCTGAGGCCACACAGAATACCTGCCCCTGAGTCAGGGCTGGGCCATGGCTGTCTGACCTGGGTACAGACACACTGGTACCCTGAAGGCTTAGCTGGACTACCTGGCTATCTCTTTCAGCCACAGGTGAAGCAGGGTTGCTCTGTCGCCCAAGCCCCCAGGGAAGCCATAGCCTCTTACCCATCAATGTCTGCGGTTTCCACATAGCACAGGCTACTGGGCTCTGTGCTGGCCAGCAGGAGCATGTCAGCCTGCGGTGGAGCAGAAAGGCAGCAGCACTGTTGGTGGACCCTCCCCTAGGGGCGCTCGTGGGGGGGCTCACCGGGAGGATGCTGTCTTTGCTGAGACACATCACATGCCCCACAGCGGACCCTCCCCTAGGGGCGCTCGTTGGGGGGCTCACCGGGAGGATGCTGTCTTTGCTGAGACACACCACATGCCCCACAGTGGACCCTCCCCTGGGGCGCTCGTGGGGGGGCTCACCGGGAGGATGCTGTCATTGCTGAGACACATCACATGCCCCAGAGCAGACCCTCCCCTAGGGGTGCTCGTGGGGGGGGCTCACCGGGACGATGCTGTCTTTGCTGAGACACACCACATCCCCCACGCACAGATTCTTCCATTTCTTCCACAGGAAACTGCAAGGAGGGGGGCATGGAGTCACTGCGCGGGCGTGGCATACTCCCCCATGTGCCCAGCTCCTCTCCTGGAGCTGCTGCAGTTGCCACCTCTGGAGCCCTTGATCCTACTGAGTCACCATCCTGCAAGGCCCAGGTCGGCAGCCACTGCCCCCAGTAAACCTTCCCCAACCTGCTTCTGCCCTCAGACAGGGCCCATGTCTCCATGCAATGCTCTCCAGCCTTATTCATGTACTTCCTAGCCTTCCTTCAAGGGGCACTCCCTATCTGAACCCCAAAATCTACAGAGCAAACTGTCAGGTCCCCATCCGAGAGCCACTTCCCCTCAGCTGGGATGGACTTAGTCCTGGTTATGTTATTTTGTCAACTTGACAAAGTGTCACCTGGGAGAAGGGACTCTCAGCTAAGAAAAAGCACCCATCCTATTGGCCCATGGGCACGTCTTTATCTTGATGGATGACTGATGTGGGAGGGTATTGCCTGAAAGGCCCCACCCCGGCCCATCCACTGTGGCTCTGGGCTGTGTAAGGCAGCAGGCCCAACAAGCCCTGGGAAGGAGGAACATGGCCTCTGCCTCAGCTCCTGCTTTGAGTTTCTGCCCGACTTCCCTCATGATAGGCTGGAGCTGTGAGCTGAAGCAAACCCTTTCCTCCCAAGTTGCTTTTGGTTGTGGCGTTTATCACAGCCACAGACACCAAACTAGGACAGTGTGGGAAGGTGCTAGCCACTCAGCGGCTCCCCCCAGGGTTAGTCTCCTTGTCCTCAGATGTCCCCAGCCCTCACCTCTTTCCTCTCAGGATCTGGCAGGGCCTGTTGTTGATGATATTATCGCTCCTGTGTCGACCCTGGACCAACAAATGAGGATCTGAGAGGCAGCCCTTTTCCCTGTCCCCGGTCCCCACTCCACCCCAGAGTGGATGCCCAAGAGACAGGTAGAGGCAGAGGGTACCTGCCTACAAGTGCTCCCAGGTGAGCCTGGAGGCCCAGCACACCCTGCCCCAAGGCCCCCACCCCGGGCTCACTCTGTTCCCTGTGTGTGGTCTGGGGACAGTCCCAACCTCCCATACCCTGGCCAATGCCACCCTAGCCTCACTCACGATGTCATCCACCAGGTCACGGGTGGCTCGGATCACAAGCAGACAGACCAGAGGTGCAAAGAGCGTGAACCAGGGCAGTGTGGAGATCTCAGGGATGCCCTGGAGGTGCCAGGAAGTCACACTAACCTTCCCCCCACCAACCTTCCCTTTCTGTCTTGTCCTCTCCTAGAAGTCAGGTTCCTCCTCCTTCAGATCTGAGCCCTGTCCTCTGTCACCTCCAGGAAGCAGCGGCAGAGCACTGCCCTGGCCCTTCCTAGACCGCCACTCTCCCCACGTCTCTGGCAAACAAAGGCCATGGTGGGACAGGGCCTGGCTGACTCCCCACACACAGCAGGTACTCCATACATGTTTTGTAATTTGACAGGTTAAAGCAGAGCAGAAACGAGGTGCTGGGCTAGTGGGGGTGTACTTGAGACACTATTCACAGCTGGGAGGGGAGGCACCTCCACCCAGGGCACACCCCTAGGCCAAGCATCAACCAGGTACCAGGACCTGTCCCAGTGGAGGGCATCCACGCCATTCTCTGAACCCAGGCAGGTGCCAGGATCTGTCCCAGTGGAAGGCGCCTGCGCCATTCTCAGAGCCCAGGCAGGCGGGTGGGGCTGAGGGAAGCCGGTGAAGCCCCACAGTGCTAAGTGCCTTCCTGATCCTGCAACCAGCATTTACTGAGTGCTTGCTGAATACAAGGCCTCAGGACAGTGTTTGCTGAATACGAAACCTCTCTCATGCACCCACCTTTGGCTTTCAGGATATATGACACCCTCCTGCCTGCCAGCATATAAGAGGGGAGGCGGGAGCCCATCACAGAGACTTCAGAGAGATGCCCCCACCGAAGGTGGCTCCTGTGACCCTGAGGCCCCACCTCACCTCACCTACACTCTGCCCACCACCTCGCCCCGCCTCCGTCCCGCCCCGCCCACCTGTAGGATGATGATGAGAAGAAAGTAGAGATTGGACATACGATGAAACTGCTCAAACAGGTTCAGAGGCAGGAAGGAGAAGAAGTTGTACTTGGCTGTGTGGATGGCGTTGCTCTAGAATGAGAGCCCTTAGTTGTCGTCTGCCTGCAGAAGCCCTCGCCGGCCCTGCCCACGGCACCTGGCTCCCCACCTGTCCCACCTTGCAGACTCCCACGAAGCCTTGGCAACATCAACAAAGCATACACCAGGCCAGTACCGAATGCCTACAGGTCTTGAGGATTAGGAAACCACAAGGCTTCCAGCCAGCATCTACTGAGCACCTGCTGAGTGCAAGTCTTTCAACGGGCATTATCTGAGGTTCTACTTAGGGCAAAGTCATGGAGCTGAGTGAGACATAGCGAGGGACTGTGGGTAGGCCTGGTGGGAGCACTGAACTGGCAGCTGTTGGATTAGTTCACTAGGAAGGAAGTGGAATTAGGGACTTAGAATGATATTACTGTCATCATGGTTAAAATAAGGGCAGCAGCAGGCATGTCATCCCAGCACTCAGGAGGCTGTGCAGAAGGATCCTGCCTGGCTGACAGAGGGAACTGAAGGTCACCCTATATTTGTATATTGTATAAAGGGTAAATGTGTGCTCAAGTGTGGAGCCCCGCCTAGAATCCCCCAGTGAGGGGCTGGGGGAGTGGTCAGGGTGGAGCCCCGCCTAGAATCCCCCAGTGAGGGGCTGGGGGAGTGGTCAGGGTGGAGCCCCGCCTAGAATCTCCAGTGAGGTGCTTGGGCATGGCTCAAGAGATGGAACTCCAGCATTCAGAAGCCTTTGGTTCCATTTCTAATCCTATAATAAATTCCCTAGCACTGGAGAAGCGGAGGCAGAAGGATTGGGAGTTAAAGTGCAAGTCAGGGTACCTAGTGAGGTACCCTTTTTTGTTTTGTTTTGTTTTGGTTTTTTGAGACAGGGTTTCTCTGTAGCTTTTGGAGCCTGTCCTGGAACTAGCTCTTGTAGACCAGGCTGGCCTCGAACTCACAAAGATCTGCCTGCCTCTGCCTCCCGAGTGCTGGGATTAAAGGCGTGTGCCACCACCACCCGGCGAGATCTCCTTTCAAAAAAACAACTCTTGAGACTCCCAGGGTGGATCCTGGCTCACCATAAGGTCAGGTGCTGGGTGGGCACCCTGGGGCGCAGCTGTCAGGAGCAACTCACCTTGTACTTCTTCTGTCTCCAGCACAGGAAGCCTTTCTTTCTGAACTGCTTGTGGTAGGCATGGTTATTGGCCTTCACCTCCCAGGTGAACGCTGCGGGGGAGGGGCGGAGAGGGCAGGAAGGCTGGTGCTGCTGGGGCTCCACCAGGGACAACTGCCAGTGCATCACCCTGGAGCCTGAAGGCTAATAGGCTCCCAGGGGCCCCAGGTACAGTGATGCCCATCTCAGGCCTGGAACTTGGTAAACACCAGGACTGGACAGGGGAGCCACTGGGAGCCCAATGGTCTCTAGATGGGCTGTAGGGGCAGTGACAGATGGACTCTTACCCCCAAGCCCTCAGGGATTAGGGTCTCAGGACTCCATGATGACCTGACCACTGAGCTCCAGCCCTGGTGGCCCACTCTAGTACGTGGTACCAGCTGAGGGTATACCCGTCACCCAGTGCCTCCCTCTCCACACTGCCTTACTGGGGACACTGGACCGCACCTGTGTCTTTATCATCTAGGTCTTCCCCAAGGTGAACATCATCCATGCTGGTGGGGCTGTGGGATTGGGAGGAAAGAGCCCTAAGTCACAATCACCCTGTCTCCACACTTCTTCCGGGTAGTGTCTGTCACTGCCTTCAAGGACCTTGAGGTCTCCTCTCTAAAAGAGTACCTCACAAGCTCGGCCCATAATCTCCTGCCTGGGAGGCTGAAGCAGAAGAATTGCTTCAAGTTCCAGCTCAACCTGGGTTGCATAGCAAGACGCTATCTTGGAGTAAAAACAAAGGCTGGGTGTCGCTTAGAGGAGGCATTTATCTCGTTCACCCCTCTTGTCCATCTCAACAGTCAGCCTTACATCCCCATCTATCCCCAGCACCCAGGATGAGGGACAGCAACCACAGCAAGGAAGCCTGGCTGCCCCTCTAGTCTCCTCTTCCTGCTCCACCTGCTCCCCACACATGCTCAACTCATGTTCATGGACTGACCCAATGGGGCCGAGGCATGTGTGTGACATCATCTCACAGCCTGTGTATGTGAGCATATAGCCATTTAAACATAGATCTGGCCTGGTGTGGAGGCACATGCCTTTAATTCCAGCACTTGGAACATGGAGGCAGGTGGATCTCTGTGGTCTGGCTGCTAAGTGTAGTGACAGATGTCAACCTGATAACCTTTCTGATGATTTATTTATGTTTTTCGAGACAGGGTTTCTCTGTGCAGTCCTAGCTGTCCTGTAATTCTCTCTGTAGACCAGATTGTCACAGAGATCTGCTTGCCTCTGCCTCCCAAGTGCTGGGATTAAAGGCATGCACCACCATTGCCTGGCATGATGGTTTATTTTTTGAGGCAGGATCTCACTACACTGACCAGGCTGGCCTTGAACTCATGATTCTCCTGCTTCAGGCTCCTGGAATAGCTAGGGCGACAGAGGTTGCTACCACACCTGGCTGGTCTGGGAACTTGGGCCTGGTGTTGTAGCTAGGGACCCTAGTTCCCACTTAAATCTATACAAATTGTACCTAGGCAAGCAGCAGGTGCCCCCACCCCGGGAACACTTCACCCCCATATCCTCCACTCCAGCAATCTCCTAGCTTGCCCAGATGTGCTGTGTGTCACCCCCACCACACACACAACATCCTCCCATCCCTGATAGGTTCCTCACCCTTCAGTTCTCATTCTGTACTTCCCAGACCAGCCCGTCTGGATCCTGCGCCTCCTTGGGGCTTCCTGAGTAGCTGGGATGTCCCCCATCCTGCCTCTAGTCACCTCTTCTAGAGCTTTCACAGTCTTAGTCTGCTGCACCCCGGCTTCTCTCCAAGGGACAGGGACTGTGGGCGTCTGAGTCACGTGTGTCCCAGGGCATCCTCCTGGCTCAAGACCAGGTTTGTCCTGGGAGACTGAGCCCTGCCTTTCCTTGATCATCAGAGGAAAACTGAGGCTGGGAAAGGAGGTGGGAGGAATGGGGTGAGGAGACCCGCCAGGCAGCTGTGATTCTAGAGGACCCATAGTTCAGCGGTTCTCAACCTTCCTGATGCTGCGACCCTTTAGAGTAGGTTCCACGTGTTGTGGTGACCCCCCTAACCATTAAATTATTATTATTATTATTATTATTATTATTATTAGTAGTAGTAGTAGTAGTAGTAGTAGTAGTAGTAGTATTTTTGAGTATTTTTGTTTTTTTTTGAGACAGGGTTTCACTGTGTAGCTCTGGCTGTCCTGACTCTCAGAAATTGTCTGTCTCTGCCTTTGAGTGCTGGGATTAAAGGCAAATGTACCCTCACCAGGCCCAGCTCCATTATTTTGTTACTATTTCATAACTGTAATTTTACTATTATTATTTGATTGTAAAGTTAATATCTTGTGTTTTCCAATGGTCTTAGGCAACTCTAAGGGGTCAAGAGACGCCCCCTCCAAAGTGTATCTAGTGCAGGAACACCGCCCACTCACCAGACACGCCATTGGCAGTGCCCGCTGGTGGCCACAATGCACAGTCCCAGTAAACTCCTTCTAGTGGTCACCAGATTGTCGGGTCAGTAAACCCCCAACTCGGTGTCTGATTTTATGAACCTCTAGGGGGCGCCATCTCCTGCATTCAATGCTGACACCCCAACCCTGTGACCTGCAGAGCCCTGAGAGGTCACACATCGGTCCTGGGATGCACAGCTCGTGAGTATCGGTGCTCACCTGCGAGGGCCGGGCTTGGCGGGGCTGGGCTGCCTAGGGTGGGCCGCCAGCGGCGTCCAGGGGCGCCGATGCTGTGGGAGCTGTTAGCCTGGCGCCAACGGGTCTGAAACGGGCGGCACGGGCGTGGGGGCGGGGCATCGAGAAGGGGCGGGGCCTACCAGAGCCTTAAGGGAGGGGAAGGGGGGCACAGGCAGCTGGACTGGGCCTGGAGAAGGTGGGGCTTAGTTGAGTGGCATGGGTGTAAGGGCCGGGCAGTGTTGTGAGTGGGACCAGGTCGTTGTGGTGTGGCCAGGGCCATGCTTTTGTGGGTGGGCCAAGAATGGACTGGGTCATCATGGGTGGAGGCCAGCTTTCGTGGGCATCTATGGATTGTGGATAAAGCCACGCCTCGTGGGTGGTGTCAGGTTTCATGGGTGGAGCTATGCCTCACTGAGGCCCACCATGGGCCAGAAACGGGGGGGGGGGTTGGGCACAGAAGTATGGACAGAGAAGCTTTGCTGAAAGGTCAGGCAGGGGTCTGCTTACAGCCTCTGAGGGCTAGACCTAGGAAAATTGTGAAAGGGTGACGTCATGGCCCAGGAGTCAGGCTGCAAATGGATGGGGCAGGCCATCCCTGAGGTATCAGGAAGGGACCCGGTGAAGGTCAGTGGGCTTCATTCTGCAGGGCCTTGAGACCCACAGATTGAGAACCACTTGTGTAATCATGGGATGCATCTCATACCCTTTTGGATGGCCTTTATCTGGGAGACCCCCTACCTGACTCTCCAGGGGAAGGGGTAATTACAGTGGGACAGGGACTCATCCAATGCAAAGCCAGGGTAGGCTAACAAAAAAGGTCCTTGTGGGCTGGCCTCCTACCAGGGGCGAACCTCCAGGGGACCTTGACATGTCCAGGCAGACACACACACCAAAGCACCCAAGGCAGACACTGGACTTCTATGAATACATCGGCACCATTTATTTTTTAAAAAACTTGTTTATAGAAGGTAAAAGGGGACAAATTGGTCAAGAGAACCCCTGAGGGTAGATTGCCCAGCTTAACCAAGAAAGCTCCCATGGATCCTGCAGTTCCCTGTCCACCAAGTAGACCCCCCCCAAGGCTGCTGTTGCCAAGGGCCATAGTCCCCACAGGTGGCTTGTGCAGCATTTGGACTAGTATCAAACAGGGCCCTGACCGTCACAGTGGGGTGTCCCTGCATGGATCTAATCGCAGCCAAGCCAGACAACTGCCAACAGAAGGCCAATCAAGCTGAGGTCATGTGGGGCATGAGGCTAGAAAATTTATTGTTTTCTGGCCTAAGGACAGAGTTGGCATTGATGGTGGCAGGGGTTCCTGGTCTCCACCCTAGACATGTCTGAGTAGCTGGGCTTACAAGCAAAGAGGCATGGGCCACACACCACCAGCCTGCACTAGGGACACGCAGGAGAGGTCTGTTTCACAAAGGTCCCCAGAGCAGGAGGGCAAGGGCCCTCTTGGGGTCAGAGATATTTTCTGGGCAAGGAAATAAATTGTTTTGTCAACCCTGGCCAATAGGACAGGGGCCACAAGAAGGCATCCTGCCTGGCCAAAGCACCACACATATGAAATCTAAACTTCATACAAACATTTATTCTGTTCCTACCCATGGAGAGAGGCAGCAGCCCCCCAGGAAGACGGCCTTGGGGCTGGCTTGGCTCTGAGGCTGGAGAGTTCTGGTGGGTTGGGGTGAGTTCTGGAAGCTACCCCACAAGGAAGGACAGACATCCAGGCCCATGGGACTGACTGTGTGGGGTTCGGCCCCTGGATCACAATGGCACCAGGGCTGAATTCCTCTGCTGAGGAGTTGTGCAGGTCAGCAGGTTTAAATTAAAAATTAATAAAAATAACAGTATAAAGTAAAAAAAAGACAACCCCTGTCTCAAACCATGAGGACTTGTCTTGTTGCCTGTGTTATATACAAAGGAGCGGAGAGTAGGGCCAACTACCTTGAGCAGCAGGAGGGGTGGGGCTGACTGGGCACGGGGGGGGGGGGGGGGGTCAGGCCAGCTCTATCCTGGGCAGCTGCAGGCTCAGGAACAGGAGTGGGGGGGGGGGTGACACGTGGGATTGTGTAGGGCTCAGGGCTGCTCGGTCTCAGCCCCAGCTCAGGGCCACTGCAGACCAGAAGCCTGAGCTTGGGAAGCGCATGGTCAGCTGTCATGTTTTATTACACAGTTTGAAAAGAGGCCACGGGGCATAAGGGTTAAGGGCAGCCAGGGTCGTAGGAAGGGAGGGGCATGGTAGCGGTGGCGGCGGGTAGGGAGTCATCGCTTGGTCTTGGCGTCTTCTCGGATCTTCCAGATGACAAGGTGCATGCAGGCGCTGGCATCCTCACTGGAGCTGTGCCCATCCACTGCAGGGCAGACATGGCAAGCATAGTCCTGACTTTCTGTATGTTCCCCCAGCCCCCACCCTGGACCCAGGCTCCCCACCATTGTCTTGGATGATCTGTCTGAGGTAGTCGGCCATGAGGTTCCGCAGGGAGCGTTTGTAGGGCAGGCCCAGGCGGTGTGGGAATAGCACTGACGTGTCTACCACCGTGCCATGGATAACCTACAGGGAGGAGGGTGGATAACGGACAGAACCCGGTAGGCAGGGCCTCCCATCCTTAGCCACAGAAGGCACAGATACCTTGAGGGCCAGCAGGTCACTCTCCAGGCTGTGTCCGATGAGGATGGTGTCAGCGCTGAACATGCTCAGCAAGACGGCCTGCACATCCCGCAGTGTGATACTCGTGTCTACAAGGTCGGCCTCTGTCACTCCCGAGAACCTGCAGAGGGCCAGATGTGAGAGGGGCGTCGGGCTGGGCAGGACAGAAGCGGGGCTGAGGTCCCGCGGGAGGCCGGGACACACCTGGTGTTGTAGTCGACAACTTCATTGTCAGGCTTGACAAAGGTGTCGTACACGACCTGCATGTCTGTGTCCACGACTGTGACGCGGGTAAGCTCCAGGCCATATGTAGTGTAGGACTGCGGGCACAAGATGGGCACCAGATGCAGTTGGCTGCCCAGGCTCACCTCTCCCTCTGTGGCTAGCCATGGCTGCTGCTCAGACCCCGTGATGACACCAGGAGGGCAACGCAGCAGAGAGAGGTGTGGGCTGGAAGCTCAGAGAACCCTTCTCAAGTGGGCTGAGAAGACTGCCCCGCCCCCAGGCCACTAGCCTGATAGTGCAAGACAGCCATTGAGACACGGCATCGGTGACAGCCAGCCACTCACCCGCCAGCTCTCAGCCGGCTTCCTTTCCTCACTTTCCCAGAGTGGCCCCAGCAGCACACAGCACCCAGGTTCCTAAGACCCCAGACTCACCATCTCACAGTCGAGGGCGAAGACCCCTGCGTGGGAATCTTCTGGTAGCTCCTTCTGGAAGGTGCGCACAAAGCCCTCCAGGTTCTCCTTCCGGCCGTCCTGCACGTGTTGCTGGGGAACAGGAGAGTGAGCAGCAGGGCTGGCACAGGCCACAGCAACGCTTGGGGACTTCCCTGCCCTGGCTAGGCCTGGGACCAGGTGCCTGTGGAGGCGGGTAGGCCCAGTGTGCTCCTGACTGGAAGGGCTGAGTGGAGCCACATAACAAGCCTGAATATAGCACTCAGCTGTGTCCCTCAACCCCAGTGCAGAAGCTAAGAGCAGGGCGTGGTGGCAGCAGGCCTTACCTTGGCAACCTGGCAGCCCACAGAGCCGACCGCGGCGGAGCAACACATATACTGGGTCTCCCAGCCCCCAGCCACTGGGGAGAGAGCAATGGTGTTCAGGGCACCGGGCAGAAAACCTTGCCCACCCAGTCAGGGACCAGGATTCAGGGAAGGAATGGCCAAAAGTGTCTCAAGCTGATGCAGGCCTGGGTAAGGTCCCCCTTAGAGCCAAGCAGAGCTACTCTGGAGGAAAATCTATATCACAGAAGGCCAGGGCCTTCCCATGGAAGTGGGTGGGGTGGCAGGAGGATGTAGGCAGGGCGTCTGTGGCCCAGTGGCCCAGCCTCACCTCGGTTCCGCCTCAGTCGTCCCCAGTGGTAGTGACACTCTTCACTGCGCACACAGCGGCCCGAGGAGGACACAAGGTACTCGGTGCCACAGCGACAGCAAATTCTGCACGAGGCTGGGGGTGAGGACAGATGGACACAGAGCACGTGGGCTAGAGGCTGGCACCCAGCACCCCTGATGCCCCAACTCAGCAGACAGCTCCCCACTCAGTGTTCTTGGCTGAGGGCCCAGCAGGAGGAGACTCACGGTCTTTGGGCTTCTTCTCCTCAGCTGTGAAGATAACTGCGCCCCCCGGGCGCTCTGGGTGGGGGAAAGGATAGCCATTCTCCTTGAGCTGCTCCTGGGTGAGCAGGTATTCCCTGAGACGGCT
>JAQHUG010000434.1:268594-300178 GCA_028555095.1 Dicrostonyx torquatus | reverse complement strand
AAAAAAAAAAAAAAAGTGGGTGGGGGGCTCAGTAGGAAAGAACTTGCATAGCATGTCCAAAGCCCCTGGGAAGGGGAAGGGGGAAATGAGGAGAAAGGGGTGGGTAAACTAGAAACTAAACCATTTAACCAGGACTAAACTGAATGTTATGCCCAGGGCCTCCTGCAAGCAATGTGACTTATGCCCAGTGAACGTGGGCAGGGAAGACAGCAGATGAGGGATACTCTGCCTGGCTTTGTTATTTGGAGAATGACTTCTTATTTTGCAAGTAGAGGTCAGAGGACAGCTTGAGTAGGTTCTCTCCTTCCACCAAGTGGGCTCCAAGGGCTTCAACTGGCTTAGTGGCAAGTGCTGAGACATCCAATGTTCATCGCATAGGCTGTGAGAAGACCCGCCCTACACTTGGGGACACCATTGCATGGGTTGGGGCCCAGACACAACAGAAGAGAAAGAAAGCTGAGCACCAGCATCCACCTCTGCTTCCTGACTGAACTCAATGAGCA
The DNA here is from genome assembly GCA_028555095.1 of Dicrostonyx torquatus. Taxonomy (NCBI): domain Eukaryota; kingdom Metazoa; phylum Chordata; class Mammalia; order Rodentia; family Cricetidae; genus Dicrostonyx; species Dicrostonyx torquatus. Next base: position 299,675 of record JAQHUG010000434.1, on the reverse strand, counting down.
GCTGCCTGCCCCCAGTGCCTGCCCCCTGCCTGCCTCCATGCTTCCTTGTGATGGACTGCAGCTCCAGCTTTGAGCCAGAATAACCCTCCTAAGCTGCTGCTGTCAAGTGTTTTGTCATACACATCACTAATACAGATGTTGATCCTAGGAGTAATCACACCTGTTGCCCAGCTGAGGCAGGAGGATCACACCACCCTGGGCTTCATAATGAGATGGAGTCTCAAAATCTACAGTGACAAAGGAGGACCCTTCTGTGTAAATGTGGATGTACACGGTGGTCTCTGGAGAGTGGGCTGGGCTCTTGGAAATTCCCCACCTGCAGGGGTGGGTCTCGAAGTCCTAGGCTGGGGTAGGATTCATACACCACCTACACACTCCCTACCTGACAGACTACTGGACAGGGAACTGGGTCCTCAGGCTGGAACAGGGCACCTGGCGCAAGTTCAGACTGTCTGTGGGGGGAGAGAAACAGAGAAGGCCGAGCCAAGCAGCATTCTTCTGGGTGACCCAGAAGGACACTCCGAGCAGACACCTTAGGGAGGGAGAGGCAGTGTAGCCAGTGCTGGGTGCTAAAACTAGGTTCTTGGAGCACTAGCCCACTCTGGGCTGTCTCAGATGGATTTGGATTCTGACTGGCACAGTTCTGAATGGCAGCCCCAGAATAGATGGCCACACTGCCCAAGGTCCCCACTGAGGACTGTTCCTAGGCTGGGCCTTCCCACCTACATTCCAGTACATTCCCTTGTACTCAACACCACTGGACGGATGAGATCACTCAAGTAGGATCAAGCTCCAAGGCTACCTTAGACTTACGCACAGAGACCACACACATTGGCAGCAGGGCACCAGAAAAAGCTATGGGAAGGGGCTGGAGAGATTGTTCAGAGGTTAAGAGCACTGGCTATTCTTCTACAGGTCCTGAGTTCAATTCCCAGCAACCACATAGTGGCTCACAGCCATCTGTAATAAGATCTGGTGCCTTCTGTATACATAATTAATAAATCTTTAAAAGAAAAAAGTTATGGGAAACTGCACACAAGTATGAGCCTGGCCAAAGAGGGTAACACCAGGCCTAAGGAGTGCCCCTCAGCCTCAGTATGGGTGCACAAGTCTTATTCTAGGCGGTCACCTTTAAGGAATGTGCCCAGGATCCCTGCGCCTCCAGGTCACCCTCTAGAGCCTTGTCAGGACTCTACAAGGTCAATCCTTTAGGGTGACAGGGCTTCCAGGCAGGTGTGGTCACTCAGAGGGATACAAGGAGACAGACAGCTGCCTTGCATTCCTAGGATGCTGGGCTCTCTGGGGTAGGGACAGGTCTGAGTCACTGTGAGCTGATAAGTAGGCTAACATCACCCTGGGGCAAGGTTAGAAGTGGTCTTCCTTTCCCGTGGTCCCTGTGTGCTGTAGAGGACTTCCCAGGCCAATAAGGAAAATTCTTGATTCTCAGCTACTCTTTCCCAGAAGCAGACAGAGCCAGTATGCAGGCCTGCTTATCCTCTTCCCACGGAGTCCCATAGGTATATACTGAGTGCAGAATAGCCAGAAAGACCTTCAGAAAGCCTCGGGGCACATGTGTCCAGACCACTGGTACCCCAGAGTCTCTGGCAAAGTGAAGCAGGGCTGGGGAACACCCCCAGGCTGCTGTGGGGCAGAAGTCCATTCTTGGGGGGGCTGCTTCCAAAACACACTGGTGCACTCTAGGTCCCAGGGACAAGTCACCCTCAAGGGATGGAATGTGCCCTAACTCTCTCCCATGAGTCTCCTGACACCACAGGCCCTGTTTAAGGCTTGGCATGGAAGAAGTCTCCTGCAGAGGCCATACTTCTAGCCTCTGCCAGACTAGCCTCTCCCTTGCAGGCCTACCAATTCCAGACAGGTTCAGTCCAATGCCCCTGCCTCTGTGAGAGGGTGTCAGCTGCTACTAATGCTACTCACTAGCAGTCCCTTGTGTAAATGGCACCAGGACAGACAGGCCACAGAACCAGGTCAAAGGGGCCAGCTGAACGATGACCTCAGAGAGCAGCAGTGACCAGCTGAACTTGCAAGGAACAAAGTGGTCATGATGAACACAGAGGAGCCACTGCCAGAGGCAGATGTAAGACAGATGCAGGGTGGGTGGCTTGGGGACTCTTCTACACTTATCAGGCGCCTACAAAAAGCATTCTAAAGACAGCACCAATTGGGGCTGGAGAGATGGCTAAGCAGTTAAGAGCACTGACTGCTCTTCCAGAGGTCCTGAGGTCAATTCCCAGCAACCACATGGTGGCTCACAACCATCTGTAATGAGACCTGGCCTCCTCATCTGATATATAGGCACACATGCAGGGAAAATACTGTATACATAATAAATACATAAATCTTTAAAACAAGACAGCACTGGGCACATGTGCCAGCTGAGCAGCAGGAGGAAGCATCCTGTCTTGCTTATACCAGAACAGCCTTCTGCCCTCCAAGTCACCTTCCCCTGCAACGCTGGACCAGTGGAGCCAGCTGCCCAGCACCAGCAGGTGGCCATGAAGGGCAGCCTTGATGCTTCCTGGCTAGGCAGGACTGGGCCTGGAAGAGGCAGACAGGAAGGCAGTCACCCGTGCAACCGGAGTAGAATGGCGCTATTGTATTTCAGAAGACAATCGGGGAGTGGCGTCTCTCTAACGCACAGGTGTCCCCATACATCCAACTATTCCTGACTGGACCTTTTGGGAGGCACAGCTGGCTAAATGCTGTGGCCTGTGGCACCCTCTGCTGGCATTTCCTGGCAAAATGGATCTTTCCCTAGGAAGGAGCCCAAAGTGGCAGGAGTGCAGGCTGCCAATGGCTGGTAGAGGTCCCTCTAGCCCCAGGTTCCTCAGACAAGGAAAGCCACTCTTGAAGCACTTGTCTCCCCAGGCAGTGAGCCAAGGCTGGTCTGACAGGACAACAGGCAGTCACAGGTCCCATGTGTGGGTAGCAGAGGTCAGTGGGAAGAGGCCAACAGTGCTTGGCCCCCTCTCACCCTCGCTGCTCAAGCATGTACTGTGGGAACTAGACTGGGATCCAGGAGCCCACAGAGGCTCTCAAGGATCAGAATGAACTTGGCCATAGCCACGGCCACTTTCCTGTCCCTCTCTCCACCCACCCCCAGGAACATCCTCCTTTTCCAAAGACATTCCACTTGGAGTTTATTTTCTTCTTGGCACAATTGGCCTTTGGGTAAGGAACTGCCCATGCCTCGACCACTGACAAAGTGAATGGTGTCTGGACTGGACAAGCAAGATACAAGAAAGACTGCCAAACCTTGCCAAGCCAGGGTAAGACGATTCTGAAAATTTTCCTGCCTCTGCAAACAGTCTGTCAGTTATTCTAGACCTTAGACAAAGTTGGTTGCTTCAACACTGCAAATGAGACTTTGGGTGATTGCTCAGGTATCCAGTTGTCTCTGTCATAAACTGCACATTTTGGAAGCTGCTTGATTGCACTTCCTGACTACTCAACTAATATTATCTCCCTTCTCCTTCGATGGGGTTGAAGATTAGATAGTCCTCTCATGATGATTAAGCCAAGCCATTTCCAATGTAAGACTTAGACTCCTTAGGATAGAATGTTTATTAAACATTTATCATACATTGCTTGCTTAATATTGCATATGTTGGTTGTAATCCTAATTTTATAATTGATATCTGTTCCTAATGTATATAGTTTGTACTGGGTTTGGAACTCTCTTGTTTTGTTCTATTTCGTTTTTCCAAGGCAGGGTTTCTCTGTGTTGCTTTGGAGCCAGTCCTGGAACTAGCTCTTGTAGACCAGGCTGGCCTTGAACTCACAGAGTGAGTTCTGCCTCCCAAGTGCTGGGATTAAAGGCTTGGAATCTTTTATTTAAAAAAAAAAAAGGGGGGGGGAGGTGATGGGGAACCTCTGTCAGCCAGTGATCTTTAAGAGATTAGACCAAGTTAGAGCATGACCTTTAGGGTACCCAGAGAAAAATCACAGGCCTGCCCAGTGCTTGCTCTCTCTGGTTCCTGCGTCACACACCTGAGGTTGGACTTCTCAGTCCTGTTCCCTGAGTTTGACCATCTTAATAAAGAAAATAGCCGAGCAGTGGTGGCGCACACCTTTAATCCCAGAACTAAGGAGGCAGAGGCAGGCGAATCATTGTGAGTTCAAGACCAGCCTGGTCTACAAGAGCTAGTTCTAGGACAGGCTCCAAAGCTACAGAGAAACGCTGTCTTGAAAAAAACAACCAAAGAAAAAAGAAAGAAAGAAAGAAAATATAAGTAAACTCTTTTTGTGTTATCTTGGGATTCTTTGACCCACATCCTCACCTCCAACAAGAGGAGCCAGCTAGGGACCCCTGGCTCTGTGAGGGCCACTGTACCAGTCCCTCTATGTATACCAGTCAGACCCAAACAGCCCCAAAAACCCAAGCCATCATGAGTCCCCAGAAAAATCCAAGCCCGGCCCTGTCACTCAAGGAATCACAGCCAGTGCCCCTCCCCAGCTCTAACCTGCCTCACTGGTGTCCCTCAGCTGTCTTCCCCACATAGCATTCAACCATGTCTCTCCAGCTGAGCAAAAGGCCAGCCCAGCAGGGCTGCAGGGCCAGTTGTCTCTGTGCTCTGTGGCATCTTCACCTGCAGTTCTGAGCTGCTGGAGGCTGGCCACAATGGGTTTGCTTTACTATGGGCACAAAGGCCATGGAGGGCTACTCCAGCGAGCCCAAAGGATGCCACCAAGGTTGAGGCATTTTGGACCGTATCCTAGTCCAGAGCAGTCCAGGCCCAGGCCTTCTCAGAGGGCTGCTGTGGTGCACCAAGGAGAAGACAGCAGGTCACAAAGGTCCCCAGAGCAGGAAGGGCTGGGCTGGGCTCTGTCTGGGGTTAGAGACAGTAAAAGATGCCTGTCCTCAAAGCTAAAGAGCAGGGTGTAAAAGGAATGAAGTGCCATTCCCCAGGTGCATAGAACAGTGCCAGACCTCAAACACGACCCTCTGTGGCACAAGACAGCATAAGAAGAGCGAGCTGTGTGGAGGAAAGCTGAGGACCCAACACCCTGCTCAGAGATGGGACTGGGTACAGCTCAGCACACAATGGCCACGCAGGAAGCTCTGGCTTCCATCCTCACACAGCAAAAAGGAAGTAAACTTTAAAAGTCAGGATATCCCTAGACCAAAGGATGTGTCATATGCTGATACAATGGCCTCTTGAGGTTCAGAACCTGCACCTTTAACCCCAGCACTTGGGAGGCAGAAGCAATCCAAGCCAGCCTGGTCTACATAGCGAGTTCCAGGAGAGATAGAGCTACACAATGAGGCCTGTGGCTGAGTAGTTAGGAGCCCTGACTGCTCTTTTGGAAGGCCTGAACTCCAAGCTCTCGTGTCTGGAGGCTGACAACCACCTGGAACTCCAGCTCTAGGGGATCCAATGCCTCCCTCTGGCCTCTGCAGATGCCCACACAAGTGACAGACACATAGAGACAAACAGGAACATACATACATATAAAAAGCAAACTTCTAGGAAGCAAACAAAAGACACTGCATGCCACCTAAGCTGGGCACTGCAGCCTCTGAAAAGCCACCTATGCCAGGCACTCAGTGTCCACCCCTGGACTAAGATCTGCAGAGCTGTGTCCTTCCTCCTCCATGGCAGCTTCCCCAGTGCCTGGGTGGAGTCCCCAGCTGAGGGCCAGACGAGGAACCTAACCACTAAGGACGAAGACCACTGCAGGTAATTTAAGCCATTGTATGTGTAAAACTAGATTCAAAAATAACAGGTAGAGGGGCTGGAGGGATGGCTCAGAGGTTAAGAGCACTGCCTGCTCTTCCAGAGGTCCTGAGTTCAATTCCCAGCAACCACATGGTGGCTCACAACCACCTGTAATGAGGTCTGGTGCCCTCTTCTGGCCTGCAGCATACATACTGAGAATACTGTATACATAATAAATAAATAAATAAAATCTTTAAAAAAAAAAAAAAAATAACAGGTAGATTTGGCAGTTCATGCCTGGCATCCCAGTGCTCAGGAGGCAGAGACAGAAGGATCACAAGTTCAAGGTCAACCTGTCTCATAGAAACACACCAGCAGGGCTTAAGAGAGATGGCTTGTAGAACTTTAAGACAACTCTGAGGTCATTTCTGAGGCCTCTTGGCATTAGTGCTTCCCCTCCCCTGGGAACCAAGGACCTGACAACTACATATGCATGTACTGAAATGTTGGGAACTTTCCATCTCCCTGAGTCTTTGTGAATGTTCTCCAGATAGAACTCAGTTACTGAAATTGGGGCAAGATAACCCTTAGGTGTTGACTCAGTCCCTGGGAAGGGGTCAAAGTAACTCTCAACTGTTTCCTCTTACCTCACCTGATCTGGCAACCACCCTCCAGCCCTGGCTCAGATCAATTATTTATTGTTAATAGCCTTTTAAATAAGCCAATCCCAATAGTTGAAAAACAAGCCCCGAATTTTCCCCCCTTGTTTCTATGGTTTTTGCTTTAAAAGTAGCCTGTACCAGCTATTCGGGGTCCTTGGCTTGAATGCTGAGCAACCCTATCGTGACAGAGTTAAATCCTCTTGCTTTTACATCAACTGCAGTGTGAGAGTGGTCTCTTGGGGCGACTCCTCGGACTTCAGGGTCCAACAGGCTCACTGCTTGTGAACACCAGCTGCTCTTGCAGAGAACCCAAGTTTGATTCCTACCACCCCACATAGTGGCTCACCACCACCCATAATAACTCCAGTGCCATGGGATCCAATGCTCTCTTCTGACTCTTGCACACATTTGGTACATATACATACATACAGGCAAAACACTTTTTGTTGTTGTTTGGTTTTGGTTTCTAGAGACAGGGTTTTTCGAGAGTCTGCGACCTCCACCGAACAGGAGTGGGACTGAACCAGTTACCTAAGACACAGAGAGAACAAGCTCCACCAGGAGCAGAAGGCAGGAGCAAACCCAGTCCTGGGACACAAGCAGATCAGGATTGAACTAGCGACCAGATCCAGAGTCAGCCATCGCCACCAGAACAGGTCTAACTCCAAGCCAGGGACTTCTGCAAAAGGAGATGCAGACAAGATTTACAGAAACAGATCAAAGCCTAGGCGAAAGTAGGCCTGAGACAGCAAACTCCAAGGGAGCAGACCAAAGCACAGGAGCACTGAGCTACCAACAGGGTAACTAGAACTGTGACACTGACTGTACCACGAGGAAAACCATCTTAGCTTTGGATTCACTGGTCCCTAGAAGATTATTCAACAGAATCTCAGACAGCCTCAACCACACCTATTAGAAGAAAAGATGAGCCGGGCGGTGGTGGCGCACGCCTTTAATCCCAGCACTCGGGAGGCAGAGGCAGGCAGATCTTTGTGAGTTCGAGGCCAGCCTGGTCTACAAGAGCTAGTTCCAGGACAGGCTCCAAAGCTACAGAGAAACCCTGTCTCGAAAAAACCAAAACCAAAACCAAAACAAAAAAAAAAAAAAAAAAAAAGAAACTATTCAGGACTTGAAAACTGAGATAGAAAAAAATAAAGAATAGAAACAGTGTTTCTCTGTGGAGCCCTGGCTGTCTTGGAACTCTGTAGACTAGGCTGTCCTGGAACTCACAGAGATCTGCCCGTCTCTGCCTCTTCAGTGCTGGGATTAAAGGAGTGTGCCACCACAGCCCAGTTTAACACTTTCAAATAAATATGTACTTAAAGAAAAACAGACTGAGACCAAGTGGTTTCTGAAATCAATCTGGGAACTGGAGATGAAGTCAATGCTGAGGCTCACCTCTCACATGTGAGTGTGCATCTGTCCTCTGTCCCAGGGCTGCAGCCACAAAGCAGCTGGGGTGAAGCACTTCTGTCATGTCAGCAGGGGGACATCCTTGGCTACACAGACACTGAGGCCAGCCTACACTACATGAGACCTGCCTCAAATGTATAAATAAAACAAAGGAGAGGCACTCTGAAGGGACAGAGGTCACCAGGGGTCTAAATAGAACTCTATTCTATTGAATAGAATAAGCCCTTCCTCCAGCCTTTTCCTCCTAATGTCTGCCCGTCTTTCTGTTTTAGAGATGGCCACGTATGTAACTCAGGCCAGCCTTGAACTCAAAGAAATTCACCTGACTCTGCCTCTCAGATGCTGGGATAAAAAGTGTGTGTCACGATGCCTGGGTACAGTGGCACTTTTTAAGTTTTTTGTTGTTGTTGTTTTTTTAATTTCGTGCATAAGAGTTTTGTCTGTATGTATGAATTTGCACCACACCTGTCTGGCGGACAGAGCCGGACTGCATCAGGTACTGGAACTGGAAGTTATAAGGCAGCCATGTGGATGTTGGGAACCCAACCCAGGGTCTCTGCAATAGTAGCAAGTGTGCTCCCCCTACCCAACCCCACAGGATCTCACTATCCATGGTTTTTCTGGAACAAATCCTCATGTAGACCAGGCTGGCCTCAAACTCAGAGGTCCACCTGGCTATGCCTCCTGAGTGTTGTGGGACTAAAGATGTGTACCCGCCCATGCTCCCAGTCAAAACAGCAAATATGAGCCATCTCTCCAGTACCACAATGTCTTCTTTAATGCAACAGAAACTCTCTGCGTTGCGTTAGGATCATTCCAGAACTTGCTAGATTGAATTGAGGATCCTGGGTCCCAAACTAGTCAGGTCTACGCAGTAAAAACAAACAAAACACTAATTAACAAAATCCTAATTTCTAGCTGGGCGGTGGTGGCGCACGCCTTTAATCCCAGCACTCGAGAGGCAGAGGCGGGCGGATCTTTATGAGTTCGAGGCCAGCCTGATCTACAGAGAAACCCTGTCTCGAAAAACCAAACAAAAACAATCCTAATTTCTCCCACTGTTTTCTCCTAATTATGTACCTCTTCCACACGCCTAATCCTCGAGGCCTTCTTCAGAAGCGCCATCAAACCAATCATTGCGACACGCTCCCTGAAAAACTCAAAGTCTACACCCATCCACGCCAAGCGGGTTTTCAGCTTGACAAACAGCAGGTGCCCCTAGGGCTTTGTGTTTCCAACTACTGCAGACGCCCGAGGAAAGTGTCGCGATCATAAACAAGATGTATCACAAGCGCATAGAGTTGGGTGTTCGGTGATAGAAGGGGAATGACATCCCGTTTCAAACAATGAGGACGGAATGAGACCGGGGGAATCACACCGATTGCACCAAATCCCCTAGCTCGGACGCCCACACTGTCTCTCCCTCCACCGAGTTGGGATTTACGTTTTACTCAGTGATCAGAGAGGCCTAGACACTTGCACAGCATCGCGATAGCGACTAGGGAAGGGACAGCACTGTGAGGGTGTGCGACCAGGCTGCACAAGGAGAACATGTAGCAGGGGCGCGCTGGCCAAGCTGCGTAACAGGGTGCAGTCGTGCGGGCTTTACCTGCTCCGGGAGACGCCGCGCCTCCGCTGCCGGGGCCCCTAGCTCCGCGGTGCCGGAAGTGGCAGTAGGGCCGCCGGCAAGGCCCCCCGGGAGCTCCCGCCCAGTATGGGCAATCGATGGAGCGGAAGAAGCCGGTAGAACGTAGCATGGTCCGTTCTTCAGCGGGGCCCCGGCCCGGAGCTAACCGGGACCCCGGGACCCCTCCTCACACTCGCTCCGGAGGCCGCCTCTCGCGCCTCTTGGACCCCGCCGCCGCCGCCATCTTGCTCCGAGGCCCCCAGAGGCCCCCGGGACGCTGTCGCTAGGGACGCCGGGAAAGGCTGCCCGAAGTGCGCCTGCTTACAATATCGGCTCCCTTGGAATAGTGGCCGACGCAGGTCTACAACAAGCGAAGCTCTAAAGAAAGCTTAATTATCTGTTCCTGGTCTCTAACAACCTTCGGCTCACGACTTCCGTGGATACAGCCTCGTTACCTTGAGCCTCTAGCCCCTGAGGAGCCTGGACTGTCCAGAGCGCGCCTGACTGAAAATGCCCCTCGGGTCGCGGCTGTATTTATTGGGCCCCGACTATGCTTATTTTCATTTCACTACATAATGACTTCGTGCGTCCCCTGGAGGACGAGAAGAGTGTTACGGTCGAGTCTGTCTCTCTCTCTTTTAGGATTTACTTTATGTATATGCGAACATGACTGTACCTGATGCTCGCAGAAGACAGAAGAGGGAGTCGAATCCCCTGGAATTGCAGCTACAGATGGTTGCAAACGACCATATGAGTACTGGAAATAGAACCCAAGTCTTCAAGAGCAGCAAGCAGCAAGTGCTCTTCACCACGGAACCAACTCACTAGCCAGAGTCTTAGTGTTGGGAGACCCATGCGTATCTTAGTTGACGCTCAAATATTCACCTAACCGTGAAACGGGACATTTCTTACTTTTTGCAGTGCCTGGATACACTAGACTAGCGCTCTACCACTGAACCACTCCGGAAACTTTTTTGATTGTTTTTTTGTTTTGTTTTATTTTTGTTGGATGCAGGAGTGTTTTGGGGGTGCAGGACTGTGCGCTCACATGCAGAGGCTAAGAGGGTATAGCTTTCCACCTTTTGTTTCTTTTTTCCCTTTTTTTTTCTTTTGTCTTCTTTTGAGATAGGCTTTTTACCAAAGTACTTCAGCTATGCTATCTGGCCCTTAAGCTTCCAGAATCTGCCTCCGTCTGCCCACAAGGCTAGGCTAGGGTTGCCTGCACACATAAGCACCCAGCTTTTTTGTTTTGTTTTGTTTTTTTTTTTTTTTTTTTTTTTTTTTTGGTTTTTCGAGACAGGGTTTCTCTGTGGCTTTGGAGCCCGTCCTGGAACTAGCTCTTGTAGACCAGGCTGGTCTCGAACTCACAAAGATCCGCCTGCCTCTGCCTCCCGAGTGCTGGGATTAAAGGCGTGCGCCACCACCGCCCGGCATCCAGGCTTATTTTAAATTCCATGAAATCCAAAGGCCAGCCTCAGCTTCCAGGGTCCCGGGATTACAGGCATGAGCCAACACATGCAATTTTGAAAGGCTATTTCAACACTCATGTCACATACTATTATTTCAAGCATCTCACAGATAGAAGTAACCTAGATAAGCACAGATGCATGACAGATACACATGGAGTGGTCCATGCACATAGTAGAATATTACATAGCCTTAAAAAGGAAATTCTGCCAGGCGGTGGTGGCGAAAGCCTTTAATCCCAGCACTCAGGAGACAGAGATGGGCAAATCTCTGTGAGTTCCAATCCAGCCTGATCTACAGAGCGAGTTCCAGGACAGCCAGGGCTACAGAGAAACCTCACCCGGGGTGGGAGTGGAAGAGGAGAGAGAAAGGGAAAAAAAAGAAAAATAAGTAAATAAAGATTTGTTTTTTTAGACGGCATTAGGCACACTCAGAAAGACATACTACAGAGCTCCACTCCCAGGAGCCAGTAAGAGAATAGTGTGGTGAGTGGGGAATGGGGTTGGGATCAGCATTGGTGTCAAATGCAGACAGCTTCACTGTGTGGGGACCACTGCACAGCCCTGTGAATGGGTTTCATTGTCCAGGCTATGTGTGAAAGTGAGGTTTAAGTGTATTTTATGCAATATTTATAAACAAATAAGTGAGCAGAGCAATGAGAGGGGCATAGAGAACCCGGTGTGACCCCAGACCCAAAGCCTGACTCTGTGTGCCATGTGCCCTAGGACAGGAGCTGTAGTGACCCCCATGGCAGGGTGTCTATTGATCCACAGTAAGGTTGGTGATGGGGTGCTGGGGTCCGCAAGAGAAGTGTTCCAGGAATAGACTTTTCTCACAAAGTCCTCAGGCAAAGAAAGGCAGGGATACTGGGAAATTGCATCTCAGCCAAGGCAGGAGAACAATGGAGAGCCTGGAATGTCCCTCAGCTGTGTTTCTCCATCTGACAATTTGTATCCCTGGGGACATTACTTCTCAGCACCTTCCCAGACATCTTGCCATCTGAGAGCATAGTTAACTCAGTAATACATGACTCCTCTCCAACGCCCACCGAGCCAGCAGTCAAGTCCTTGTGTCTCAGGGTACTCAGCATCCATCTGTTCACTGAACCAGTGACTACAAAAGTCTTTCCACACCGGCATGGCTGTCACTAGGGACAGGACAATAGTCTCCTTTTATCTGGCCTTGAACTGACAGCCATCCTGCCTGGCCTCCTGAGAAGCAAGATGACAGATCTGTGTGCAATACGCATAACATTTTGTTTTGTTTTGTTTTTTGAGACAGGTTTTCTCAGTAGCTATGGAGCCAGTCTTGGAACTCACTCTGTAGACCAGGCTGGCCTCGAACTCACAGAGATCACCCTGCCTCTCCTTCCTGGATGCTGGGATTAAATGTGTGGTCTGCACATTCCTAGCCCACTTTAGCAGGGATAACAATACAGTGCCTCCGGAACCAGTTTTTTCTTTGCTTTTTCTTTTCTTTTTTTTTTCAGGCAAGAAATTGGAATGCAGGGGCTTATTATGTAAGCTAGGCAGGCGGGCACTCACCACTTAGCCATGCCCCCTGCCCCTAAGTAAACTAGGCGGGCACTCACCAGGAGGCCATGCCCCCTGCTCCTCTGGGGGATTCTAGGTGGGGCTCCACCCTGACCACGCCCCCAACCCTCACTGAGAACTAAGTTCAGCAAGGGAGGTGGAGAGGATACCATAAAGCCTTGCCAGTAATTCCTTAGTTATGTACCAAAGAGAAAAAAAAAACCACACTCTATCCAAGAACTTAAGTATTAGTGTTCTTATCAGCATTAATTGCAGGATTCAAAATTTAAATACCACTCACAATCCATACATAGATAGGTGATGAATACACAGCATAGTCCATGCACACTGGAGTCTGGTTCAGTCCTGAACCTGTGACACGGCAGTGTAGAGCAGGGGTCCGCAGCCTGCCTAATGCTATCATCCTTTACTTGTCTATTTTTTTAAACTTTTTAATTTATGTATGTCTCTTTTTAGGTATGAGTGCACTGTCTGCATGTATGGCTGCAGGCTGGAAGAGGGCATTAGATCCCATTACAGATGGTTGTGAGCCACCGTGTGGTTTCCAGGACCTCTGGAGGGGCAGCCAGTACTCTTAACCATTGAACCATCTCTCCAACCCCATGTTACCACCCTTTAATATAGTTCAAGTTGTGGTGACCCCCAACCGTAAAATTATCTTTGCTGCTACTCCCTAACTGTAATTATGCTACTGTTTTGTTTGTTTGTTGTTGCTTCTGCCTCCTGAGTGCTGGGATTAAAGGCGTGGGCCACCATGTCTGGCTAATTTCGCTACTCTTCGGAAACATGATGTAAATGTGGGATCTGGAAATCATGATGCTCAGTGAGAGAACCACGCAGAATAGCAAATCGTAGTGTGGACCACACAGAGAACATCCAGAGCTGGGAGTGCAGATCTGAGGCGAGCATCATGCTGCTGGGGAGGGGAGGAGATGGTAGTTCGTGGGGCAAGGGCTTATTTTGGCATAAAGAATGTTCTTGGCTAGGCAGTGGTGGCACACACCTTATTCCCAGCACTCGGGAGACAAAGGTGGGTGGATCTCTGAGTTCATGGCCAACCTGGTCTACAGTTATTCCAGGACAGCCAAAGCTATGCAAAGAAACACTGTCTTGCAAAACAAAAACAAAAAACCATTAGTGACATGGAACAAAACAGAAGATGCGAAGATGTGTCTGGGGCACCAGTGGTTGGTGCTGGCCTAGATAGAGTTCATCAGTGAGGGGCTGAGGGCGTGGTCAGGATGGAGCTCTGCCTAAAATCCCCCGGTATGGAGCAGGGAACTTGGTCAGGGTGGAACCCCGCCTAGAATCCCTAGTGAGGGACTGGGGGCGTGGTCAGGATGGAACCCTGCCTAGATTCCCCAGTGAGGGACTGGAGGCGTGGTTAAGAGGTAGAGCTCCTTTAGTATTTATGCAAGGGACTGGATTCCATTCCCAGCCCCGTCAAAATAGTTTAAAAGAGGCGAAGAATCTGGATAGGTATTTTGTGGAGCCTCATAAGCGCTACTCAAGCTCTCCTCACTCAACTGCACAGCACGAAACTGTGGAGTGTTACAAAGACCATGGAGTGAACATTGTGACATGCATGGGGCCAGCGTGACAAGGGCTGGGCGATGAAGCTAACAGTTGGAGGCATCTAAAGAAATGCAGGTGAAGATTCAAGGAGTCAAACAAGGATGGTGTCTTTTGGTCCTATGAGGAAGCTTAAAACCGTTGGGAGCATGCACTGCTAAAGTATAGAGGACACTAGAGAGGATCAGAGAACCATGAGGAAGCCAAAGTGTTCATGAATGCCTGGAGCTGGGGGCGTGCTCCGCCCAAGCTCTCCAAGGAGCCAGTTAAGCGAACCCCCTAGGAGCAAATAATTCCCCAGCAGACTCCGACCCACAGTACTAGCTCTGGGCCACTAGGTGGGGTGCAGCGTCTACCCTGGCACAGCAGGTGCAATGGGGCAGCTCAGCCCCGCCCTACCCCACCCCAATTCTAGAGCTCTGCAGACCCCTGGGATCTGGTGTCCTTCTCTCAAACAGGGATTTAAGCTCTCGTTAGCTCCTGAAAGCTCCCGGCCTCTTGAATCCCTTCTGCAGTGGGCATTAAACTTGTGCACAATGGGATGACATAGCAAGGACGGTGTGGCGGGAGAGGTCCTGAGGCACCTTTTGGGCTAGAGCTTGTTGAGTTACTCCACTACGTTCAGCTCTAGGGGGTCTATCCCCACCCCCACCCCTCCTGCTGGCTCCGGAAGGGGGCGGTGGCTGACGCCCCCAGGAGCCCTGGTTGCTGGGTAACGGGTGTGCAGCTGCACCAGGCGTGACTTTGTGTTGTGCACAGGCTGCGCAGGCAGCCCCCTTCCAAGGTCTCAGAGGGTCCTAGGCCATTTCTGAGTATATCATCAGGCTCCCTCAGTTTCTCCAGGATGTAACTAAGAACCTTGAAGGGCATACTGATGGGGGTGGGACATGGGAACCAATCAGACAGACACCAGGGCAGGTTTTTAAAAAAGGGCTTCTTTAATTAAATACAAGGGTGAGAGGCCAGGCGGAATGCAAGAGGAGTGCCCCTCCCAGAAAGAACAAACCCCTTAGGACTCCTGCCTTACCCGTGTCACAGACACTACCTCTCAATGGTTAGACCCAAATTCCAGTGACCAACCAGAACCTGAAGTTATGGGGAATTTCCTCCCAAGGTCCCAGGACCCTAAATGGAGCAAGATACATCCAAAAGACACAAAAGAATAGGGTCCCAACCCCTACCCCACCAACTAAGGCATCTCATTTCTGTGTCCAAAGAGAAGGGGTAGATGGAAGTACCTGGGAGGGTGGCTGGCCTAGGACCCTCCGAGTCCAGCTCCAGAAGGGAGGCATCCCTCCAGGTAGGCTCAGGTGAGTGGCTATACCTAGAGCCTCCTTCACTGGATGATGGAAGGTTCTGGAACAAATGGAAATGCCAGAAACCTCCTACAGCCAATATGGGGCAGCTCAACTTTCTCTGGGTTCCCAAATTGCCTTCATAGAAAAGGAAAAGGACCCTAAGAGAGATTCTTCCAGGAGAGACCACTCAACCAACCCTCATGTTCAGGTGAGACCTCCCCTGAACACTCATACCCCTGAGGATAGTGGCCACACAAGGGGCCCCTGAAACAAGGAACTGGAACTGGAGCCTGATAAAATAGTCTATCCCAGCAAAAACAAGACAAAAAAAAAAAAAAACAAAAAAACCCCGAGCTGTCCCAGAAGGCCCAGGAGCTGAGCCCCTGCTTCCAGTCCTGGAGTCCAAGACCACCTCTGCAGACACCCAGGAGTGTGGAGGACACGAAGGGCAGGCAGAGGCCTGCAGCCCTCGCCTGATGACCACACAGTCCTATAGAAGATTGTCTGAGACGCAATGCCACTAAGGCCAAACTCAGGGACCCTAATGCAATGGGAATAGGGAAGCAGGGTCCCAGGCATCAGACACCCACTGTCTCTCTCACACATACACACACCCAGATAGGGGGGCCAGGCCCCGCATGCCAACAGAGAGGACAATAAATAATTTGTTTCCCACCTGCCCAACAGCACACCCCAAAGTGGGTGCTGATGCTCTATGAGGGCACCTCCACACCCCGCCTGTACCCCCAACCCTAAGTCCTCTGAAAACTGCAGTGCCTCCTATATTCCCAGGGCTGGGGATGTGGGTGGCCCTTACTGAGGGCAGAACCTGTGGACACCTGAGATTTGAGTACCCATGTTGGGGGGGGGGTCAGCCAGGCTGCACCCCCTCCATTTCCCTGAACTTCTGCCAATGGCTTTCAGTGGGGTGGGGACAGGTCGGGGGCCCACGGGAAGCCCCAGTCACCTATGGCTCTGTGTACCTGTGTCTCAACCTGGAGGAGTGACGAGGGGGCTGAAGATTAAGGAGTGGGAATGTGGCTAGGCTTCATGCCCACTGCCACCCAAGAGGAAAGGCAGAAATGGCAAAAGGGGACACAGAGGACCTGCTGACTGCCCATTTGGGAATTCCTGCAGAGGGGATGGGACAGTTAATCATGGCTATTTACATATAGAACCCGAGACCACCTCCCAGGCCCCCTGGTAACCCAAGTCCATTCTCAGTCCCCTTACGGCTTCCTTGATATGGGCTGGGACTCCAGAACACGGGCTCTCCAGAGGGCAGATGTCCCTTGATGGAAATCCCTGCCGAGGCCTAGCAAGCAGGCCACTCTCAGGGTGGACAGACCAGGGCTCTATAAGCTGGCAGGAGCTGGGCTAGGGACAGGGCTCGGTGCGGGACTGCCAGCCAGGCTGCAGGGCAGTGAGTCGCTGGGCGAGGTGCTCCGGGCACCAGGTCGTCGCAGTAGTTCCGGGCGGAAGCCGGGGTGGCGTCGGGCGTGCTTAGTTAGATGGTCGCTGCGGGTGAAGCGCTTGGTACACAGGGGACAGGGAAACCGCTTCTCGCCTGTGTGCGTCCGGTGGTGGCGGGCCAGCTCATCAGAACGAGCGAATTTCTTGTCGCAGCCTGGCCAGTCACAGGCAAAGGGCCGTTCACCTAGACAAAAAGACAACATGGCAAGTGGGCAGGGGCAAGGAGGAGTTTCCTGTAAATCCCAAGGCTTCCACTCATCCATAGAAGTGCCCCTAGCTAACGTGGTGTGTCCAGCAACTGGGCCAAGGGCCTCTCCTGCTCTGAAATCACAGACATGGGCCACTAACCTGGCTTATGTGGTGCCAAGAACAGAACCCAGGGCCTTCCACATGCTAAGGGAGCACTTTACTGTGAGCAACAGGCCTGTGGAGGCAGGGTCTTGATATAATTTACGTGACCCCAGCTAGCCAAGAATAAAGGAAATCTTGCCCGGGCCTCCCAAGTGTTGGAGCTACCAGAGTGGGTCAAGTCCACGGCTGACCTATGTCCATTTATGCCCACCCTAAGAAAAGGTCCTCGGGAGTCCTAGTCCTCAACAGCATCCTTTCTTCCAAATCACCATGGGGCACTGAAAGGAGCCATTTCCCAGGTCCTTGTCCACATGGATATGGGGCAGGCCCTCTCCCATACCATGGACCATCAGCAGTCTTGAATCAGAACTGGCTAGTTTCAGTCTGGGGTTCTGAAGCTGGGGTATAACACAAGGCTTTTGTTCCCCCACAGAGGTGGGAAAAGTCACCCCGCAATCCCAAGCTTAGCTTAAATGCAATCACCGGGTGTAGACAGAGTGCCCAGGAATGTGGTCTCACAGGGGAGTCAGTCGGAAGCAGCAGGTGCCTTTGGGCTGAGGTGAGACACCACTAGGCCACTTCCTCCACTGACCACTCCCACTGTGACTTGAGTGGCCCCCCTGACCTAGCCTAGGACACACTGGCCATAGCTCTTGTCCCCCAGAGACACCCCCAACACCAGATTTCACTATGTGATTAGCACCGGATTCCAGGCCTCCATGGACCAAGAGGCCCAGGGGACTCACCCGGGGCCCCTATGCCTTGGACTTGGCCTGTCTGGCCCTAGGCTCCAGTTCTGGAGACAGAGCCTGGGTGCTCTGGGTACCCAAGAAGTCTGGAATTCTGAGGCCCAAGGGTTGGAAGGGTGGTTTGTGCACACAGAATGTGGACCTGAAACCCCTGTACAATTCTGCTCGTGAAAGCTTTCAGACTCCGGAGGCAGGGGGCAGAACCAAGTCAATAGTGACCAGAAGGCCTAACCTCTGCTAACTCACAAGGGGACTAGCACCAGGTCACCTGGTGTGGTCCCATGCTGATCCACTGGGTAACAGGTACTCAGGACTCATGTCCCTCAGAAAGTTGCCAAGGGGCCCTCCAGACAGGATTCATGGAAGTGAGGGAAGGAAGTGGGGTGGCGACCAAAAAGGGGAACAGATACCAGGCTCGGCCGATCTGGTGTCTTTGCTGTAAGCAGCTCAGGGGATCCCAGGAGAGAAGGACCGAGGAAGGAGAGGGGAAGTGGGCAGGCCCAGCACTAGGCGGGACATAGCCCACCCCAGCCCCAGGAAGGGGCCAAAAGAAAACTATCTCCATCCGGCCCCCTGCAAACCACACCCCACCATGGGGGTGCAGAGGCCAGGAAACTGCTTCTGGGGTGCCCATGTGCCAATTTTGCATGTCATCCTGGCAACCAAGGCCCCAGGAAGTTGCGACCCTATGCAGTAAAGGAAGAGAGGGATCATTGTTTTTAGACAGCTGTCAGCAGTCCTTAGCATTGCCAAAGTATCCGCTAAGTGATTCGAAATGCCAGGTCCCAATAAAAATGTTTGTCAGGGGGCCCAAAACAGTCTCAGAAAGGACTCCTCCTCCCCTACCCCAGCTCCAGCACAGTGCCCAAGGGGCTCATTCTGAGGGGGAGGGGTGCTTGGTTATGGGGTGAGGTTCCTAGCTTTGGAACAGATCTTGGGTGACAGAACTATGTCCTGTGTCTGTCCAAGGGGGACATGTAATCCTGTCGCCATTTTGCGGACAGAGGAGAGGAGGTAGTGGGGTATGAGAAAAGGGGACGCCCCCTAGCATTCAATCAGCTTATTTCCCCTTTCAGGGCCTCCCTGTGGGGCTGGCTCCTACCTCTAGCCACCTAGTTCCACTTTGCCAGGAGCAGGTCGCAGTGGGGGCAACCGCTGCCAGGTCGCCACCCTGCTGGGAACTCAGCTGCTGCAAGTAGCTCGGCGGTGGCGAGCCGGAGACCTAGGCAGTCCTAACCGGCTTTGCTCACGTGGTCTCAGCTCCCGCCCTGGGGAAGGCAGAGGCCATGGCGGCGGGAGGTGGGGGCTTGCTGAAAGGGGAGCCTAACAGACCCCGCCCCACGCTAGAGTGTTGGGAAGCGCACGTGTGCACAACTGTGGCGATACGCACCCACCCCACGCCACCCCACCCCCCACGGCAACGTTGGGTGAACACTTGCCAAATACCTGGCCTGGCTGTGCTACTGTAAGTTTCTCGATCTATCTAGAGGGCTGGGAGCTGGAGTTAACTTGGGGGAGTTGCAGGCGAGTCCCTTCACAGCTTCAGGTTACTAGACTGCAGGGAGGAGAAGGGTCAGGTGGGTGGGGACCACTCAGGAAGGGCCCTGTGGGCTTGGCTGTGGACTTGACCCTCTGACTCAGGCGGGGCTGGGGTGAGCTGGGGACAACTCCGGATCTCTATGTGCTTGGCGGCCTCTAAAACATGGAGGCTGTGACATCCTGTAAACTTGTTCCAGGAGCAGAATGGCCAGCAGAGGGGGACGTGAAGGTGTAGTTTCCATCAGCCTAGCCTCACCCTGCCTGAGTCT
This sequence comes from Dicrostonyx torquatus, assembly GCA_028555095.1. Classification (NCBI taxonomy): domain Eukaryota; kingdom Metazoa; phylum Chordata; class Mammalia; order Rodentia; family Cricetidae; genus Dicrostonyx; species Dicrostonyx torquatus. Next base: position 280,024 of record JAQHUG010000434.1, on the reverse strand, counting down.
GACCTCCTCGGCGAGGCCTGGACTGCTGTATAGGCTTGCTGGACCTCCACTTTTGCTGGGAGTAGATGGTGAAGTCCAAACCTTGGCTTGCTACCCCTTCCCTGCGGGCCCCTTGACTCTGATGGTGGTCTCCCAGTATGTTTGTCCTTCCCCAACACCCAGCTGTGAGCTAGGTTCCTAAAAGGTCACAGCCTGAGTTTGGCAGGCAGTGGGTGCTTAATGCTTACTTAACTGTGGGAAAGTCTATAGGCTTGGATCCCCACTATCTGTCCATGTACGGAATAGGGATAACGGACTAGTGAGATGCCTCTTGCCACCAGAGGGACCTTAACCCAACCTGAGTTAGATCCCCAGGACCAATATGGTGGGAGAGAAACAACTCTTCAAGTTGTTCTCCGACCTTCACATATGCACCATGACACACATATATGACCCAGACACACAAACACACAGTAAATAAAATAAATCATTAAACCAGGTGGTAGCGGGGCTGGAAAGATAGCTCAGAGCACTGGCTGCTCTTCCAGAGGACCTGAGTTCAATTCTCAGCAACCACACGGTGGCTCACAACCATCTGTAATGAGATCTGGCGCCCTCTTCTGGTGTGCAGGTACATGCAGGCAGAACACTGTATACATAATCAATAAATAAAACTTTAAAAAAAAACAAAAAACAAAAAACCAGGTGGCACCCAGATCTCTGACTTTGAGACATGCCTGGTCTACTGAGTGAGTTTCAGGCTAGTCAGGGCTACTGGGATAAAACTGTGTCTCAAAGCTAGGTGGTGGTGGCACACACCTTTAATCCCAGCACTCCGGAGGCAGAGGCAGGAGGATCTCTCTGAGTTTGAGGCCAGCCTGGTCTACTGAGTGAGTTCCAGGACAGGCAAGGCTACACAGGGAATAAATAAGTAAATAAATAAAACAAACCTTGTCTCAAAAGTTCTCCAATTCTCCTTGCATCCCCTTCTCCCTCCCAGAGGGCCAGGATATCTGACTACTCCCCACCTCTCAGGAGCTCTTGAAACTGGGAAGTAAGGACATCACCCCACAAGACTACACCACTCCTCAGGACACACACCAACCCACCCCTCAAAAGGGCAGTCAGGTCTCTGGCTGGTATCATTTGCCAACTCCCACCCCATCTGGGCTGCTTTTATCAGAAGTCTGGGTGGGGGTGTGGTTATCACCCCCAGCAATGCAGCCAGCCCCAGCTGCTGTGTCCAGGAGGAGTTGAGCAGGCTAGCAATCCCCAAAGGCCACCTGAACCCCTTTCTACAGGGCTTCAAATCACACTGGGAATCTTGCCCCTCTGCCTGCAGGTGACCAGGCTCCTTCCCATTTCAGGCCTCAGTTTCCCCATTTGTCTCTCCTCCTGAAAATAGCTTCAGACAAATTAGAACCACTTCTAGGACTGACCGCAAAGCTAGGGGTGGCCCTAGCCTTTTGGCACCCCACACCCTCAGACACCACCTGACTCTTCCATCCTAAGCCTTCCTCTATAAAGAGAAAGTCAAAAGTCAGCCCGAGACACCCCAACCTTCAGTAGCCCTCAAAATCCCAGTCCTAGGGCTAGCCTGCAGTTCCCACGCCAGCCACACTGTTCAGGGCCCCGCCCAGCTACACAGTTATGAATGAGCAAATCTGTCCTTCCACACCTTCAGACTTCATGTTTAGTGGGCACAGGAACAGAAGACGCCCACAGTGACCCTGCACAATCCCAGTAACCAGAAATACTAACATTTTTTTCAGACATATGTAATGCTTTACATTACTGTGTAAATTACGTAGGAGCGTGTGCTCCATGGTGCATGTGGTCAGTGACAGTGAGTGTGCTTCCTTCAATGATGCAGGCCTCTGGGATGCAGCAGGCTTTGCAGAGTTACCACCCCCATTACCCTAATGTTTCTCAGACCTACGGAAACGGGATTTCCAAATAATATACTAGAGGTGACATGAGGCCCTCCAGCAGATCCGGGGCATTATCTGGGGACATATGTGGCTGTCCCAGTTAGGGGGAGCCCATGGCATGGGAGTAGGTAAAGGCCATCCTGCAGCACCCAGGACACCTTACTGAGAACAACCTGGACCCACACGGGTGAGACCCTGCGCAGATGAACAGTCAGGTCTCTCAAGCCTCAGGGACCGGATCAAGGGACCCCCACCTCCTGCCAGGTCTAGGGAGAGAGGATGCCAGAGATGGAGGGGGCTTGACTAGCAGAATCAGCAGCCAGCCTCTCCTCCCGCCCCCGCCCCAAGGCTGGCTCTCTTGCAGTATCCATGGCAACCACGTCAACATCTCCCACAGCCTCTAAAGTCCTTCTCCACCCCAAGCAGGGGCTGGGGTAACTGTGACATTCAGGGGTGCCAAGCTCTGCCTACTGCCTATAGGCCCTTGGATGGGGGTGTTCTGTAAACCCCTAGGTCTCTGTACCCCCAAATACAATGGGATGGACATACTGGGGCCCTTTGCCCTGATCTGTCTCTGTCTGGATCCAGTCTCTAGGCAGGCATGAGTGGGTGTGTGGAGACAGGGCTCCCCCTCCTAGTGCACAGCCTTGGGGCATGGCTCTGCAGGGGACCAGATCTATCCCTGCTCCACAGTAGAGGTGAGTCCCATTGGCCCTGGGATGTGTCCTGTGCCAGCTTCCCCTGCAATGTACAAGAAACAAATCCCCTTCCACAGGAGAGGCTGGTTAGGTCAGAAGTGGCTCTTGCTTGTAATCAGGAGAAAGCTGAAGCAGGAGATTTGCCTCAAGTTTCAAAGTCAGTCTGGGCTATAGAGTGAGAACTTGTCTCAAAAAAATGAGGCTTTTAAATTAACTGTATGGTTCCAAGTATGGTGGTCCACGCCTTTAATCCTATCCTTTGGGAGGCAGGATCAGGACCAGTTTGAGGCCAGCCTGGTCTACAGAGTGAGTTCCAGGATAGCAAGGGCTACATAAAGATAGACAGGAGTTAGCAATACTCAAGTCTATGTGATTCCCCCAGACACCCCAAAAATGACATTAAGGTGCCTGGATTCAACATGGTTCTCCTGGTCCCACAAATGGTTATTATAAGAGGAATTTGGGGACATGAGACCCAGGAAGGGCATCGCATCCTCCCCACCGTAAAGAACTGCCTGTAGTCATGCCATGTAGTTGGGCCTCAGTTTCCCTGGCATATCAGGTCAAGCTCCCTCCTAGCTTAGGGGCAGCTCGCAGCCATTGACAGACGAACAGAATTGTCTCTTGATGTCCCAGGGGTGGGGAAATATGCTCAATTCCTCTTTCATAGACCCCAAGAAGCCAAGTTCTAGGAGAACACAGGTGTCGGCCACGCAGCCCTGGCTCAGTCAGCTCCCATTATCGTACAGCCAAAATCAGTTGTGAGCCAGGACACCCTGGACTGCAGTCTGTGGGAAAGAGAGGTCTTTCTCAAGAGTCACGAAAAAGAAAAAAAAAACCAACAAAAAATCTACCTTGCTATCGCTTGCTCCCTTCAAATGTTCAATAGAGATAAATGTGTAGCAACGGAGAGTGGGGAGCTGCCCGCCCCAAGTTCTGTCCATTTGCACACCAACATGGGGCAGTCCCTAGCCCACAGGGACTAAGGACAGCAGCTGAGGGACAGAGTGAGAGGAGGCACCATCCATGCCCACCCTCTTGGCTCAGCAGACACCAAAGATGGCGCCTCCACCCCACTACCTACCCTGAATATGCATGGAGCCACCCACACAGCGACGGAGGCTGAGACTCTCTCCCAGTGTGACCACAATGGGAGCCCCTGGACCAAGTTCTATTTGGGTGCCCTGTTGCCCACAACAAGAGCGGGGTAGCCTGTATCTTTTATGTAGACAGGAAATGGCAGACCAAAAGCAGGTAAGTTAGGCGGATAACAGAGGTGGGTCGCCCTATCCCTGGGAAACTGCAAAACTGTTCACTACACCACCGCTAAAGAGGTGAATTTTCAAATCCTAGTGCACATTCCCAGCTAAAATGGGTAAAGCCTTGGGGCGAACAGGACAGGAAACAACAGCCGGTACCTGGCAAAAGGTTTCCCCTAACCAATCCCGAGGGACTGGACTTCCCAGAAACCCTGGTGTGGCTAAGTCTCGCGGCCCACCTTGTACTTTGCGCAGATCCATCACAGGTGCGTGAAGTGCGCAAACACGGGTTTGGGTGGGGGTTGTGGTGGAGATTTTAATTTCCAGTTTTCCATTGGACTGAAGACCCAAGCCCTTAACTTCAGAACCAGATCGCGGCCTCCCTCCGCCACAAGTACACAGAATGGAAAGGAAAATATGCGGGACAACCACCCCTTCACCCCCACCACCCCCTGGCCCCGCGCCAGGTACTTTGCCGCCCTCCAGAGGGAATCAGCGCAGACACCCCGGAGGCAATGACCAGGATCCTCCCACCCTCTTCACAGATAAGGAAACTGAGGCTGGGGGTGGGGGGACCAAGGAAGAACTACGGAACCGGATGTTCTGACCACCTAGCGCCAGAGACCAAGAGCGCTGAGAAACAGGACAAGAACACGAAGCGGGACTGAAGAGGTGAGAAGCTGGGGGACACGATCGCGCCCACCGTGCCAGGGTGGATCCCAAACAGCCACCAGGGCCGCCCTCCGCGCGCGGCCCGACCGCGTGGCCGCCACGCCCCCTGCGTGCGCCCCACCCACCATGTCCCCGCCTTCCCGGTCGGCGGGTGGCTGAGGGCCGGGCGCGCCCCCCTCCCCGCCCCCCACGCGCCACGCAGTTTCGGGGTTCCCAGTGAGGTGGGGGAAGGGGGTTCCCGAGAGCGATCCAACGCTCCCCCTGCACCCCACGGGGGCTAGAAACGTGAGGTTTACCTGTGTGTGTCCGCAGGTGTGACTTGAGGTGCGAAGACTTGTAATAGGCTTTGGCGCAGCCTGGGAAGGGGCAGCGGTGGCTCTTGGCGGCGCCGGGGGCACGGCCTGAAGACGGCGACGAAGCCGCCGAGGAGACCGGAGAGGTGCCCCCCGCGGTGCTGGCTGCGGCGGCGACTCCGGGCCCGCCTCGCAGATCCGCCAGGATGCTGGCGGCCAGCAGGTGGGGCGCAGCAGTGGCGCCTCCCGACCCCGGAACGGTGGCTGGCGGTGGCGGTGCCCCAGGGGTCCCCGGCGGCGTGGCCTCACGGCGCGTGGCGCGCACATCCAGGCCGGCTGTGGGGCCCGCGCCCTCGGGGCCAGGTCGCCCGCGATGCACCACGGCTCCAGAGGAGATGGCCATGAGGACGTCGGCGGCGAAGTAATCCACGCACGCCACGGCCGCCGACATGCCGGGCAAGGACGGTCGGGCGCGGGATCGGCGGCGGGAGAGAAGCGGAGGCGGCAGGAGCTGCGCCCGTCCGGCCGGCGGCGGCTGCTGGAGTGCGGGAGGCGGAGGAGGGGAGGGAGGAGGAGGCCCCGGCGCGCCGCCGCCGCCGCCCGCGCTCAGCCCCGCCCCGCCCCGCCTGACGCGCCCTGACGCACCGGAGCCCGCGGGGGCGGCCGCGGCCCGCCCAGCCCGGAGGACGCCCCCTCGGGGCTCAGTGGCCACGCCCTCCCACCGCGGTCACGCCCCCTCCTGCCGCGCCCTCCACGGTCCGGAAAGTCGCGCGCACCGCGGGTGGGCGGAGCTCACTCTGCTAGCTGCCGGTCCTTCCCCATTTCCACACCCTTCTGCACAGGCAAAGCACCCGGCGACCCCCAGATCGTGCCCTCTCCACACAAGAACAAGCCAAACGGAGAAAAACCCTGCCCGCGGCCTGACACGCACTACCCCCACCACCGGTGCCCTTTCCGGATTGCCACCTCCCGACGCGCTGAGAGTTACGCCCACTCGGCGACACGCCCACACGCCCTACCCCAGTCTCGGATGCCCCACCTCCCTTCCCAGTGCGCGCCACGCCTCCTTCGGGTCCGCGCTCCAGCTCCTCCTGGACGCTCCCACCACGCTATGCCGGGTGCCCTCCCCTCTCCAACTTGTCCCTCCCCCACACACAAGCACTGGGGCGCGCCCCTGTCCGCGAAGGGGAGGGGACGACTGGGATCCGCACGTGGCCAGGGTGGGGGGTGCGGAAGCCCGTGTCTCCGCCCTCGGGCCACGTGCGCGACCCTTCCTCCCCCACCCCACCCCCCCGCCCTGGCGCCTGGCAGGAACCCGGCAGTCCTGATTCCCCGTTTCTGGGGTTCCCCAATGCCCAGTGCATGTCTTGGGGACGAAATATTCCGGCGGTGGGACTTTGGAACGTAGGATGCCCTACACCCCATTTGGCCGAGCGAATCTGTAGAATTCGTTTTTGCGCATGGAGATTCGGGAATAATCGGAATGGCAAAAAATGAGCGGAGCTGCAGTGAAAAGGTCTAAGTCACCCGCTCGAAGCTAGGGACACTGGAGTTCCGGGCGTTCCTTTCCTTCCTCGGTTGGGGGCCCTTGAGACGAGCAGGGAAACTGCGGCTAGCTAATGGAGAGATTGGAAACTCCCGTGCATGGCATGATTCGGCCAAGTTGTGAAATGATGGTCCCCTAAAAGCCCCAGGCCTCAGTCGCCCGGTGCGCGGAAGTCGGCGCCCAGGCTCCCGCCCCTTCCTAACTCCCGCCTGGTTGTGGAGGCCATGCAGTGGCCCGGGCGGGCTCCAGGGGGCGAAGCACGCCAGCTGACAGCACTCAGTCAAGGCTCTTCACGGTTGTTCCCCAGCAAAGGCTTGACGGTGGCAGTGATCCCTGAGTGCACCCCCAGCTGACTTCCTCAGGTTCTACCTCTCTGCCCTCGGGTCGGCCATATTTCCCCAGAACCCTCTGTACTTGGTGGTGACACCTATGTCCCTCAATGACTGAAGTTGGATACTCGGGGGGTGGGGGGAGCTCCAGCAATACTCTGACTGGACAGAAGTGGGCCAGGAAGACACACCCGCCTTTCTTTCCCAGGCTTGCACTCCAACAACCAGAACCATGTAGGTCCTGGCCCAGCTTCTGTGTCTTCGAAGGTAAGGGCGGTATCCTTTCTGCAGGAATTTGTTCCCCTCCCTCCGCACCCTTGCACCCCTTGGCATTTCTAGACACACACACACACACACACACACACACACACACTTGAAGAGAGAAGCCATGAACAGTCCTTTGCTGAGAACTACAGCCAGGATAAATGAAAATAAGGGCAATGGCTCATGAGGTCACACCTAACAGCCCTACAGTAATAAGGTTTGTAAGGCCACCCACCAGGTGGTGCCACTGAGCATGCTCCAACCTTTTATCCTTCGACCTCAGTAGTGATCCATCTGTGATCCATACCTGCCATCACCCGGAGCAGCCGCATGCGGGTGCTCATATACAACTCCTGCATATTCTCCTTACATCCCAGCCCCCGCTCCCTGCAAGCCATGGAAGCTGCTGCTGACCCAGGAGGGACCTTACCTCACTGATGGTACTATCAAAGCTGGAACCCTGTGCACACAATTCTGGTGCTGAGGTTTCTGGGAAACTAGCCAGCTTGCTCCCCAAGGCCTAACCGGTGAGAATCGCCTTTCTCCTTCTGTATTAGTACACCTGGGGCTCAGGCACAGGCCCCTGGGGCCCCATGGGTGATTTTTATCTCCAGACAGGATCTAGGTAGACCACAGGTCTGAGCTACGGTGACTACCCATTTAGCTATATTATTTTAAGGCTTTTTTTGATATGGGTTCCTGGGTGTCCTGGAACACACTGTGTAGACCAGGCTGGCCTCAAACTCACAAGAGATTCACTTGCTCCCTGTCTCCCAAGTGCTGGGATTAAGGTGTGGCCACCACACCAGGGCTCAAAAGTGAACTATTAAACACCCTGGTGAGAGCTCTGAGTTCCATTTTGAGGGACAGGATGGATCCCAGAGGTCTGTCACCTTGAGTCTCACAGTGTGCCTGTTTTGCCCCATGGCTGAGGAAGGTTGACACCAAATGCTCCAGCACCCAGACAGGTACCTGGGCAGCTAATTAGGGGCAATGACCCTAAGACTGGCTTGAACCATGGCAACATCCAACACAAGTTGAAATATGAACAGGGCTACGTAGGTCCATGCTTTTTTTGTTTTGTTTTTCGAGACAGGGTTTCTCTGTGGCTTTGGAGCCTGCGCTGGAACTAGCTCTTGTAGACCAGGCTGGTCTTGAACTCTCAAAGATCCGCCTGCCTCTGCCTCCCGAGTGCTGGGATTAAAGGCGTGCGCCACCACCGCCCGGCTCCATGCTTTTTTTGTTGTTTGTTTGGAAGGTTGTTTTTAATTATCTGGGTATGTAGTACACACCTTTAATCCTAACACTCCCAAGGTGGAGGCAGGAGATCAGGAGATTATTCTAGTCTATATAGTAAATTTCAGACCAGCCTGGGCTTTGTAAAATCCTGTTTAAAATACCAGCACTGAGGTCAGGCAGGTGGTGCAGGCTTTTAATCCCTGCGCTTGGGAGGTAGAGACAGGCAGATCTGTGAGTTAGAAGCAAGCCTGGGCTACAGATAAAGAATTCAATGATAGTCAGGGCTACACAGAGAAAGGCTGTTCAAAAATTAAAAAAAAAATAAAATAAAATCGCAGCATTGAGAAACAAAAATCCAAAACAAATCTGACTGAATCACAAACGTGCACTATCTCTGTGGACCTCAGCCAAAGGTAGCCACATGCCTAACATATCCTTCTGTCCTGTATTCACTGGTAAGGGAGATAACTGCGTCACAGAGACCTAGTCCAAGTCCAAAGAGATGATGGGTTCAGGGGAAATCTGAACCCCAAGGTAGGCATCAGCCTTTCTTGTCTTCATGTGGGTCCAGCTGTTGTACACAGCCCTCAAGACTAGAGAGGACAGAATGACCTGAATGTCAGGCATGGGAAGGTTCGTGTCACTGTTCGATGGGTACATCTAGGGCACATCTGATCCTGTACCCTCAACTCTTTGGGGGCCACTAAGTCACTTAGGAGGTAAGCCATATATCGGGAGCACGAGGTGATGGCAGGACTTTGTGGCCATGTACTGGACTGGGAAACCACTGCAAATGGGGTGTGAATCAGTGTGGCTGGGAGATTCACAAAATGGAGAGCTAAGGTAGGCCCTGTTCCCAGGTGCTGGGGCAGCCTGGTCCCAAGTCATACCAAAGCGGGGAGGGCTTCCTGGGAAAGGGGTGTGTGTAAAAATGAGCATAGGGGAAGCAAGACCCTCAGACGTAGAGCACAGACATAACCTAGAATAACTGGGGTGACTGTCCAGTCAGAAGTCCCCAAGGCTCCACACTCTCCATACTCCACACAAGGCTCTGGCTGCCATACTCTGCATCTTGTGGGAAACGGGTAGACAGAAAACACACACAGGTACACACACGCCCCAGAGGCCTGTGGTTGCTGCTCACAGAGCCACAGGGTGAAACAAAGCAAGGTGACTACAGCACCGGCGATTGAGCTGTGATGTGGGAGCCCCAAGCCCTCATTTAATGAGGATCCAAAAGAAGGAGCCAAAGGGAGGTTAGAACTGTTATTTAACATAATAGTTTCATCAGAATTTTATCTCTGAATATAAGCAATTTGCACTCATTTCTTGTTTGCTTTTGCAGCTGCTCACAGCACGATACTAGGCGGGGCTCCACCCTGACCACGCCCCCAGCACGACAAAGATTATTAGAATGAAAGGAGATCTTTTACTGTTCATGAGAAAAAAGAAAGTCCAAGGACTGAGGGAAGACAGGACCTGAGAGTATGAGAAGGAATTCCTACAACTTGAGTTGCCCGTCGGTGGTGGTGCACGCGCCTTTAATCCCAGTACTCGTGAAGCAGAGGCAGGTGGATCTCAGTGAGTTCTAGGACAGCCTGGTCTACAGAGTGAGGTCCAGGACAGGCTCCAAAGCTATACAGAGAAACCCCGTCTCATAAAACCAAGGAATAAAAAAGGCTTTAGTTTTTGCAACACAGTGAGACGGGTAGAGGTATAGAATCCTATGAGTTATTGTAGGGAGGTTGGGGCATATGGATAACAACCATCAGGCCAACCTGGTCTACATAGCAATTCCAGGATCTTGTCACAAAGTAAGTATCTTGTCACAAGTAAGATCTTGTCACAAAGAGACAGGATTGGAGGCACCCTGGAGACACCGCTCAGGGGTTAAGGTCAATTGCTGGTCTTTCCAGAGGATCTGAGTTCAGTTTCCAAGCCCCATAGCACGTGGCTGGAACTCTTGACTCCAGAGGACCTGACCTCTTCCAGCCTCAGAGTTTGCTCACACATTAACTTATGTAAAAGAGGAAACTACCCCAACTGTAGAAGAAAACAAAGTATCTTATGCACTTGAAAGTTCAGGTAATTTTTTTTTATGTCTGACCTGCGAGATAAAGCTGGGCAGTGGTGGCACATGCCTTTATTCCTAGCTCTTGGATCACGGTGGGTTCTGTATCACCCGATGGGAGGCAGGCACATCTGTGACTGAGACCAGCCTGGTCTACAGAGAGAGTTTCGAGACAGCAGGGCTACACAGAGAAACTCTGTCTCAATAAAACAAAAAACAAAAGCAAAATAAATTACCAGACAGATTGGTGGCACATATCTGTCATTGCAGCCTCAGAAAATAGAGGCCAAAGGATCAGGAATTTATGGTCAGCCTGGGCAACAATGAGTTTGAGATGCTCTCAAAATGCCAAAATAAATTTTTAAAAATACAGATTTAAAACCACCACGAAGTCATTGGTCCACACCTCTAATTGCTGCATCCTCAGGCGGGTCTCTGTCAGTCTTAGAAAAGACCCTGTTTCAAAAAACAACCGGGGGAGGGGCTGGAGAGATGGCTCAGAAGTTAAGAGCACTGGCTGTTTTTCTAGAGGTCCTGAGTTCAATTCCCAGCAACCACATGGTGGCTCACAACCATCTGTAATGAGATCTGGCACCCTCTTCTGTCAAGCGGACATACATGGAGGCAGAATGTTGTATACATAAAAAAAATAAATAAAAATAAGTCTTTAAAAAAAACACACACACCGGGGGAGGGGCTGGAGAGATGGCTCAGAAGTTAAGAGCACTGGCTGTTTTTCTAGAGGTCCTGAGTTCAATTCCCAGCAACCACATGGTGGCTCACAACCATCTGTAATGAGATCTGGCGCCCTCTTCTGTCAAGCGGACATACATGGAGGCAGAATGTTGTATACATAAAAAAAAATAAATAAAAATAAGTCTTTAAAAAAAAACACACACCGGGGGATGGGGGAGAGGTCTAGCATGGTTCAGAGCACTTGCTACCCTTGCAGGGTATCCAAACTTGATTTCCAGCACCCATATGGGGCAGCTCACAACCACTTGGAACTCCAGTGGACCTAAGACCCTCTTCTTGCCTCCCTGGGCACCTGCCTACAGGCCAAGCACCCACACACTTAAATGATCTGTGTGTAGGAGCTCAGGGTCCACAAACTGGGTGCCCTGGAGCTAGAGTGACAGGAACTGAGCC
>JAQHUG010000434.1:223467-239748 GCA_028555095.1 Dicrostonyx torquatus | reverse complement strand
GTCTGCCTTGTCCCAGGACTGGGTTGGCTCCCAGGGCTGGATTTGCTCCTGGCTTCTGCTCCCAGTGGAGCTTGAAGCTCAAACTCTTGACCCTGCAGTTCTGTGTGGTCTGGCGATGGTCTGCTCTTGGGAGACAAGGCGTTCGATTTCCTGCTCTCAGGCTGGGACCCAGTGCTGCGTCAACTCTTGACCGTGTAGTCTGTGGCCTGGTGCTAGTCTTATCTTGGAATGCAGGGTCTTTGGTGGACTCTGCTTTTTCGGGTGAGGGAGTCTCAGGAGACTAGGCTTTAGTTCTCATGTAGCGAGGATCTGCTTTTCAGATGGTAAAGCATTAAATGTTTGCTCTCTGGTCAGGAGGCAAAGCTCTGGTCTCAGGTTGGCAAAGCATTAAATGTTTAGGCAAGGCATTAAATATTTCTGCTTTCGGGAGGCAGGCTTGGAGGATCTCTGTCTAAGAGTCTCAACATGCCCAGGCCACCGTAAGAAGTGAAATGACTGTCTTATTTTTGCTTCTCTTTTATATATGTTAGCAAACTTGTTTACTTGACTTCAGATAGCCAGATGTCCTAGGCTATTGCTATTCTGCTATTTGACTGGGCACAGAGGGGTGAGGTTCCTTTTGTGTCCAAGTTTCTGGTAAACATGTTTACTCCAAGTCTGGGGCCCCTCTTGTGTCTTACTGAAAAACATGTTTACCTCAAAATGACAAGGGTGTTTTTCCTGTTTTTCTTAATATTTTCTCTTAGTAATTTTCCATACCACACACAAGAAGAAATGCTTTTACACTACACCAAGTTGCACTCTTCTATAAATTTCCTGCTCTATCTACAGTACAGATTTCCTTCTTTATTTACTCATTCAAAGGAATCTGTTTCCATGCTCATTACACTCTGTATCTGGAGTGATTAATGGCATCTCACACAGGTCAGCCTAGGTGGAATTATTTGTGAATCTCCTGACTCAGCTTGCTCATGCTTGGCTTCACTTTTTTTTTAAATGTCTGAGTGCTTTATCTACATGTATGCCTGCATGCCGGATGAGGGCATTGGATCCCAGTACAGATGGTTGTGAGCCACCATGTGGGTGTTGAGAATTGAACTCAGAGCAGCCAGTGCTCTTACATCTTACACCCTTAGCCATCTCTCCAGCTCCGTTGGCGTCACCTTTAATTTTTTGTTTTATGCATTGCCAGAGACTGCAGACAGAGTTTCTACCTGCCTTTGTCTTCAGAGTGCTTAACTTTTTTTTTTTTTTTAAAGATTTATTCATAGGGCCTGGAGAGATGGCTCAGAGGTTAAGAGCATTGCCTGCTCTTCCAGAGGTCCTGAGTTCAATTCCCAGCAACCACATGGTGGCTCACAACTATCTGTAATGGGGTCTGGTGCCCTCTTCTGGCCTGCAGGCATATACACAGACAGAATATTGTATACATAATAAATAAATATTTTTTTTAAAAAAAAGATTTATTCATTTGCTGGGTGGTGGTGGCACATGACTTTAATCCCAGCACTCGGGAGGCAGAGGCAGGCAGATCTCTGTAAATTCGAGATCAGCCTGGTCTAGAAGAGCTAGTTCCAGGACAGGCTCCCAAGTCACAGAGAAACTCTGTCTCGAAAAACCAAAAAAAAATTATATTATGTATAGTGTTCTGCCTTCGTGTACACCTGCGAGCCAGATTACATCACAGATAGCTGCAAGCCACCATGTGGCTCGCCCACCCCACAGTTTTTCCCGAGTGGCAGGATGACATGTGCACTAGCAGTGTTGGGGGATGGAATCAGGGGTCTCCTGGATGCTAGGCAAACACCTTACAAACATGCTACAGCCCGAGCCCCAAATTTTACTCAAGCACCCACATATTTGGTTCATCCACTGTACGGATAAGGAAAACGAGGGCCTGAGTGGACCCGGAACACAGCAGTCTGAGGGCAGATGCTCTTTGAGTGAGTTTCCTTCTGCCTCAAGTCTCCCCTCTGTGGATGTCTCAGTGTCAAGCAGGGTCCATGTTTGGGCCACCCATCCGCAGGTCTTGAACTGGCAACACAGCGGTCTAGCCCTGCAGGACACAAGGGAAAAAAAATCCCCCAGACACGCTAAAATGGCTTGAACAAGCACGCGCGCGCGCGGCCTTGTGGGAATTGTAGTCATGTCTCCGCCTCGAGCTGGCCCCGCCTACGAACTACGTTCCCGTCGTGCCCCGCGGTGGTAGGCGAGGCGGCCCGGTTGCTAGGACTTGGAGCTGCGTGGCGTTCTAGCGGGCGTTCCTCAGGTGAGCAGCCGCCGTAGGGACTCGGCTTCCACTCTTCCGGATACGCCACTGGGCAGCGGGGAGAGCGACACGATCCGGTCGGTGGACGGGAAAACTAGGTCTTGCCGGGGCCGACCACGTAGGCTCCGGGCTCCGGGAGTGCTGCGCGCTTCCCGGGAGGTGGTGGGCGTGCTCGTTCGCTCAGTCAACGCGAGTACGCGTGCGTCGAGAGCTTTGTACCTACTGCACCCTACGCTGTCGGTTTGCTGCGCACGCGTGTACCCCTCTTCTCATTCCGGAAACTCGTGATTTCCAGTTGCGTCTGTTCCGGGTCATCGCAGTTAGTCCCCTGCCTCAGTGTTGTCCATTTACCGTCTAAACAGCAGGTGTGCAGTTTCCCTTTAAGCTATGGTACCCTGTGGAAATTGTTGAGGAATTTCTGGCGGTACCTGGTATCTATTAGGTGAGCACTGCTAATCCACGTGCCTTCCCTCCCGTAGCTGATTCCACTCTTAGCCCCTCACTGGAGGCGAGTGGTCCACTGCTGAGCTCTGCCTCCAGGCCTTTTTAGTTTTTATTTCGGAAGGGTTTGCTTTCTGTCTCAGACTGGCCTGGAACTGATTGCCTGGTGTTTTAGGCTTGTGCGTTCAGACTTGACGCTGTGATGCTGCTTGCTGTTCTCCCTGTAGCCAAGCCAGTCGACAGCCGTGGCCCATTTCTTTGGGACCCTGGACCCAGGGCCCATTGCTTGCCTGCAGTTCTTAAGTGCGGTGTGCTGAGGGTCCTCGGAGAGAGGCAGACTTCCTAAGCCACTGTAGGGAGGGCCCCAGGTCCCTGTCGGGGTTCATGGGGCAGGAGCTCCTTTTGGGACCTGTTGGCATGCTGACTCCATTTATGCTGGTGTCCGCTTCAGTCCCAGCATGTGGGAGGCAGTGACATGAAGATGACTGCAAGTTTGAAGCTGATAGACATGGTGAGCTCTCAGCTAGCTCGGACTACACAGGGAAACCTTGTCTCAAAACAGAACAAGAAAGCAAGCATACAGAATGGACCTTTAAGGACCCCTCTGGCCACAGCCTTGGCTACCATCCTGTGGCTTTCAAACTCTTCCCCAGAGGTCTGTAAAGCCAGGCTACCTGTCCCCAGGGCAGCCTTCTTTCTGTGTCCCTTGTTTGTAGTCTTGAGGGGACAAACGAGGCTGTGTCTTCTGCCCCACAGACAGTAGTGCTTTGTGGCCCCGGCAGTTGGTGGGGGTTGTAGGCGTGGTATGTGCCCCTGGAAGGCCAGATGTCACCATGGCCCCTCATGGGCTCTGCCTGCCGTGGGGCCTGTCAGGGGCAGCCATGGTGACACTAGGCTCTCAGACATGCCTGGCACCATTCTCCCTTTGTAGTTCTCATTAGCCCATAGAGCCATGCTTCATTGACCTGGGCAGCCTGGGGGAGCTCTAAAAGCCAGCAGATGCTCATCAGGCCATCACAAAGTATTCCCGTGGCCGGGGGGACACCACAGGGGTGGCAGTTTGTGGGTAATGCAGAGAAGCCCACCATAGGCAGTCCTGCAGGTCACCTCACGGGAGCTCTTGTTCTTTCTTCTGGTTTGTTTCTTTGATGCTCAGTATGTAACTCAGGTTTCAGTGTGGCAGGCATGTTCCTGCTACTTTTGAGACACCCTTGCAGCCCTTCCATGGGGGTGCTCTGATGATTGTGAAGAATGTGGGTGTCTAATCGTTGCCTGTAGTTGGTGGTTAGTCAGCCGGGCACGGTGGGGTAGAGAGGTAGGTGACAACTCAGGTGACATAAGGGTGGCAAGTGGTTTTGGTTAGCAGGTGTGTGAAGCCCCTGTAGAGCTGCCATCGGGTCTAGCACCTGCCATCTTGTTCTGGCTGACTGTGACTCCATGGCAGTGCGAAGCAGTGTCCGAGACTAAGGGGATTCTCTGCAGCCTAGCCCTCACTGGTGTTTCTTTTCTTTTTTGTTTTTTTTGAGACAGGGTTTTTCTGCATAACCTCCCTGGCTGTCCTGGAACTTGCTTTGTAGACCAGGCTAGTCTTGAACTCCCAGAGATCTGCCTCCCGAGTGCTGGGATTACAGGCGTGCGCCACCACTGCCCCACTGAGCCTGGCTTTTCTCTTGTGTATCACAAGGTGGCAATAGTGTTAGCTGTCAGCTCAGGTTTTGTTAGGGTGCTGGCAGAGCAAAGCTCAGGTGCCATGGATAGGCAAGTTCCCAGGCTAACCTACTACAGCAGGAGATGGGGTGCCTTAGGCAGACATATCCCAGAGCATGAGCCCACACGGGAATGGGTCATGGCCACGTGCCTGCCTTGTTCAGCAGGGTCTGTATTCTTGGGATACATCTTAGGTCTGCTGCCTTTTTCTGGTGTATTGAAGTGGGGTCTTGCCCTGTAGCTCTGGCTGGCTGTCCTCCAGCTTACAGCCATCCTCCTGTCTCTGCCCCACAAATGCTGGGGTGACATTTATGTGTCACTGGGTGTATGTCTCTGCTCTGGTCCACTGTAACCCCAGTAACCAGGGTGGGAATGTCCCGTAGGCACCACCTGGGGTCGGGTGGATTTGAGTGTGAGGGTTATGCTCTTCTCTGGGCAGTCCTTCACCCCACCTTCCACCCCCTTCACTATATAGAATAACGGGACATTTAGTAGCTTGGGATGATACTACCTGTCAGCTCTGGGGCCATAGCCAGGAATATGTGCTGTAGCCACGTCCTCTGCAAGTCGAGGTCCCCGTGGGGCTGTTCTCACATGAACTGGACAAGGCAGGTCCACACTTCATACTGCAGGCAGAATTCTGTTTTTCCTGACTATAGGCCTAAGGTCTTCAAGCCAACCAAAGCATGGCTGTAGCCCATACCAGACTTGTGACCTCTGAGGCACAGATCAAGTATCAGTTGTTTGTGGGTGGATGACCATGGGCTTGTTTGGGGGTCAAGGACTGGGTTTTGTTTTTCATGGACTTTTTTTTGTTAGAGACAAAGTATTATGTAGCCCAGGCTGGCCTCAAAGTCACCATGAACTCCTGATGCCCTGGCCTGTACCTCCTGGGATGACAAGTAGTGCCACTGGGCCTGTGCATGCTGATGGGGTGGGTTCTGGATTTGATAGTAATGAGTGCCTGTCTCCATACTACCCTCAACACTGTGTCTGTCCTGTGCGCTTGGACTGGTCAGAGCCCTGAAGAGCCCAGCACGGTTATTCCTTGTGCAGCCTGGGAGTCAGCTGATTGTACCTGGCAATCCTCCTTCCCAGACCTGGCAGGATCCATAGCATCCCAGGACAGACCCCTAGCCACTGAAGCTGATGGATGACACTCCAGTCGCATCTTTGTCTCCCACAGTCAAAGCCCGCTGAGCATGGAGCCCACCTCAGGCCTCGCAGAGCAGCCTGAACCTGAGAAGACTGGAAGTGAGGAGCAAGAGCCAGTGCAATGGCAAGCCCTCCCTGTCCTGTCGGAGCAGCAGTCGGGGGCCGTGGAGCTGGTGCTGGCCTACGCCGCACCAGTCCTGGACAAACGCCAGACATCACGCCTCCTCCGGGAGGTGTCCGCTGTCTACCCGCTTCCAGCCCAGCCCCACCTCAAGCGGGTGCGCCCCAGCCGCAGTGCCGGTGGCGCCCACGCATCGGATCTGCTGTTGTGCCTGGCAGGCCCCTCCGCAGGCCCCCGCTCACTGGCCGAGCTCCTCCCTAGGCCGGCCGTGGACCCGCGTGGCCTGGGTACACCTTTCCTGGTGCCCGTGCCCGCCCGGCCTCCCCTCACTCGGAGCCAGTTTGAGGAGGCGCGGGCCCACTGGCCTACATCCTTCCACGAGGACAAGCAGATGACCAGCGCGCTGGCTGGGCAGCTCTTCTCTGCGCAGGCGCGAGCAGCCATGCAGAGCCACATGGAACGGGCTGTGCGTGCCGCTCAGAGAGCAGCTGCCCAGGGCCTGCGGGCGGTGGGCGCTGTGGTGGTGGACCCAGCCTCCGACCGCGTGCTGGCCACAGGCCATGACTGCAGCGGCACGGCCAGCCCCCTGCTGCATGCTGTCATGGTGTGCATTGACCTGGTGGCCCAGGGGCAGGGCCGTGGTACCTGTGACCTCAGACGCCACCCGGCTTGCTCCTTCGCCCCGGCCTCCACCGCCCAGGGTGCACGTCCTGGCAGTGTGCGCAAGCTGGATGAGGATGAGGACAGCCTGCCCTACGTGTGCACTGGTTACGACCTGTATGTCACCCGCGAGCCCTGTGTCATGTGTGCCATGGCCCTTGTCCATGCCCGCATCCAGCGGGTCTTCTATGGGGCGCCCTCACCAGACGGCGCCCTGGGCACACGCTTCCGTGTCCATGCGCGGCCAGACCTCAACCACCGCTTCCAGGTGTTCTGTGGCATCCTTGAGGACCAGTGCCGCCAGCTGGACCCCGACCCATAGGCCTGGTGACCTGCCTCCAGACCGTTCTCTGCATCCCCTGAAGCTTCATGGCCTTGGACCCGGGGAACCTACCCTCTGTGTCTAAGGACACTGACCACCTGTGTCAGCGTGTGTGGGACCCTTTCAGCCCTAAGACAGTGGCCTCCTCTCTGCTGGCTGTGGCGACCGTGGGGCGACCCTGCTTACAAGACCAGTGGCTGTCTTCCAGTCCCCATGGTCCTCCAGGCTTGGGGCAGGGAACAGCTATCGTGTGTAAAAATAAAGCACCTCAAACCAAGTTCCTGTTTGCACCGAGGTGCCAGGCTGTGTGGCTTTGAAGGGGAAGGTGGCAGCCCTGCTGAGTGCAGCCAGCTCTGGATGCTTCTAGGGGCAGAAGCAGTTCAGGAGGCACCCTTGCCTGTCTCTGCAGTCTATCTGGACACCTGTTGGCCTGGGCTCAGTGTACCCACAGGCTGTTCATGGCCCCTCTCTATACCTCTTTGGTGGGGAGGCTGGGGCTTCAGAAGGGTCCTCCTGAGTGTAGTGGGCTGCTAGGCCTCTGAGCAGAACGCTGTTGCTTCTGACATACTGGTGGCCTGGCAGCAGTGCTTCTGAATCCAGTCTGAGGGGACATGGGCTTTGCCAGTGGTGACAGCCTACTGTGCACTTGCTGGCCTCAGGCAGAAAAGGCCTGGTCCCAGCTGGGTAAACAGTCCATGGAGCAGCCAGGCAGATGTGGACAACGGAGCGTGGCTCAGCCTAGAGCAGAGGTCCGGCTTGGGTTCCTGCCTGCATCTTCATGTCCTCCCTTCCAACCTTCCTCCTCCAAGGAAAGCCAGGGCCTGTTGCTACTCAGATGACCAGGAGGCAGGGTTGGGCAGGGTGAGGCTGTGAGGTGGCTCATCTTGACACTGTAGGACTATGTCTAGCCAGTGGCACCTGGTTGAGCAGGGCCTGGACTCTGAGACCAGGGTGGACCAGCAACCTTTTACTTGAAACCTCAGGGGGCTAGGGGGCTTTCCTGCCCACCTCAGAGTTATTCAGGTGACTGGGGCTGTGCCAGGGCCCTGTGAGCTCTCAAGGGTGAACTCCACACCTACAGCTACTGTGACCATGTGATTGTCACATGGCAGGAAGCTCTGTTCTGGGTGGTTCCCTTGAAAAGGACTCCCAAGGGGTATGTTAGGACCACTTGGGGTCATTTGTGGGGCCACAGTTGGGTCAATGTTGGGAGGACACCAAAAACTGGGAACATCCTGGCCCCAAGGTTGTGGATAGAATCAGTTGGTGGCTTCACCCATCCTCTTCCAGACTGCTCTGTGGGGAAGTGACATGCAGCCCCACACCTGGGCCCAACACCTGCTGGGCAGCAGCCAGCAGAGCCTGCGTGGGTGGACTGGGCTCGGTCTTCCTGGGCCTGGTGGCTGCAGGGGCCCTGATACTAGTCTCCTTTCAGGTGGCCCTTTCTGCCTGGGTGCCAGGCCAGCTGGTACAGAAATGGCAGGTGAGACTTCCTGTTCCCCAGCTCCCACTGAAACCACCATGGATTCCTGAGCTGTGGTTGCAGAGCTGACCTGAGCTCCCCCAGCTTCTGCCACAGTGGGGCATAGAGCCACCAGAGAGCCACCACCTTCCAATGTGTAGATTGAGGGTTTGAAGTGCCGCAGCTTGGAGGGGTGTACAGAGGACCCTGGGACTATGGAGGGGCCTCTAGCTGCCCGGTCTTTCTTGCCCTCCTTGGCCTGCCAAAGACCTGCACTCCTTAGTGGCTTCATTTAATACCCGGGGTGTGACCCTGACTGTAGCCTACGAGGGGGAGGGCTGACCTGCAAAGGTCCGTGTCCTGTCCTGCCTCAGTGGCTCAGGAAGGACCAAAGCGCAGGAAGATGCTCCTGCAGGTTCTGGCTGCAACAGGCTCCGTGGGGGTCCTTCTGCAGGAAGGGAGAACAACTTCCCGCCGCTGCCACGCTTTGTGCCACTGAAGCCCTGCTTCTACCAGGACTTCTCTGAAGAGATCCCTGTGGAGCACCAGGTGCTAGTGAAGAGGATCTACCGGCTGTGGATGTGTGAGCCTCGCGGGGCGGATGGGGTCCTGGTCCCTTCATGAGGCTCATCCTTAATGCACTGGTCAGGAGGGCCCTCGAGTCTGCCAGAGGTCCTTGCTGATCTACCCCCACTCTTCTCCGCCTGTGTCCCCCTCCAGTTTACTGTGTGACTCTGGGGGTGAACCTGGTGGCCTGCCTGGCCTGGTGGATTGCGGTTGGAATGGGAGCCAACTTCGGCCTAGCCCTGCTCTGGCTGCTTCTCTTCACTCCCTGCAGTTATGTGTGCTGGTTCCGGCCTGCATACAAGGCCTTCCGGTAAGCCTGGTCAAGGGGCCGGCAGGCCACAGAACCTCTCTATCCTGCTGAGCTGTGGGACCCGTGTCCAGAACAGGCTTCCGCCCAGTTAACTGATACTTGTCTTCTGTTCCTCCAGTGTGGCCACTTGTGTCATGGGGCAGCAATCTGTGACTGTAGGCCACAACCAGCTCCTGGGATGGAGTCCAGGATGTGAGAATTGAGGCAGGTGGCACTGGCGGAGCCATGTCCCCCTTCCTTGGTTCCTTTGGAGTTACACCATAGGGAGGTCTGGTCACAGTGCCCCTGAC
This sequence comes from Dicrostonyx torquatus, assembly GCA_028555095.1. NCBI lineage: Eukaryota > Metazoa > Chordata > Mammalia > Rodentia > Cricetidae > Dicrostonyx > Dicrostonyx torquatus. The sequence continues at coordinate 230,444 of JAQHUG010000434.1, read as the reverse complement.
TCAGCCTCTGGATTGTGCGACTGTGCCTCCTTAATATGAGGGCACCCACTAAGTTGTCTTTGGAGTCTTTACCCTGTTTTTGAGTTTACAATTGGCTCATGCACTATAGTTTCCTGACCACAGTGTGTGCTGGGGTTGCAGTGCGGTAGTTTAACATTGCTAGTGCTTGCTTCTAGAAGATTCCATCATGCAAAAGGAAACCATTCCCCACAAGTCCCACTATGGTGTGTGTCAGAGCCGCATGCCTGCTCATGGGCCTGCCATGTGTCCATCATCTCTCCTCAGCTGACTTCTCCCTTCTGGGACAAGTTACAGAGGGCAGAGTAGGGCAGGGAGACTCCACCTCACACTCCCTGAAGCCCCCTTCCTTTGCCCTCAGAGTATCTAGGCTTTAACAGCTCTCCCTGTTGCTGGAACTCCCCAGGGACGCTGGCACCATGCCTATGTGGTCAGCGCCCAGCTGAGTGCCTAGCGGAGGGGCTTAGTCATTTCGGTCATTAGGTTCCTCAAGGACTAGGGGACCTAGGTGCTCTCTTCCCCCACCATGCTTTCTTTGCCTTGCAGAGCTGACAGCTCCTTTAACTTCATGATGTTCTTCTTCATCTTCGGAGCACAGTTTGTCCTGGCCGTCATCCAGGCCATTGGCTTCTCCGGCTGGGGGGCATGGTAAGCAGACTGCCTCTCCCGTGTGCCTGTGTGTCAGAGTTCGTCCACCAGTGTGGGTCAAGGGCGACCAGCAGAGGATGCTGCCGAGCTGCTTGTGGCCCTGCCATGCTGCCCAAGGCTGCCTTGAACAGACACACTCCATTTCTTATTTTGGGGGTCTCACTATGTGGTTTTGACTGGCCTGGACCTGGTAGTTGAAGTTACAAGTTTTACCTGCCCGACTCCTGAGTACTGGGATAAAGGCATGTGCCGCTGTGTCTGGGCCCCCATTTCTTTCTTGCATGTATTACACCCCAACAGTTTGTCCTCCCCTCCACTCTTCCTAGCACCTCCCTTTCTTCCAGATCCATTTACTCCTCTTCCATTTCCCTTAAAAAAAAAAAAAAAAAAAGCAGGCCTCCCAGGGATGTCAACCGAACGGAAATAACGAGTTACAATAGGACTAGGCACAGCCTCATGTCACAGCTGTGAGACAGCCCAGGATGACAAGGCTCCCGCACTCCCGCTGTTGGGAGTCCATTAGGTGTATGCAGAGGACTTAGGTCAGTCCCTTCCGGGCTCCATGGTTGTCGCTTCAGTCTCTGGGAGCCCTTAGGAGCCCTGCTCAGTTGACGCAGTGTGGCCTCCATTTCTTTTGTACATCCTAGTCGACGTCCATGGAAGGGCCTCGGGCATCTTCCTCCTCCATGTTTCTCATGAACCGTGCCCCTACTTCCCCCCTAGCAGCTAGAGTCCATAACCTTGGGATGGGCTGTCACCTACTCCATCCCTAGCCATGCCACCAGTGGATGACTCAGACTGGCAAGTGGCATTTTGAGGATAGACGGGCTGCTGAGGAGGGCTTCAGTGTGTCCCACCAAGCCCCACTTACTTAGTCTCTTGAGATTTAGTTTGTTTAGTGGTAGCTTGGAGAACAACCTTGAGGAGCTAGCAAGGCCTTGCCTTAATACTTTCTTTGAAATGTGTTTGGTGTGTTTTCTGAACTGAAACCTGTTCAAGTGTTAAAGTTTGTTGTGGCCATTTTGTATTTATCAGTCATCTTTTGGCCCCTAACTGAGCCTGCTTGATCTGTTGGAGCTCTGTACATACGAAGGAGATCAGGCCTTATTTACCTATTCCCTGTTGATTTCTCAGAGCTCTTTGCATGTGAAGAACAACAGGTGGGCCCTACTGTGGGTATGCTCAGCCCTTCTTACCCATCTCCCCTTTCACTCTGCAGTGGCTGGCTGGTGGCTGTTGGATTCTTTACAGTCAATGTTGGGGCTGCTGTGGTCATGCTAATCCCAGCCATCTTGTTTTCCTTGTCTGCTGTCATGATGGCCATCACTCTTGTGAAGGTGAGTCGGCAGGTCTGTCTCCACCCTAAAAGGTCCTCTTTTATCACATTGGTCACACAGAACACCCTGTGACTTCGGGTGTAGGCTGTGATGAGTTTTGTTACCTGGGAACTCACAGGCTTGCGGAGGACACATGGCCCTCTGCTAGGTGTGCACCTCAGGTCCTGGAGGAGGTTCAGGACTGGGCATCATAGGTGGCACTGGCCCCAGAGTGGGGAGGGTGGGAGACCTGGCCGGGTTCCCCAGACACCACTGTGCCCTGCGGGCAGCTCTGCCTGGCTGGCCACATCCTCGAGGCAAAGCACAGATCTACCTGAGCTGTGTAGGGGGCAGAAACCTTTTAAAAGGCCTTTTTTTGACGCCAGGCAGTGGTGGTGCACACCTTTAATTCCAGCACTCGAGAAGCAGAGGCAGGTGGATTTCTGTGAGTTCAAGGTCAGCCTGGTTTACAAGAGCTAATTATACAGAAAAACCCTGTCTCGGCAGGAAAAAGCCTTTTTGGGGGGGTTTCTTTTCTAGAGGATAAACCCAGGCCTTGTGAGCAGCCCATGTCCCTAGAGCTGTGTCTCATCTGCAGCAACCCCGACATTCCCAGGACAGGAGGCCCGCGTGTCATCGTTACAGTGTCTACCCAGTCCTATCTGGGTCACACTCCCCAAGTGCGTGCTGCTGCCCCCTCCTCCCAGTCCCTCACTAGCCGTGGAGGAGCTGGTGGGCTGTGAGAAATTCTGAAGACACAGCTCCCAAAGCTGAGGGCGAGCCCTGCACATGGAAGAGAAGCTGCACATGGCCACTCTGGCCTTATGGCCTCTGCAGGTTTTGTTTATTTTTTGTTTTGTTTTAATTTTTGGAGACAGTATCATGTAGCCTAGGCTAGCCACAGATTCATTGTGTAGGCTGAGACTGCCCTTGAACTCCTGATCCTCTTGCCTCAGCCTCCAGAGTGCTGGGGTGACAGGTATGTGCCACCACAGCTGGTTTCTGTGGTGCTGAGAGTGGGATGGAACTCAGGGTGAGTATGCCTTACACACTGAGCTGCATCCCAGCCCTTAGCCCTGGCTGGCCTGGCACTCATAAAGATCTACCTGCCTCTGGCTCCCACAGGAGGATTAAAGTATACCCCACCATCCCTGGCTTTTTGTTTATTTATTCATTCTTACTTTTTATTTATTTATTTAGTTTTTTCAAGACAGAGATTCTCTCTGTAACTCTGTGCTGGAACTCGCTCTGTAGCCCAGGCTGGCCTCGAGCTCAGAGCTCACCTCTACCTCCTGAGTGCTGGGATTGAAGGTGTGCGCCAGCACACTGTGCTTTTTTTTGTTTTTGTTTTTTTAGACGTCTCATGTAACCCAGGCTAGGCTGAGTGATGAGGGTCTACACCACCCTGCCCTGCATTATCAACCCTTTCTTCCTCAGGGTCTCTAAGATGGTTAGAGGTCACACATACTAGTGACAGTGAGATGTCATAGTAGGGCGACATGTACTGCCCTGGAGAAGCTGTTGAACTGGTGTGTCCTTTGGGGCTGTGGGGACAGCAGAGTGGAGATGAGGTACCAAGGGCAAGCGAGGGAGCAGGGCCTGTGATGTCACCTGAGGGTTCACAGTGGGTCTCTGTCCCTGCCAGTGCCTTGACCTGCTCTCTGCTCTTGTCCTGACCCTTCAGGTGCACAGGATCTACCGTGGGGCTGGTGGGAGCCTGCAGAAGGCACAGACGGAGTGGAGCACTGGTACCTGGAGGAATCCCCCGTCAAGGGAGGCCCAGTTTAACAACTTCTCTGGGAATAGCCTGCCTGAGTACCCAACTGTCCCCAGCTACCCCAGTTCAGGCCAGTGGCCTTAGGCAGCTGGCTGGCCCCAATATCGTGACTCTGTCTCCTATCACACTTGGTCCTGAAGCCCGAGCATCTTCCCAGGGTCACAAGAGGTTCTTGGCCTGTGTTCATCTTTGTGCAAGCCCTCAGCAAGCTCTGCCCAACAGCTGTTGTCCACTGCCAGTCCCCCAGAGCCAAGCTGTGTTATTGCCCCACTCCTGTCCAAGGAGCAGCCTCGAGTGCCAGGCTCCTGCCTGTTTTGTCCTGAGAGTCACTGAGACACAGCTGAGCCCCCAGAGCACTGTGGGTGGAGACAGGAGCGTGGCTGTTGTGACTGCATCCTCAGCACTGCCATCTGGTCTACCTCCGTCTCCTCTGGGGACAGGATCCTCCAGCTTCTGTGGCCCATCCCTAGTGGCAGTGACAGCCTGAGTAGACCTCTGCCCAGTGCAGGCAATGATCACTCAGTTGGGGCTGCTTTGGCTCCAGGAGGCTTCCCCTCTCTCTGTGGGAGGAGAGAGACAGGCTCAGCTACACAGCAGGCCACACCCCTGCTAGAGGCTAGCCAGGACCCAAGGCCCTTGGTCTGCTGGGAGCAGAGCCAGGGACAGAACTGTGCCTTAGAGAGAACCTTGCTTTCCCTCACCCTTCCACCTTCCCAGGGCAGCTGTGGCCTGGCCAGGAAAGCCACCTGAGTTGTGGAATGTTCATGGTACCCCTGATGACATCAGACTCAACATTTTCCCTTATGACATGCTGCTGCCACCAGCCAAGCCACTGCAGTCCCCAGGCCTCCCCACAGAGCCATGGGCTTCCTGCCGGTGTCCTGCTAAACTGCCTGGGCATATGGATGCCCAGAGGGGGCCAGAATAGAGAATGCAGGCAGGCACATGGGGATCAACCTCGCACACTGAGGTGCAAAAGGGGCATGGGAATGGAGCCCAGTACCCCACCCCTCAAGACACCTAAGCTCTGTCCTGCCCATCCTGGGGAATGTGTACTCATATGCCAAGTTGGTTTTGTTATGAGAATATTCTGGAAATAAATTCTCTTTCTGCAGCAAGGCCTGTACTTGTGTGCACATGTATACATACTCGCGTGTGTGTGTAGAGCCTAGAGGTTGGCATCAGCCTTCTATTGCTGTCCACCTGTGTTCTGAGACAATCTCCCATGGAAATAGAAGCTTACATATTTGCTAGGCTGGCAGGCCATTGAGCTCCCGGAATCCTCCTGCCTCTGCCTGCCCAGGGCTGAGGTGACAGGCAAGCACCACCATAGCCTGCTGTTGACCTGGGTTTTGAGCAGAGGCAGGTGGATGTCTTGAGTTCCATGCTGGCTAAGCCTACATAGCAAAATACATAAGCCTCAAAATAAGAGGGTTATCCTGGGATACATGGGACTCTGTCTCAAAAGGCTTTAGAGGAGGTGGCATCATGGAGGACACGCTCCAGAATGGACCAGCATGGTCTGCTTTGTGTCTTTTGTTCTCATTGCTCTAAGGCCCTTCTCCCAGAGCCTTGGCAATGCCCACGAAAACTGCATCTTTCTGGGTGGTGGCGTATGCCTTTAATCCCAGCACTCCAGAGTCAGAGGCAGGCAGATCTCTGGATCTCAGAGTTCAAGGCCAGCCTGGTCTACACAGTTCCAGGACAGCCAGGGGCTACACAGAGAAACCCTGTCTCAAAAAGCAAGAAACAAAAAAATTCAAAAGCACAGATAACGTGCCAAGGGAAGGCCATGGAAGGAGAGATGGGCAGATGTATCTAGAGGCCAAGGACACTGAGGTCACTGGCTGCCACATGCCACTGGGCAGGACTGGACTCCTTACAAGTTTGTTGACCTGAGTTCCATCCCACAGAATGGAGACGAGCTTGTGTTCCAGCCCCGGTGTGTGGGGCTTTCCCTGTAAGCCTGTGTCTACACACAACTCACTCCCACACATAGGATGGCAGTTCTTCCAGAGTGGCGACAGTGATCCGATAGTTATGAAGTCCACATATTCCTCCTCCTCACCCCGGCATCTCTTCTACAGTTATGGTGCCATTCTGTCTTCAGCCACCAGGGGACACTCTTGGTTTCTCGCACCCATTGTCCTCTACAATCTCTCCAATGCGGTCCTCACAGAAGACAATGGCCATGGCCCCTCTTTGTTCCACCCACACTGAGTCCTGTCTCCAAAGTCCCCAATACAATATCACATGCTGTAACCCGTTCTCTGCTTTTGTTCTTTTGATCTTTTCTAGGTTTGTTGTTTTTTGGTTCTTCGAGACAGGGTTTCTCTGTGTAGCCCTGGCTGTCCTGGAACTCACTCTGTAGACCAGGTTGACTTCTAACTCACAGAGATCCTCCTGCCTCTGCCTCCCAAGTGCTGGGATTAAACGTGTGTGCCACCACTGACCGATTTACTGGTTTGTATTTTTAATATGGTCTCCTGTACCACAGGCTGGCCTCCAGCACGCTGCATGGCCAAGGCTGGCCCTGAGTCCCCACTCCTCTTGCCTCCACCTGGGAGGCAGGTGCTGGGGATAAAAGGTGTATTTGAGCACTCTTGCTAAGCTCCTCTTTACTGGTGCATTCTTTGCAGGTCTGTGTCCTGAGGTCCTCTTTACCTCTCCTGCTGGGTGGAGGGGATCCTGGGGATGTAGTACAGAACATACTCATCTCTGAAGCCAGGAAGGGGTTCCACTGCTGAGCTGATAACTTGGAACCTTCTCCCCTGAGTTCTTGTTTAGGATTGTGCCTCTAATCTTCAGAAGGTTTTAAAATGCTTTAAAATGGGGAAATAGAGGAAAATTATAGAATCACTCACTGTTGTCAGAATCTGGAGGCAGAAGGGCTGCTGCCCTGTCAGAGTTCACCTACAAGGTAGGTAGATAAAACTATACTGCCTATTCCCTCCCATGCAGACATCACCAATCGATTGGCAAATGAATGATTCCTTCCATGTTTTGAACAGGACAGGCATTAAGCAATCAATCTGCCAGCCAATGGTGCTGTCCATTCTGGGCACAAGTCAGGCATCAATAAGACAAATCTTCCCTTTTTGGTTTTTCTTTTTTTTCTTTTTTTTTTTTTTTTTTTCGAGACAGTGTTTCTCTGTGGCTTTGGAGCCTGTCCTGGAACTAGCTCTTGTAGACCAGGCTGGTCTCGAACTCACAGAGAT
>JAQHUG010000434.1:200020-222482 GCA_028555095.1 Dicrostonyx torquatus | reverse complement strand
AAAAAAAAAAAAAAAATCCCAGGAGGATATAATATTACCTAAGTTAGCAGGAAGTGCATTGTAAGCGACTTCCAAAACTTTAGAATTGACAGAGACATCTGTCTGCCTAGACAGTCACCCAAAGTTCTTCTGTACCATTGGGGCATTCGTCTTCAGCCTACAGGCCCATAGCATCCAGCAGACTTTTCCATGAAGCAGGAAATTTGAAAGACAGTTCCGCCTATTTGGCAGTTTGTCAGTCACTTTTTTCTGTGTCCTGCAGAATGTCTGACAGACTCTTTCATGAAGCAGGAACGCTGAAGGATCATCTCACCTTTAGGCAAGTTCAGCAGTCATTTCTCTGTGGGTCCTGTATATCCAGTTCACACAGCATAGCATCAAGCAGTCCAGGCAGAGCAGTTTCTTACCCAAATGGCTAACAAACTCCATGAGGAGCCTCTTTGATGCCCATCTTCCTCTTGATGTAAATGGTGCTCCCAGGAGCAGATGTGTCTCATTGTCATGAAAAGTCTTAGCTCTTAAAAAATTTTAAATGCCATATTCTGAAGTTCTCTGAAAGATTTGAAGACTACCTATCTAACTGAAATGTATCTTTATATAAATAGAAAACCTAACTAACCTGACTACAAGCTTGACTATTATATACATTACTTTTTTGTTAATTTTTGTTTTTTGAGACAGGGTTTCTCTGTAGTTTTGGTACCTGCGCTGGAACTAGCTCTTGTAGACCAGGCTGGTCTCCAACTCACAGAGATCCGCCTGCCTCTGCCTCCTGAGTGCTGGGATTAAAGGCGTGCGCCACCACCGTCCAGCTTACATTACATTTTTAAATGAGCTGCACAAAAACAATACCTTAATCAAGAGCAGAAATATACATATAACAAAATTGACCTTAAATTTGTATCAATAGAACAAGATCCAAACCAATGCAAATCTCTATAGCATATCCCCCTTTGAATGTAAACAAACATTTATAGACAATATTTGGGAATATGGGCATAGTTCTCTCCAAACTGCTTCCTGGATTTCATTGGGCGAAGTATTTTTGGGGGTATTCATGGTGACCTTTCAGGGGATTCTGGTGCATCAAACCACATTAGTCTCGAAAAATTTTTAAAAAAAGTCAAAAAATTCAAAGAAAACACAATATACATAAGCCAGACTCTCTGTGTACATTCCATCTTTATGTGGCTTATTTTTCTTACTCTATTCTTTTCCTGAAATTACAACATAGGTTAAGACAACTCAAAGTTACTAAAATGAGGCCACCATCCGGTGCTGTCATCCTCTTTCCAGAAATTTCAAAAATTGCTGCAAAAAAAAATTCATTATGCATTGTAGGAAACTGAAAACATTAATTACATATATCAATGAAAGTTATGATAGATACAAAGAAAAGGAAATATGTTCTTTAAATTCAGTTTATTTTATGTCTCATATCAACTGACTTTTGACATACGACAGAAACTCCAGAAACTCTGTGTTGTACTCTTAATAACAGGCTTGGAATTAGAGAGGGACTGAGTCAGAGTCTCATTTTAAAACCAGCTTTATATAGTTATGAATATATATTTTGGAGTATAAGAGGCCTTACATAGTATCCACATATATATATATATATATATATATATATACACACATACATCTGTGTGTGTGAAGATTTATATTCATGGCACCTATTAGGTTCTTTTATTTATCCTTGTTGAGCTGTAAACTGTGTTCATCCGTCTGTATTCACATATATCCAAAGTTCTTTTGGATCTTCTGAAGATGAGTACTTTCCTGAGAAGAAAAGAACAGAACCCTGCCCCCCTCCTACCTCCTGAAAGAGAGCCATTTGTGCTAATGAACCAGGAAGCCGCTGCTTTTTTGTTGAAGAATCCATGCATTTTTACTGTGCCTCTCTTGTAAACAGAGCCTGTTTGAAAAACTGCTGTCACTAAGAAGCTGTGCTTAACTGTTCTTTTTGCATCTAGAATTCCTTCCCAAACTCTCTTAGATTTTAAGTGGATTTAGTTGTCCACGTTGGCACCATTTGTTGACAGAGATTGCTGTCCTGTCCGGTCCCACAACCATTCAGTACCAAAGAAATACAAATAAGCCCACATTAATTATAAACTAGTTGGCCTATTAGCTCATGCTTCTTATTCTATCTTAAATTAGCCCATAATTCTTGTCTGTGTTAGCCACATGGCTTGGTACCTTTTATTGGCAAGGCATTCTCATCTTGCTTCCTCTGTGTCTGGGTCACGACTGCAGACTGAGTCTTCCCAGAATTCTCCTGTTCTGGCTGCCTCACATATACTCCCAGCCTGACTACTGTCCAATCAGCATTTTATTAATCCAGTACAACTGACACACCTTTACAGGTACAAGACCACTGTCCCACAGCATGGTGGTGCAGTGGCCAATGAATCCACTATTTCTAATTCTCAGCATCCATACTGGAACATCAAAAGGGTTCTCAGCTAACAGGGTCTGAAACTGAGAGTCTGAGACTCCTCAGTCTGCAAAAGTGACCTGGGGCTGGTCAAGGTATTTCTGGGACCAGCCTGCCAACAGCAGCCCCTTGCACCTTAGGTGGGATGACAGCTGTGGTATTTTATTAATTTCTGGATTCCCACCATATACTCATAGGCCATGCCATTATCTAAAGGTATAGGAAGATAATACTGAGGACCAGAGAGGGTAAGCGATTAGTCCACAGTCACACAGCCTCTGACTGGACCGACTATAACCCTGGCTTTAATAGAAATTTGAGCTGCACAGGGCACTGGATTAAGAGGCAAGTAACAGCCATAACCCAGGTAGACAGGGACAAAGATGGGGAAGGACATCTAAAAAGGGAAAAGCCCAACTTCTCCACATCTGTGAGGACTGTGAGTTTACATACCCATTCATCCAAGAAGTCACTGTGTAGGTGCCAACTGTGTGCACAGTCCTTCCAGGGCTCCCAGGACAGAGAGCAGAGATACAGCCCCTCCCACCACAGCTCAGGGGAGAACCCTGCTGCAGTGCTAAAGGAGAAAGGGCTGCACCTTGATCTTTATGTTCTGCAACCTCTGGGGCTGCACTCAGATATAAAAGGCTGGATTCAGCCTTCCAGAAGGACGCCATATTCACCCCTTGTTTTATCTTCCAAGAGGAAAGCAGCATACAGTCAGGGGGAAGAGGCTGGAAGCTGGGCGCTCAGCATCCGCCATCCCGGAGACCATCTGGTCAAAACAACCACCTTCAGGCACGTTACCACCCATGACGTCATCTGACCTCAGGACTGAGGACTCCGTGGGTAGTCCTCCGCTTTAGCCTGGGAGGCTCAGCGGATTTGTGACTAGATACATCTCTTTCAACTGAACAGAGAAGCGGCAGGCAGGGTTCATGGGGGCGGCCTCACCTCCTTCCAGGCAGGGCCTTGGGTAGCACAGGAGTCATAAAAGGACCCCGTTGCTCCTCAGCTACTCCCTGCGTTTATTTAGGACGGGCAGCCACGCAGCACTGCCTTACAAGCACTTTGAGGGCTGTACCAAATGCCTGCCAGCTGGGAGCCGAGCCTGTGCTTTGTAGGTGACCGGCTGCAGGATTGGGGCCCTCAGAGGCTCTGGCACTTGGGGATGTCGTCATGCAAAAGAACGATGAGAAAAACCAAGGTCATGCATGTCATCTGAGTAGTTGGAGGCTGAGGCAGGAAGGATTCCTAAGGATTCCTAGGAGTTGGGGGCCAGCATGAGCAAGGCAGTCTCCAAAAAAAAATATAAAACAAAATAAAGCCGGGTGGTGGTGCACACCTTTAATCCCAGCACTTGGGAGGCAGAGGCAGGTGGATTTCTGTGAGTTCGAGACCAGTCTGATCTGCAGAGTGAGTTCTAGGACAGCCAGGGCTGTTATACAGGGAAACCCTGTCTCGAAAAACAAAACAAAAATAAATAAATAAAATAAAAAAGTTTTCAAGAATTAACACCAAGACCAACATCCCTGACTCTGATCATGTGCCTGTAACCAAATCGACAATTTTCTGGTTTTAGACGATTTTAGAATACGATTTTCATTTATGGAAGTAATTTCCAGGTCCAGTGCCATTCATCTCCCCTCCACCCACACCCCACACCAGGGAAACTACGCCCCTAGATACCGCCCACCATGACGTTAGGTGGCGAGACAGTGACGTCACAAACACGGCTCCGGGCTGGCGCCACGGAGACCGCCACGCGTCTCCATGGCAACAAAAGGGCGAGACCCCGCGGATTTCGTAAACCTCCCCTTCACAAGGGTGGGGTTGCTGATGGTACTAGTCACAGTTCAGGTACGCTTCCGCAGCCACCTGTCTCTGGTGTCCCTCGGGATCCGCTGATGGGCGGCTCGGCTTGTCCGCAAAACGCGGCAGCCGTAGTGCAGCGAACCCTTCCTTACCCACAAACGCCGTCGCAAAACGGCGTGCCCGCCAGTCGGCCCAGCCTCCCGATATGGTAATGCTCGGCTCCCGCCTTCAACGCCCGCCCACTGCAAAGCTCCGCCCCACCACCGTACATCGCTCCTCCCACCTCAAGGCCCCGCCCCTCCCTAGTGGTTCAAGCTCGGCGTCCACTTTCAAGCGATGCCCCCACCGTGTCGTAAAGCTCCGCGCTCGCCTCCCAGCCACTGCTCTGATCGTCGTAAAGCTCCGGGCCCATCAAAGTGACCATGCTAATATTGTCGTAAAGCCACGTTCCGCGCCTTAAGACCACGCCCCACGCTATCGTAAAGCGATGCCCCTTAATAAAGGCCCCGCCCCGCCCTATGACGTTACACGCGCCTGCCTCCCGCGGCCCGGTCGCGCCGGCGCAGTGGCGCGCGCAGGTCGCCGCCCCCCGCTGGCCGACGCTGGCGGCGTAAGGCGAGCGGGGGCTCCGCGGAGCGGGCGCGGCGGAGCGGCGGAGCCCGGCCCTCTCCGCCGAACATGCCGAGGCCGGCCCCGACAGCGCGGGAGCCGGATCGGGGGCCCGAGCCGAAGCGCGAACGTGCGCGGGGCCCGGAGCGGGGGACGCCGCTCTGCTGAGCTCGGCCGCCACCGCCCGCGGGCCCCAGGCGGGGCGCAGGTAACGTTGCGCGCGCACGGCCGGCCGCGCCCCACCCCCGCGGCGCCGGGACCCTGTGACCCCCCCTTCCACTGACCTCAGGTGACCCCATCTCCGCACCGGGGCGCTCACCGTCCCCACCCTGCGGTTCCCGACTGGTGCCCTGCACCGCGCGACCCAAACTTCCGGTCACCCTGCCTCAGTATCCCTCTCTCTCTGATCCCTGAGTTCCCGTTTCTACTGCTTCGCAGGTTCTCAACTCACCGGCGACACTCATGCGCCCCCACTTCCGGTCGCCCTCTTCACGGGACCCCCATTCTGCTTCAGTGTGCCCCACACTCTGACCCCACTCGTGTCCTCGCGCTCTGACCCCCCAATTTCCTGTCTTTTCTCCTCAGGTGTTCAGACCACCTGCAGATCGCACGTTTTTCTCCGTGTCCCCCCATGTCGCTTTTTTGTCCCCAAACCCCCTTTCCACCTGGTCTCCAGGCCTCCTGCCATCTGGGTCCGGCTCTTTGTCCCTCTATCCTCCCAGCCCTTCTCCCTGATGTTCGTTGTTCACATATGTGGTCCTGACGGTTTGTTGGGGGGCTTAGGGACAGGGACTGAGGGGGGGGACCTGTTGCAGGGAGCTGCTTGGGAACTCTTGGGCCCAGCTGCCTGTGCCCTCCCCCTTCCGCTCTGGCCACCGGCTTTGTTTTCCGGAAACACACGGATCAAGGAGGGAGGGGTGAGATGTCTGAGCAGGCTGCTGGATCCCCTGCCTGTACCTCTCTGCCCCAACTTTGTTCACGTCCACGGTTGACTTTCTCAAAAGGAGATAGGAACAGTGTCCTCAGGGAGGGGTCTCCTGTTCAACCTGGGCGAGACCCAGCTTCTAGGTTGGGGGCAGCTGTTTTTCATCTTGGTGGCCTCCGGATGGCAGTTTGCAGGAAGCAGCCTGGGGGTTGGTGTGTAGGTGGAGGCGGGGAGACTTGTGTGTCCTCGCTGAGCTGCAGTCTGCTCACCCAAACCGGCTCTCAGAGCTCTGAAGGCTGATGGGGTCTTCCTCCAGGAGTTGCAGTGGATGTCTGTGGCCTGGGGACTCTGGGAGCTGGTGGCTGGAAGCACAAAGGTCCTGTTGGTGTAGGAGAAACCCCAGCTGCGCACTGGGATAGTGCAGACCTGTCAGGTGTGGGCGTGGACACTGGGCTTTTTGCCTGCCCTGGGGCCTTTGCTTGAGCCTAGAGAAGAATGGCACACGTAGGTTTGTGAGGGGGAAGTGTGCGGTTGTCTCCACCAGAGCTCTGTGGTTTCTCAGGAGATCACAGGCACACCGTGCCTGCCATGGGTCTCCAGGGCTTTCCCCTAATGCTGAGCCTTGGTACTTTCGTGGAAGCCAGTGGGAGAAAAGACTAAGCAAGAAAGCTGGGGACTCCTGGAAAGGGCCAGATCTAGGGGCTCTGAAGCCAGACTCCAGAGCCCACTGCAGGCCAGTGGGGAGATTCAGGGTCTGTGTGTCCCTCTGCCAGCAGCGCTGCTTGAGGATGCCTTGTGCATCCCTGGACCCTCTCAGAAGAGAGGTAGCCTTTTGTCTGCTTTGATTCACCTTGGGATGGTCACTTGGACTCCAAGCATGTCCCAGAGGCCAGGCCAGTCTCCCCCTTCCTCCTGCTGTCCGTGGTGGAGCCCAGTGCAGATTTCTTTGAAGGACTTGCGTCTTCTCCTTAATTATACAGTAATTGCCGCAAGCAGAAGGAAGTAGAGGAGGTTCTTGGTAATTGAACAGCTTCAACATGGCATCCCAGCTGGGAACCCCACGTGTTGCTGGAGAGCTTGTGTGTAGACCCTGGCCTGGGGAAGTGCATCATCCAGCAGGCAGGGCAGCTGTGCTGTGGGATGCTGGTATCTATCCTGTTGTGATGCCTGTGAAACTGCCCCAGACTCTGTCCACCAGCAGCCATCCTTCCTGCAGGACTGTGAGGGCTAGGCAGGGAGGAGGGGGAAAAGCAGGATTAAGTACCATGTAGTGTGGTCTTTGGTGTCTAGATGGTATAGAACAGGCCAATGACATTCTTGTTATCTGGGGGGCAGTTGGAGCCACTTGAAGGAGCCCCCAGCCTGAGAGTTCTGTAGCTGGGTCATGGTAAGAAGTGGCTGGGGCTTCATCCAGGTTCACCCATACATCTGATGTCCACTTAGTGGCCATGCTCTTGCTGGACCCAAGCCTTGTCCTTGTAGACCCTGGGCATCAACTTGCCAGTAAGTGCCATGAGCAATTTTCTCTAGAGCCTGTTGGTTGGCACTGGCACAGCCCTAGGCACGTGACTCTCAGTGTGTCTACACTCCACTGAGAGCTGGTGGGCCTGTGGGTTGTGTGCTATGGCATTCATGAGGTGGTCATAACTCCTGTTTTATAAAGGGGATGACTTGTTCGGTGTAAGAGGACCTGGGGTCTGGTAGGCTGGTATTAATAATCCCGGGGACACATACTGGATGAATCCAGGAGGGATGTACCCCAAGGAAGTCCCTGTCTGCGTGACCCTGTGGGTTGGAAGGACACACCTGTCCCTTTGGTATCTTATCCACTCTCTGTGACTTCTGCTCCTTCCAGAGGCTGGGCAGCTGCACCTGTGTGGGGATCTGCTCTGAGCTGCTCTGCGCTCAGTCAGTGTTGTCCCCATCCTGATCCCCAGGAGGCACAAAAGCAGGGCTTGACCTCAAGTTATGGTGTTGGGGAAACCTCAGCAGGTCTCCTGGAGTGGATGGCTGCCTGTCACCTGAGGAAACAGTCTGGCTGCTGACACTCAGGTGGGACACGATCCCAAGGCCTGCAGGATGTAGGACCAGCAGACTCTACAAAGTCCTTCCCTCTGTATGCTCTGCCCCACACTGCATGGTCATCAGGAGGCTTCATTCTGGACAGAGGCCACAGGACACCCAGGATGCATAGCAGTCATGAAGCTAAGACTGGGAACCACAACTGTCATATCTGCCTATGTCTCCTCTCTGGCCCCATGTCATGTCTACTGCCCCAATGAGGCCAGTTCATGGGGCCCTCAGAACCCTCCTAGGAGACAGGAGTCACTAGGCCCAGTCCTGTGGGCCAGGGCACAGCCTGAGGACAGGGTTTCACAGCTCTGCTCTGCACTCTTGGGGGAGTGTCCCGTTAGAGGCCAGGTGTTGTGGGTGGGCCTCCCATTCTTTCCTCACCGAAAGAGGCCACACACTGGGGAAGTAGTCTGTTCTCCCCAGAACAGGCCTTTAGATTGCCCGGGGCATCCTGCCCACAGCCTTACCCATTGGGACAGCTCAGCGGCATGAGGCTGAGACAGATTGGGGTCACATTCTGTCAAATGGCAGCTCTTGCAGAGCCTTCAGACACACACAGGTCAGGGTCCAGCGGCAGCGTGCAGCCTCACAGGAGTCCACAGTCAAAGCCAGGAACAAGGTTGTCCCTGTGTGGGACTGTGCACACTTGTGACAGCAGGACCCTTGGTCTGGCTGTGCCTGGAGCCTGGAGGTGTGAACTTCCAGCTGGGAGGGCAAACCAGCCAAAGACTCCCTAGAGACTCCCTAAGGGTGTGCCACACCTGGCTTGGACCCAAGGGGGCAGAAAAGTCATCTTGCTTTTTTTTTTTTTTTTTTTGGTTTTTCAAGACAGGGTTTCTCTGTGGCTTTGGAGCCTGTGCTGGAACTAGCTCTTGTAGACCAGGCTGGTCTCGAANTTCTCTGTGGCTTTGGAGCCTGTGCTGGAACTAGCTCTTGTAGACCAGGCTGGTCTCGAACTCACAAAGATCCGCCTGCCTCTGCCTCCCGAGTGCTGGGATTAAAGGTGTGCGCCACCACCGCCCGGCTTTTTTTTTTTTTTTTTTTTTTTTTTAAGATTTAAGAGACAAGGTCTCAAATGGATTAGGGTGTCTTGAACACCTGTTCTTCCTACTTCCATATTCTGAGTGTTGGGGTCATCGTGCTTGGCTCTTGATGCAGGGTCCTGTGTATCTCAGGTGTGCGTGTGGTGGGTGGCACATGCCTCTTGTACCTGTGGAGGTCAGGGGCAACTTGGAATTGGTTCTCTCCTTGAACGGTTTTTTTGTTTTTGTTTTTCAGGGCAAGGTCTCTGTAACCCTGGCTCTTCTGACTCTCGAAGACCCACCTGCCTCTGCCTCCCTAGTGCTGAGATTAAAGGTGTGTGTGGCACCACTGCCCAGCGAGCTTTTGTTTTTTTGACATAGGGGTCTCTGTAGCCCTGGCTGTCCTGGAGCTTGCTGTGTAGACCAGGCTGGCCTCCTTCCACGTTAATACAGTTTCCAGAGATCAAACTCAGGCTGTTGGGTTTTCACCAAGCCCTTTACCCACTGAGCTATTTCATCAGCCACTTTCTACTTTTGAGACAGGATAGCAAGTCTGTAGTCAAGGCTGACCCTGGACTCCCCATGTAGTCCAGACTGGCCATGAGCTGATGCCTGCCTCAGTTTTGTGAGTGCTGGGACGAAGGTTTGTGGCACCACACCCAGCAGAACTGTTGTTGGGCCCTGCTGCAGGTTTGAGGCAACATCTCAGGTAGCCTAGGCTGGTGTCTGTATAGCTCAGGATGGCTTTGAACTCCTTGGCTCCTGGGATTTTGCTCTGTGCATGTTCTCCTGGGGTTACAGTGAGAAAGATTGGAGCACCCCTGGGACAGCTAAAGAAAACCCTAGCTCAGGTGTAGGCCTGTAAGGGTCTTCAGATGTTTATACAGGTTGGGAGGCAGGTGCAGGAATCAGGACCACAGGGTTGGCTGTGCCAGGAGTCCCCAGAGTCCACAGTTGCCCCAGGCACAGAGGGTCTGGGATCAGAGTAACTGGGTCCCACCGAGCTTGCAGGTGTCTTGGAGCCCCAGACGCTGGTCTGTCCTCTTCCATTCACCATTCTGTGGTGGCAGGCCCCTGTGGTCTCCTGGGAAATATGCATACTGCCCTTGGCAGTTGAAGTACGTCCTAAGAGGAGGCATGACTACGCCCCTCTGGGCGGGTGGCTGTGTGCGCCTGGACAGCTCTCCCCTCAGGATTAAGGTTTGTGAGCACCCCCACCTGTAAGAATACAGTTCTGGGCTCCCCTCTCCTCCACCCCAGTATACTGTTATTAAATTGTCAAGACCAAGCACACTTAGGAGGATCAGGCGTTAAGGCCAGCTTGGTAAAAGTGTTGGGGAAGACAGTGGGTGAAGCACTGTCCAAACTCAGCTCCCTGGTACTCACTTAGATGCCAGATGGGGCATAGTGACCACCTGTGGGCCCGGGGCCTTGGAGGCGGGGCCAAATTCTTAAATGGAGCTGGCTGTGCTGGCTTAAGTGGCAAGCTGTGGATTGAAGTATGAGATGGCTCGGTAGACGATGGAGAGTTATTCAGGAAGATGCATGTGCACGTCAGTCCACCCTGGCTCATGCCTGACACTACAGTACTGCAAATCCCAGGCTGTTCCTGAGAACCACCCCATAGAGGCTTTGGTGACCGCTCCTGGTGACACTCGGAGAATTCCCAGGGGACAAACCCCCTTTCTTTACCCCTGAATCTCCTGCTGGGCAGGAACCTATGACTGAGTTGTCCTTTGTAGCATGGGCTTGATATGAGCCCCACTGGAGCTGGTAGTCCATGTGATCATTTCCTGTCATAGTATCCCAGGTGTTGTGGGAAGTACACAGCCGTGTGACACCAGCTTCATGGCTTTTGAAAGGTCTATGAGTGCTGAGCATAGCACCCATGGCCCATGGTTTCCTAAGAGCAAAGTCACCCTCACTGAGACCTGGGTCAGGAGGTCCCTCGGACCCTGAGGCTGTGTCCCACAGTCACCAATCCCCAAGTGTAGAGGGTACAAGATCCAAGGTCTCAGAAACTGACACCGTCTGCTCTGTCAGGGGATCAGAACGGAGGCCATGCCCCTGCTCGCCTTCAGTCGCTCCTCTCTGTAATTTGTGCTGTAGAGATGTCTGGGTGTCAGAGGCACAGAGAGCAGGGTAGTGGTTGGTTCTTCGCCCATATGGAGTGCATGCCGATTGTCAGGCCTGTGTGCACCCAGCGTTGGTTCTGGGCTGCAGCTTCCGATAATTCCATGTGCCATCCTGGGTCAGAACATGTCCAATTGTGTTAGTGTGTTTGAGCACGGCGGATATGGTGGCCCAAGTGGCTGGGGTTGGCCATCTCTTTTAGTCTGTTGATGGGTTCCCCCAGATGGTCTCCCAGTGCTGTGGTCCAGGCCCTCAGCCCTTTTCTGAGGACTGTCAGCCCAGGTGTTGGTGAGCCCCCACACTGGCTGGGGCTGCACTGTCCCTGCCCAGGAGAGCCCAGCCTCAGCTGCACAGAAGCACGCCACTACCACAGTGGCTCCCTCCACACTCATCCCCAGCTAGTCTCTCTGCATCTTTACGGATAGTGATGCATGACCAGGAGCAGGTGAGCTGTGGTGGTATTTGGGGTACCTTTCTCTAAAGACAAGGTGCTGAGAAGTCTGGCCATTGCATTTGGGCCTGTGTAAGAGTCACCCCCCGCCCATTCCCATCAGCCTCATGGGCCAGGCATATATCTGTTTTGGTCATCAAATCCCAACTTAATATGCAACCCCACTGCTCACTGGCCAGGTAGCACACACCTTGTAGGCCACGCTCCTTTCCTTTCTTGGTTTGAACCCCAAGTTTCTCTAGGTGCTGGGGAGTCCTGGTGTGTCGCAGCCTAGGTCTGCAAGAAACAGGAAGTCCATGTTGGGCTGCCACTCAGGTGCAATAGCCCTAGGGCTGCAGCCAAATCCCCCACCCACTGCAGGACTCCTTTGGTGGGTGTTGTCCCTGCTTGTCCCCTCAGCTGGGTACCAGGTCTAGCTTGGGAACTGCTGGTGACGTCAGCTAGGGACTGTGACATCACTAAGTAGAGATGCAGGGAAGGGGCTTGGGGGCCTCCAGCAGGGGAGCAACCAGGGTCCCAGTAAGATGGGGCACCCCAAAAAGAACAGGGCAGGTGCGTGCTGGGGCCTTGCAAGGAGGGGTGTGTCCGTGAGAATCCAGCCTGCTGTCAGCCAGCTCCCTGTGAGCACCCTGTAGCTGACTTCCAGCCTAGTCTTGCCCAGGCCAGGCCAGCATTAACCCTCAGCCTGGGCTCTAGGCCTTGTGGGTCCTCCCAGGGAGGCTTTATTTAGGGCTGGGAAAGCCTGCTTGTCTTCCTAGGTCTATTTCTAGCTACAGACTTCATCCAGAGCCAGGACTAGTCCTCTTCTCTGGGGTCCCAGGTCACTCTTCACATGCTCAGGTGTGCCTGAGATACAACTGCTTGTCACCAAGGTTGTCTGTTTCACTGACCCTCTGTGTTAGAATGACAGCTGTCTGTGGTGGTGTCCTTACTCTCTTGGGCATCATGGACTGCCACATAGCCCATGTCTGCATAGTTCTTCTGAGTGAGTAGTAGTGGCAGATTGGTGCCATGTCTACTCAGGATAGGGGCAGCATACTTACTGACCCATAAACAACATGGTTCAAGGGCACAATAGTGTTGTGAGGCCTGCTTCTTCCAGCTTCCCTGCTTTGAGCCCGCCAATGCTTGGTGTCCTGTGCAGAATCCTTCTGACTCCTCATTTGCCATCCCTCCTGTCCAGTCCTGTAGATGCTCATTCCTTCTGCATATCCTAGTTGACCATGCCCCCAGGATAGACTACACTGCCTGTTGGCTGCTAACTGGCAGTTGGTGTTGACACCTAGGTCTTGCCCACCACATATCATAGGTGGGCAACGGAGTCAGGGACCCACATTGAGCAGGTGCCTCATGAGGGGTCACATTGATGTGGTGAGTCCTAGGCCTAAGGCTACTGTGCCTGCAACAGGCAGCTCTTCAGGTCACAGGTTTGCAGCCATCCAGCCATGCTAAGGAAGACACAGTGGCCTGCCCCATTCCCTCAGATTAGGGCTGTCTGTCTCCCCAGAAGAAAGTGGCGCTCTGCCCTGCCACTGCTAACTCCTGTGGCCGCTCCAGCCTGAAGGGACTCAGCCTCATCTGGGTACCTTTCTTCCTAATCCTTGGAGTGGCCCTGCTGCCTCTGGTGATTTGGAGTGCCCCATGTCCTTGTGATGTGTACATGCATGAGTGGGTGGCACCTCATCCCTAACATTGGTGTCTTTACCAGTTCTTGCATTTGGCACAGCCAGGTGTCCATGCACTAGGTCTCCTGATGTCACTCACTGCCCCTGCTCAATGCTGCCTGCTTCATCCAGCTCTCCCATGCTGCTGGGCCCCATGGCGGGACTTCATCTGTCCTCTACAGAGATGCATTTGGGAAAGGCAGGGAACGCTGTATGGGCCGGGGACACCTGGCTCCCCAGGCTGCTCTCTGTGTCGGTGATGTTCTGTCTGGGGCTTGAGGGGTGTGAAGGTCTGTAACAGGACAAGTGCTGGGAAGGGCTGCTCCCTGGAGATGTTTGCACCTTTTGTAAATGATCCTTTCTCTTCTGAGCACATCACCCCGACACCCGTGCAGGAGTGCTAGCCCGAGAGTGCCTCTGTGTATGTGCAGCCTTTACAGTTCTTTGTGTAAAAACAGTGTGTGTTCATAGGGAGAATGTATGTATGGGGGACCATTGTCTCCCTCCACCAGGGGGTCCCAGGGAGAAAATGTGGGTCACCAAATTTAGCATCAGGCAACCTTACCCACTGAGCTATCATCTTGCTGACCTGTGATAATGTTTTGCGAGCAGGGTCTCATGTAGTCAAGACTGGCCTTGAACTCCTGACCCTCCTGCCTCTGCTCCTGCACATTGAGATGATGCCATGCATCTCTGCATTGGGATGCTGTGTTAGGGATGCTCAAGCCTTCCTGCATTCTGGGGAGGTGCTCTGCCTGCTGAACCACAGCGAGAAAGCTTCCTAATGGGACACAAGAGGCTCTGGAGGGAGTATTTGAAGTGACAGTTGTCCAGGTGTGTCCCTTGCTGGGTGAGAGTAAAAAGTAGATGGGTTTTCTGCCACGGAGCCTTCTGGCTCAGGTGCTGCCTCTGCCCACACCTGCTCCTGGTGGCACGCGGGTCCTGAGACACACTCTCTTCACCATCCTGGAGGCCTACAGTGCTGGCACCCCATTGGAGCAGTCTCCCAGGCAGGCCTTCTGCTGCCTCCCATGGTCTTAGGAGTCAGTGTCCTGGTGAGGAGAGGGCAAGAGGAGAGGCCTCTGCAAAGCTCCCAAGAGCTCCTCCCCATGGTGTCCATAGTGGGGAGGGGAATGCTTACCCCAGGGTACTGGACTTTTGTGGGTGTCCTCAGTGGAGTGCAGCTCTTTGGTAGCCTGTGGTGTAGCTGTTCACATTGTAGAGACCCACATGGGCTGGCCTCCAGCTCAGCGGGACACATGCACCCCTGTGGAGTTGAGGTCCCACAGTGTGAATCTGAGCTGGAAAGAGGCCCCACCCTTGGTTTCTTTCAGAGTTCCCTTTATCTTTAGGAGAGGCCCCTGCTACATGCCCATGAAGGAGGTGCTGTCAGTGAAGGCTTGGAATGATGCAATGGCCACTGTGGTCTCCGGTCACCGTATGGCCTCTGGCTGCCTGGTCTACAGGGTCTGGTGCTGAGCCTGTGTACCTCCCTCTTAGGCGACTGGCCCCCATTCGCAGCAGTGCACAGGACTCCAAAGGTCCCTGGAACTGTCACATCCTGGCCCTGTGTAGGTTAGAGGAGACGTGTGTGGTCTCCGGTCCCTTACTGTATCAGTGGCTGTCTGCTAGCCACAACCCAGTGGAGCGATGTGTAAATAGAACTCAGCAAGCAAACACATGACCACTGCCTAGATGGTCCTGGGAGGGGACCCCAGTGCATGGGGATGGAATGCTGGGGGCGCTGAGCAGGGAAGCAGGCTGGTAGCCCCTCCAGATGTGCCCCAAGAGCCTGGTGGGTGAGAATTTTCCTGCATGACTGTTTGTGTTAGGACACACTTGTAAACTCATCTCTCAGAGTCTCAAACAAAACCAAACCCAAGGCCTGGGCAGATGGCTCCGTTGCTGAAGTGTTTGCCTTGAGAGTATGGAGATCTGGATGTGACTCTGCACCCACATAAAAAGCAGGATGGCAGATCTCTGAGATCGAGGGTAGCCTGGGCTACCCAGTAAGTTCCTGGCCAGTTGAGTTCTAGGGCTAAGATGCAGGTCAGAGCAGAGGGGTGGGCACCCACTGTCTGGAGCCCTGCCAAGCCTTCCCTTTTCTCCCAGCACTGTGTGCCATGTGCCTTCCTGCCTTGACTTCCGGCATGACTGGAGTCCCATCACCTACCCTCTTAGGGACACCGTCTGCTCTGCCACCTGCCACTTTCCCTGTCTTGGCAGCCCTTGGTGTGTTCGGGCCTGTGGGTCACCTCTTATCCTGGATCTGGCTTTCCTTTCTTGCTTTTAGGTTTCCAAGGGGCCTGTTCCACTTGATGGCAGAGTCATGTGGCAAGTAGGACACATAGCTACTCCATCATAATCTCTAGCTTCTGCCAGCCTTTGCCTGGTTGAACCACAGTAGCCTTTGCTGCCATCTCTGACCTTGTTGTCCACTCAGTCCGCTAACCTGTGCTTCTGTTTCTTCACAGTGGGGCACCACGAGATTTAAGGCGGTGGGACCTGTTGGCAGAATGTCTTCTCTCTCTGCAAGCGATCCTGAGGCCACCAAGATGAGCACCGCAGCCGGGCCTGCAAGCACACCCGGGTGTCAATAGCCGGGAGCCAAGGGGCCACCGGGCGCAATGGTGTACTAGGCCGGGGCGCGAGCTCAGGTTTCGCACTCGGATCTCACGGCAGAGTCACCGTGGAGAGGCCAGGGTATCACAAACTTATGGATTTTGACAAGAAAGGAGGGAAGGGGGAGTTGGAGGAGGGCCGGAGAATGTCCAAGACCGGCACAAGCCGGAGCAACCATGGCGTCCGCAGTTCGGGGACCAGCTCAGGGGTCTTGATGGTGGGCCCCAATTTCCGAGTCGGCAAGAAGATAGGCTGTGGGAACTTCGGAGAGCTTCGCCTAGGTAAGCCCTGCATATGCTGTCTTTGGTCATCACTAGGCTGGCTTTGTGATGGTTGTCTACAAGCGGCAGGGCAAAGTCACAGCTTCCCTTCCTCTGGCTTCTGAGCCACAGAGACCAGTGTTTGTTGCTGTGGCTCGTGTCACCGTACGGCCTCTGGCTACCTGGTCCACAGGGTCTGGTGCTGAGCCTGTGTGCCTCCCTCTTAGGCGACTGGCCCCCATTCCTAGCAGTGCCTGGGACTCCAAAGGTCCCTGGAACTGTCACATCCTGGCCCTGTGTAAGTTACAGGAGACCTGTGTGCAGGCGCTTATCCCAGTCCAGCTCCTTAAGATAAAAAAGAGACACCAACCTCGTGCACAGACCCATCAGGCCAGCTCAAGTCCTCAGATGTCACCTGGAAGCAATGCCTGGGCAGCAGATGGACCTTGCTGCAAAGGCAGATAGCTTAAGAGCCCAGAACACAGTGGCTGGCAGCCGCCTTATTAGAGCTGTCATTCTCCACTCCTGGCCCACTGATCAGGTGACAGTTGCCATCCAGCCAGCGAAGGGACTGACTGTAGAGAGTTGATGTGGAGGACACAGCTGCCATGTGTTCAGTTGTCCCTTTCTCTCCCATGGGAGGGTATTGCTGGGTGTTGCACTCACTGACCTGCTCAAGGCCAGCTAGGACCCCATCCGGGTGCAGGTGTCCCCCAAGGCCTGGTTGAGAATAGTCCCTCCACTGTGATGGGTATGCCAGACCACAGCCCTGAACACACAGCTGCGCACATGGGCAAGCATAAATACATGCATACCAGGTGCACATGGCCAAGCACTTTAAGGGACCCCTGGCCTCAGGCAGTTGGGGTGGCTGCGCACCACCTCAGGTCTTTGTACAGATCGTATAGGGGCTTGGCAGTATGGATCCCAAAGGGTTTCCTCTGCACCCTGTGCAGGAGTCTGTCTGTAGGGTTTGTGCTTATGTGCTCGGATACTGGGTGCTCCCTGTGCTGACTGCAACAGCTTGTGCACCTTGACCTCTGTTGGAGTACAGGGTCAGCTCTCACTGTTGGCTACTCAGAGTTGCTGTGTGTACTGTGAATGCAGGTTAGGACTCAGTGGTGGTGTGCTTAGTATGAGTCAGTGCCTTCCCTCTCCCCCAGCTCTAAACTAACTTTACATCACTCAGAATACTGAGAGAGGTCAGCCTGGGCAGCACGTCTAGAGCTTGTCTCCCCTCCCCATGCCCCACAAAGTTAGAATAAGCTGCAAGGGTGTTCATTTCCCTGGTGAGTATGGGGTACCTCTTGCCTGAGCCCTCATCCTCTTCAAGTGTGGAGCTATCCTGGCCCTTACTCCAGGAGGTCTGTCTGTCTGGCCTTGTGCCACTGAGCCCCCTGGATCTGTAGAGATAATTGTTCATTAAATGGAAAAATGGAAGCCCATATGTCTGCGCAACTTTCTTCCTCTTATGGGGCCATGGTCCTGTCCCGTCTTTTTTTTTTTAGACAGGGTCCCACTGGCCTGGAGCTCCCTGTGTAGACCAAGCTAGCCAGAATTCACAGGTACCCACCTGCCTCTGCTTTCCCAGTGCTGGGATTAAGTGTGTACTACCATGCCCAGCCCCCCTCCCCCAATGTGTTTTAAAAGTTTTTTCAAAATTTTTGTTTTATGTGTATGGGTGTTTTGTATGCATACCTAGGAAAGCCGAAAGAGGGCACTGGACCCTCTAGAATTAAAGTTAGGGACTGTGGGTCCTCTGGAAGAGCAGGTTTTCCTGCTGAGCCATCTCCACAGCCCTGCCCACATTTAAGGAAAAGTGTTACTGGGTATATATGTTGGGAGCAGGCATGCGGACCCTGTGGGTCAGAGGACAGCTCTGGAGAGTCCTGTTCCTCTCCTACCATCGCGCTGTCGTCGTGGGAGCTTGAACTTGTCAGCTTGCAGCTAAGCGCCCACGCCGAGTCTCTCAACAGCCCCCTGTTGGCTGCTCCAGGCAGGCCAGCAGAAGAGCAGGGCTGGGTCAGCAGAGACAGGGGAACTGCCGCAGAGGAAAAGTGACCCTGAGGTGGTTAAAGTTGGAGACACCTGCTCATGGGTGGGCATTGACAGCTGCAGATGACTAGCCCGACTTCCCATCATATCAGAGCCACAGCTCCATAGAGGCACAGTCCAGGGAAAAGTGAACAGACTTAGCCTTCCCAGGTGACAGCTGACCTAGCTGTTTTTGCAAGAGACAGTCATTGTGAGGTGGAGGGGTAGGGAACAGACCTATGGAGACATGGACCGTCGCTGAGCCTCCTCTTGGAAGAAACTTCATGGTGCTGCACCTTACACAGCCTGGGGCGCTCTGGTGGGTCACAGGAGGTGGCAGGCTGACACTAGAGGGGCCCTGATGGCAAGCACTTGGTGGCTGGTGGGTGATGGAGACGTCCAGGAGAACCAGGGCAGAGGGCTGCGCCATAGCTGGTGGCTGACTGTGGCTGGGAACAGAGGCAGTTGTGGGCACAGTCTGGCCATGGGACCTCTTGAGTCCCATGCTCTATCTGCTCCTTGTGCAGAGCCGCTGTGGTAGAAACACCTTTTCCCTTCAGGGGTGGCAGGTACACCCACTGGGGTGTGACCCTGGAGGTGGCCTTTGTGACTAGTGATACTGAGGTAAAAACATGGGTGTTGGGAGACTGGGGTAAGGTCTGCCCAGGTATGGCAGATGTGACCCCTGCAAGAGAGGCAGACTGTGGAGCAGGGCCTACTGCTGGATTCACCAATGGGATCAGCAGCATGGGGACCAAGCACCACCTCCACTCAGCCAGCCATATTGGTAGTATGTGTGGTTTTTCTGGGGCTGACTGACTCCAATGTAAGGAGGGGTTCTTTCATGACTTGCTGGGGCCCAAGGTAGACCTCTCCCCATGACTGCATACAGGTAGTGAGGTGCAGTGCAGGGATTCCTGGGAAGCTGGGAGGGGTGCCTACAGCTGCTGTGGAGTGCGCTGTGGACTGGACAGGGTGGGCTCCTTAGCCCACAATCTTCATGCTTTCTCTGTTGCTCCTCCCCCCAGGAAAGAACCTGTATACAAATGAGTACGTGGCCATCAAGCTGGTGAGTGCACCCTACCCTACCCTACCCTACCCTACCCTGCCCAGCAGAGCACCTCAGGCCCAGAAGGAGGGCCTGGGTAACAGTCCGCTGTCCTGCAGGAGCCCATCAAGTCCCGGGCCCCACAGCTGCATCTGGAGTACCGCTTCTACAAGCAGCTTAGCACGGCAGGTGAGGCAGGCATGGAGGGCATGGGCACTCGGTGAGACGGGCATAGGGTGTGGCCCAGGCAGGGGCTCCAGGTGTCCAGCAAGCGTGTTTCCTCCACAGAGGGCGTCCCTCAGGTCTACTATTTTGGCCCGTGCGGGAAGTACAATGCCATGGTGCTGGAGCTGCTGGGGCCCAGCCTGGAAGACCTGTTCGACCTGTGCGACCGCACCTTCACACTGAAGACTGTGTTGATGATTGCCATCCAACTGGTGCGGAGGGGTGTGGCTGACTGGGCGGGGTGGATAGGCGGGGCATGGCCTGGGTGCTGAACCCAGGTCCTCGCAGATCACACGCATGGAGTACGTGCATACCAAGAGCCTCATCTACCGCGACGTGAAGCCAGAGAACTTCCTGGTCGGGCGGCCGGGCAGCAAACGGCAGCACGCCATTCACATCATCGACTTTGGGCTGGCCAAGGAGTACATCGACCCTGAGACCAAGAAGCACATCCCGTACCGCGAGCACAAGAGCCTGACAGGCACAGCGCGCTACATGAGCATCAACACGCACCTGGGCAAGGGTGAGCAGCTCTGCAGTGGAAGGATGGGGGTGGGGCCCGGGGCAGCGCTGAGCCCATGCTGTCCCCGCAGAGCAGAGCCGCCGGGATGACCTAGAGGCGCTGGGACACATGTTCATGTACTTCCTGCGCGGGAGCCTGCCCTGGCAGGGACTCAAGGTGGGTGGGGACTCCCGGGTGGGGGAGGGGCGCGGGAATGGACTCTGACCCTGACCAAGCTCAAGTCACGCAGGCCGACACCCTGAAGGAGCGCTACCAGAAGATTGGTGACACCAAGCGCGCCACGCCCATTGAGGCCCTGTGTGAGAGCTTCCCAGGTGAGGAGGCCGCGGCAGTGCCCCTTGGCTCCTGCCACACCGCAGACTGGGCTGCCCATATGACCACGCCCCTGGCCCTTGTCTTTTTGCAGAGGAGATGGCCACCTATTTGCGCTATGTACGGCGCCTGGACTTCTTTGAGAAGCCAGACTATGACTACCTGAGGAAGCTCTTCACCGACCTCTTCGACCGCAGCGGCTACGTGTTCGACTACGAGTATGACTGGGCCGGGAAGCCCCTGGTACGTGGAGGTGATAAGAGACCATCCGGTTAGAACTCACGTGCAGGGTGCGAGAGTGGGTCTGCAGGTGCGGGGACACCAGGTTGGGAACCCCTATTCCCAGGGTATATAGGAGGGCGGGAACTTCGGTAGGAGGGGCCGTCCTCCAGAGGGCTTGGGTCAGGAACTGTCCTGGGGCTGCAGCGGAGCCTGGGGCTCCATCCGGTCCTGACATCTGCTCTCGCAGCCAACACCTATCGGCACCGTCCACACTGACATGCCCTCCCAGCCACCTCATCGTGACAAAGTCCAGCCCCATAGCAAGAACCAGGTGAGGGCCGGGGACTTGTCCTGAAAGGGATGGAGGCCAGTGATGCAGGACCAGCAGGGGTGCTAGCCTGGTTTCCACGGCCCTTCCAGGCACTGAACTCCACTAACGGAGAGCTGAACGCGGATGACCCCACCGCAGGCCACTCCAACGCCCCCATCGCGGCCCCCGCAGAAGTAGAGGTGGCGGATGAAACCAAGTAAGGCCCTGTCACTGACCAGTCACCTTCTACTCCGTTATGTGTCACTTCCACCCCTGCATCACCATTCTCCAGTTACCCCCCCACCCCGTATCAATGCCCCCTGTCACCTTTAATCCCATCACCCCTTGTCACTCTGTTGCCTTATCAATCCCCGCTTTGTCCTTTTAACCTGTGTCACCCCCCAGGTGTTGCTGCTTCTTCAAAAGGAGAAAGAGAAAATCACTGCAGAGACATAAGTGAGGGTGGGTGCAGCCGCTGCTCGAGATCCCCAGGCGGGTGTCCAGGAGGCTGGCAGTGTCCTTGGTGGCATGGGGCTCTTTGGCCCAACTGCAGGCACCATCTTCGGGGATTTGGGGTCACTTCCTTCACACAGGACTTTGGCGGAAATCTCTACACCCATGTCTCCATGTCTCGTCCCCTTCGAGAGCATTAACTATTTAAAACCAGGAGAGAAGCGTAGCGCCGTCCCCGCTGCGCCCCCATTAGCTCATAAAGTCCAGCTTGTCCCCTCGATCCAAAGGCCGTTTTTCTCGAGTGGGGCAGGCCTGGGACATGGGTATTACATGGGGAGGCCATAAGGCCTTGGCCACCAGGGGAGGCGCATGTGCTACCACAATGCTGCACCAAAGCTGGGGTGGAGTGCAGGACGGTCACCACGCAGGGACTGGACCGGGTCCCATGGAGCCAGGGCAGCCGGGACCTATGTCTCTGCGTGCTGGGCCCACGGGACAAAATCGCCTTAACGCCCGACCTGGGGCAGCAGAGAGGCGGTCCCCATGGGAGAGCCAGGCCATGGTCGCGGGAGCTGAGTTCTTGCTTTACACCGTGTACAGAAATGAACTTATGTTTCTCCGGCGCTTCCTTGAAGCCATAGAGTTTAGGGGCTTTTTTTTTTAAAAAAAAAAAAAAATTAAAAAGAAAATGAAACCATCCCCAAGTGTGGGCCTGGTCTTTCTAACCCATATAGGACATTGAGGTCTAGGGACAAGAGAATCCCTGCTCTGCTGGCTAATTGGAGTCTTGGAGGAGCTGGGCCCTAGCTGATCCAAGAAGGACGGAAGAGGCTGTGGGGACAGGATAGGGCAGGAAGGCTGCTGCTTCCAAGCCCGAGGGACCAGCATTTTCCAAGAAGGTGGACAAGTCTGGGTTGATCAGCCACTCTGAGAACATCAGCAGGGGTCCGGAAAGGACCGCTGCAGATGTGAAGCCCACTTCAGGTCAGGAACCGTGTTTTTTTTTGTTTGTTTGGTTGGTTTTTTTTTTTTTTTTTGGTTTTTCGAGACAGGGTTTCTCTGTGGCTTTGGAGCCTGCGCTGGAAGTAGCTCTTGTTGACCAGGCTGGTCTCACAGAGATCCACCTGCCTCTGCCTCCCCAATGCTGGGACTAAAGGCGTGTATTGCCACCGCCTGGCAGAAATCTTTTTTA
Organism: Dicrostonyx torquatus; assembly: GCA_028555095.1. Taxonomy (NCBI): domain Eukaryota; kingdom Metazoa; phylum Chordata; class Mammalia; order Rodentia; family Cricetidae; genus Dicrostonyx; species Dicrostonyx torquatus. The sequence continues at coordinate 200,149 of JAQHUG010000434.1, read as the reverse complement.
AAAATAAATTTTTTTGCCGGGCAGTGGTGGCACACACCTTTAATCCCAGCACTCAGGAGGCAGAGGCAGGCGGATCTCTTCGAGTTTGAGGCCAGCCTGATCTACAAGAGCTAGTTCCAGGATGGGCTC
>JAQHUG010000434.1:173256-194315 GCA_028555095.1 Dicrostonyx torquatus | reverse complement strand
GGTATTGTGTTGCTCTTTGTGGTGTAGCATGTGATCTTACCTTTTCTACTCATCTTTTCCTCTAATAGGTGTGGTTGGGGCTGTCTGAGATTCTGTTGAATAATTGAGATTCTAGGTGCCAGTGAATCCAAAGCTAAGATGGTTTTCTTCGTGGTACAGTCAGTGTCACAGTTCTAGTTACCCTGTTGGTTATTACTGTTCCTGGAGGTAGCTTAGTGTTCCTGTGCTTTGGTGTCCTCCCTTTGAGTTTGCTGTCTCAGGTCTACTTTGGCCTAGGCTGCTGGCTTTGATATGTTTCTGTAAATCTTGGTCTGGATCTCCTTTTGCAGAAGTCTCTGATTTGGAGTTAGACCTGTTCTGTTGGCGATCATTGGCTCTGGATCTGGTCCCTGGGTCAATCCTGATCCGCTCGTGTCCCAAGCCTGGGTTTGCTTCTTTGCTTCTGTTCCTGGTGGAGCTTTTTCCAAAAACAATAAAGTTTAAAACAACCTGAAAAAACTGTTCTCAGAAGTTCTTGTGTAGAGCTGGAGAGATGGCTCAGAGGTTAAGAGCACTGGCTGCTCTTCCAGAGGTTCTGAGTTCAATTCCCAGCAACTACATGGTGGTTCACAACCATCTGTAATGAGATCTGGTGCCCTATTCTGCAGTACAGGCACAGATGGAGGCAGAACACTATACATAATAAATAAATCTTTAAATAAAAAGTCCTTGTATGGAAAATGTACCCTCAAGAGACTCGGGTTGGGTTGTGTTTCAGGAGACACGGCTAAGTGCTGTGTTCCTAAGGCCTTCTTGTGCACCCAGCAGCTTGCCACTCTCCCAAGAGTTACCAGTGGTGTCCACAGTGAAGCTGAGGGCTTCCAGAGTAGACCTAAGTGTTGTAAATTGGGGGAGAGGTGTGGGTTATGTTCCCCAGCCGCCAGCCGCTGGCCCACTCAGCCGCTGGCCGCCTGCACCCGAAATAACCACATGGGAACGGCATTCATTCAAACTCTGCCTGGCCCATTATCTCTAGCCTCTTCTTGGCTAGCCCTCACCTCATAAACTAACCCATTATAAAAGTCTGTAAGCCACCACGTGGTGACTTACCGAAAAGGTCTAACCTGCATCTATCTGCGACGGGAGCCTCATGGTGACTGGCCCTGACGTTGGGGGCCAAACTGTTGTATATGGGGGGAGAGGTGTGGGTTGTGTTCCCCAGCCGCTGGCCCGCTCAGCCTCTGGTTGCTTGCTTATGCCCGAAATAACCACGAGAACTGTATTAATTCAAATACTGCCTTGCCCATTATCTCTAGCCTTTTCTTGGCTACCTCTCACATCTAAACTAACCCATTATAAAAGACTGTATGTCACCACAAGGTGGTGATCTAGTCTCTGGGACTGGCGAGATGGCTTGTCACCTATCCTTAGTTATGATGGCTTGACACAAGTTAGAGTCATTCATTGGGCAGAGGAAATCTCAACTGAGAAATGTCTGGACCAGATTGACCTCTGGGCAGAAGGATTGACACACTCAGGCCAGGCCTGCTGTGGGCAGTGCCATTCCAGGCCTATGCTCCCGGCTCAGTAAGCCTTGAAAAACTTGCAGAATCCTCCACAGCCCCTGCATCAGCCCCGGCCTGGTTCCTACCCTGACTTCCCTCAGTGATAAACTGTAACTGTGTTCTCACAAAGCTGAAGCGGTCATGGTGCTAATCCAGCAACAGAAACCCTAAGCCACCAGTCAAGACCAAACACTTGACTTCAGACTTCATGGGCAGCCAGATGCAGCAGAGAGGGTCTCAGGACTCCTATGGGGAGACGAAAGACATTGATAGGAGATTGGTCTAAAGATTGCAGGTCAGCTAGTGTACTGCCTACAGTCACGAGAGAAGACAACCTCACACATGCCATGACAGCTCCACACTCACATGCAAACAGGTGAAAAGTTCTCTCAGAATGCACACAGCCTCAGTCGCTTTGTCCTAGCAACAGAAAATGAAAAGCAGAGCCTGGCCAGGTGGTGGCCCACACCTTTAATCCCAGCACTCAGGAGGCAGAGGCAGGCGGATCTCTGTGAGTTCGAGGCCAGCCTGGTCTACAAGAGCTAGTTCCAGGTCAGACTTCAGACTCCATGTGTTTTGGCCATTTGTCCTGTGTGTCCCTCTTGGGCCTGGGACTCCTTTCTGCAGTCTGTTTTTACCTGTGTGCCTGAGTCTCTGCCCTCAGCTTCTCTGCTGTATGTGTCACACTGCTCTCACTGGTTTTTGTTTGTTTGTTTGTTTGTTTTCTGGTTTTGGTTGTTTGGTTGATTAGATTTTTGTTGTTTTTTGTTTTTGTTTTGGAAAGCATGATTTCTCTGTGTAGCCTTGGCTATCCTAGAACTCACGGGTAGAGCAGGCTGGCCTTGAACTCACAGAGATCCACCTGCCTCTGCCTCCTGAGTGCTTGAGATTAGTGTTCACCCTCACCTCCCGGCAAAAGACTTACTTGTAGCATCTTAAGTCATGCCTGTGTGCACAGGAGCAGTGGGGCAGCTGACCTGGCAGCACAGGTGGCTGGGAGCCACCAGCATAGGAGCTGGGACCTTAGGTCCCCTGCAAGAGCAGCAAGTGCCTTTTACCTCTGAACTATATCTCTTCAGTGCCCCCTTTTCTGTTTTGAAGGAGAGTATCATGTATCCCAAGCTAGCCCAGGACCCTGGACCTCCAGCTTCTCTTCCCTTCCCAGGTCTTGGCTCTGGCCACCTGCCTCTGCTCTGTGGGCACACTGTGAAGGTGTTCTTAGGGAGGGAGCAGCATGGTGGCCAAGGTGCCCCCCGCCCCAGCCACACAGCAGGCAATGTGACAATGTGGTACTCAGTGGCTCAAGGCGAATGTTTCTCTCCTTTATTTTAAAAAAATCATTTGGGGACACAGTGTGGAGGGCTCACCTCCCATGGCTTTGGGGAAGACATGGGATCTGGGTAGGAGGTCACAGGTACAGAGACATGAAGGAAGGGGACCCCAGATAGGGGACTGTGCCTCCTATAGCATCACTGGACAGGGTGCCTGGTGGCCAGGGCTATGGTTTGCACAGGGGTGTTCTATGGTACCCTGGGTGCCACAGCAGGCCAGCTAGAGACCCAGTGTGTCTTGATGGGGCTCAACCTGCTACTCCAGCCCTCTAGGCCACACCCAGGAGGAGCTGGTCCACAGAGGCTGGACAACAATGGTCTTGCACGTCACTGCTGGGAGAAGCAGGAATGGTGGTCCACATGTCATCCACACTGGGGTAGAGCTTCCAGCAAAGCCCAGCAGCCCCACCCGAGGCTCCTCAGGCCTGACCAGTGCCCTGCACTTGCCCATGTCCAGGAGGCTAGAGCTTCAGGTGGCCTCAGTGCACACAGGTCAGGCCCTGGGGTCCCCAGGGAGCAGCAGAGAACAGAAGGAACATGAAACCCAAACCATTGGCTGGAGGACAGGCCCAAGCGCAGGCTCCAGCTGAGTGTGGGCTTGAATGCATTGCAGTGTGCAGTTAAGAGAACGGACGAATGGTTGCAGTGCCCTGGACACGGAGCTGGCCGGCTGCCCTGAGCTGCAGGAACCAGAGTGGGAAACCCCGACTCCCAAACCACCGCCCTTGACCCCAACAGCTGTCCATCCAGGGCCAAGCCCACTCTGCCCCCAAGACTGAGGGATTGTCTTGACAGGGCCCAGCCCATGGCCCAACCACCTCCCCAGTGCCTTGGACAGGTGGTCACACTTGTCACTGTGGACACGGCAGCCCCTTCCGTGATGATGAGGGAGGTGGTGGAGAGGGAGGCTGGCCCATAAATGGCCGAGGGGTGACCTGGGTGGAAAATGGCCTAGGTGTAGAAGATGACTTCAGGAATCTGCCCATCCTCCACGGAAGTGCCGTTGTTGTTCCCAGCCGCATAACAGAAGGTGAAGCAAGTCTTAGCCCCCGTGGTGGGTGACTCGTGGGTCACCTTGCGTAGGCCTTTGGTGCCATAGTGAGAGTCTGGGCCCTGGCAGGGAGAGGGAGGCACAGTGAGGTCAGGAAGTTCTCAAGACTGGGGAGGATAACAGGGACGCAAGGACAGGAGACAGTGCCCTCAAGTACAGTATGGCCCCCACCTTGAGTGTGGCACAGGCGGTATAGTTCACATTGGGCAGGACTTCCACGGGCTCCTTGAACATAACACGGAAGGTACTGGCGGAACCGTCGCAGCTGAAGCCAGTGTCGTTCTGGCCAAGGACCGTGTTGCTGTCTGTGTGGATGATCTGGGGAAGGAAGGCTGCTCAGCAGGAACAGGAGGGAGTGGTACAGATGAGGGTCTGTGGGTGGGACCTATGGACAAGCTCTCAAGGAGAGGAGGTATGGCATGGGTGTGGCTGTGGCGAGAGGGTCTAAAGGAACAATAGTAAAGTGGCTGTGGGGGCACAGGGCCAATTGTGGGTACGGCCGGAAGGCTGGCAGGGTAAACGGTGCAGCATGGGAGGGGCTGGCAGCTCACCTGGATGTTGACTTGATAATCAGTGGGTCCATGGATGGATCCATAGAGCCCAAAGCCCACCACAAAGATGCGCTTGTTGACAGAGAACCTGCAGAAGGAAGGGAGTGGCAGAGGGCTCAACGCCCTGGGCCCAGGAGGGTGAGCAACTGGAGCAGCCATGGGAGAGTCGGAAAGCCTGGAGCTGTGGGGAGGGCACACTGCCCATTCAGGACTATGCCCAGTTCCTGCTGCCCCTTCCTGCCCGTCACCTCCCCACCTGGGGTTCTGAGGCCCCACCTGATTCTGTCACTGGTGCCACTGTAGCCCCAGCGGCTCTCCACCTGCTGGAACCGGTTAATGCTGCACTCCTTGCCCCGAAGGCAGCAACGGGGCCTGTCGATGAACTCCACCCGTGGCTTGGGGTTGACAGTGAAGTGCAGGAAGAGGCTGACTACCTCGCGGTCTACCAGGATGCCAGACTGTGCCGGGCCTGCGGGCAGAGGGCTGGCTGACCGCACGAAGGGAAGGCAGACTCAGGGCCTGCCCCTCAAGCTGGGATACCTGACTCTCATAGCCCAACCAAGTTAAGGAGTTCCTCCTTCCTGAAACCCCCTTCAATGTCCTTCTGCCGGACACGCTGGGCTGGCAGACCCCCACCTCTGAGGGTCCCTCTAGAGTCCTACTGGAGAGCTCCCTTGCTTCACACTGAGAGCTTGGCCCTGCCTGTCCACACACCAGGTTACTCACAGCCTCACCAAGTGCAGCTTCTAGAAGCCACTCCAGGCTCTGCATGCCAGGTGACCGATTGACCAACTGAGCCCAGCCCAAAGCTGAATCCTGAGTGGTTGATAGGACATGACCCCAAGACGTGGAAACCCACGTCCCAGGTAGGGTCCCCAAGTCACAGCCTGATGGCATGGAGGGTGGCTTAGAAGCAGTCGTGCAAGCCTGTTACCTGCGGCAAACTCCTCAATGGTCATCAGGGGGAATCGGATGAGACCCAGGGCCTTGCCTAGCACCTTCCTCTTGTTCTCAGGTGTCACCTGAAGCTGCTGCCGTTGACACTCGGCTTCAGACCAGCGCACTACAGCATTGAATAGCCTCACCTCACGGATGCCCAAGGTGTCACGTTCCAGCACTGCCACCAGGGTGTCTGTGACAGAGAAAGGCTGTGTGAACCCCTGTGCCTGTAAGGGGCCACATGCAGACTGGACCATATAAGGACCACCTCACAGCCAGAGCTTGGTGACTGTGGCCCCTCTGTCCATGTTTACCAATAAAGTTTTATTGACAAACAACCCTCCCTAAGCACTACTTTTCTCCCTCCCTCCCTTTCTTCAACACAGTCTCCATAGTAGATCCTAGCCTTGAAATCACTAGGTAACAAAGACTGGCCTTACACCCCTGGCCCTCCTGTCTCCACCTCTTGAGTGCTGCAGTGACAGGCTAGCAAGGAATAGGGAAGCAGTTTACCAACTTAGCTGAGTCTTAGCCCTCTTTTTGAAACAGGGTCTCATTCTACAGCCTAGGCAGGTCTAGAACTCACAGCAATCTTTCTGCCTCAGCCTCCAAAGAGCTGAGATCACAGGAGTACATCCCTATACCGTGTGAAGGGTTCCTGTGGCTTTGACCCCACAAACTTCCAGTGCATTGCAGATACTGCTGGATAGGGCCAGGCGGCCTCTCTCAGCAGGGACAACACTGACCATAGAACAGGAGGCCAAATTCTCAGACACAGGCCCTGCTACCAAGCCCCATGGTATCTGCTCCATTCAGGCCTGCCCTGTCACCAAGGAGGTGGGTGTCCTGTCATCTTTAAATCAGGATCTCCAACCTGACCCAAGCCCAGAGCAATCCTTGGATCTAAGACCCGTGGGCCTGACTCACCCAGATCAATGTCTGTGAAGCCCTCAGCAGCGATGGCATCGGCCGTGTTCTTGTCTATGCTCTCCAGGCACAGGCTGGCCAGCTGTGGCTCATCGAAGAGCCGAGCCTAGAGAGAGCAGAAGGTCAGTACCCATCAGGCAGGCCACACCCACACATTGTGCACACACCCCTTATGAATAAATAAAGGAAAACTAAAGGGGAGAAGCCAGGTGTGGTGGCACAAACCTGTCACCCCAGGCCTTGGGTTGAGACAGAGGGGTCAGGAAGGCAGAGCATCCTGGCTGCTGAGCCAGATTGTCTCAGAGGAGAAAGAAACAAAACAAAAAGCCAGGCAGTGGTGGCTCATACCTTTAATCCCAGCACTGAGGAGGCTGAGGCAGGAGGATCTCTGTTAATTCAGGGCAGCCTAGTCTATGTTCTATGTAGTGAGTTTCAGGACAGCCTGGGCTATACAGTGAGACTCCATCTCCAAACACAACACCCCCAAAAAAATACAAACAGAAAGTGGACAGTGGCTGAAGACACCCGGTGCCAGCCTCTTAGTCACACGGCACACACGCACCACACGCAGAATCCCAGGCGTCACTAGACACCGAGTGAGCAGACTCACCTGTGTAAGCAGCATGAAGGCATTGTCAGCCCGCAGGTGCTTCTTTAGGAACTCGACACAGTGTGCCTCAAGTGCAGGCACTGCATACTTCTTGGCGGTGTACAGCGTGGTCATCACTGTCTCAGGCCCAATCTGTACTTCATCTGAATACAGGAACCTGAGCAGGAGACGTGGGCTGTGAGAATGCCAATCGACTCAACAGCCATCAGACCTGGCCAAGCACTGCACATTTGCAAAGGGCTGCTCAGCCACCTTCTAGAACTGACATCTGTCAATCTCCTGACCTGGGGAATATGGCTCAGCGAGGCCACACAGGCCACTGTAGTCATGCTCCTGGGACACAGCTACTACCAGCAGGCCTGAGACCCTGTGGCCAAGCTTATGCAACCATGGGTAAATCACAGAAAACCATGCTGACCTCAGGCACTGTCCAGGGCAGTATAAGTGCCCACCCAGAAGACACAAGGCCATGGGTTCTACCCCAGCACCACAGGCCAGGCGTGGCACATAGCACGCTGCCCATTCTTGAAGACAGCATAAGTTTATGTGTGCCTGTGTGTGTGGCCGTAAAGAGTGTCAGATGCCCGTACTTGGCGACCTCCTGGCTGGGGTTCTGGAGGTGCTGAGTCATCTCCCCAGCCCCCAAAATATTCTGAAAAGTTGTCATAAGGACTACCTCTTCTCTGGGCATGTGTTCTAGAATGTTCCACTGGAGGGCAGGCTCTGTAGCAGATACAGAGGGATCTCTCTTGTCTTTTCACACTCTATTCCATATTCTAACACCCTCTGTGGTCGGAAGAATCTGGAAACTTACTTGAGCAGTGCCAGGAATGCAGCGGGCTCCACATCGGGCAACTCGATCTCGGTGGATGTGGTAGCCATCCCACCATTGAACATAGCGTCAAAGACAGCACTGCCAACAGCTAGCACAAACCTGAGCCAGAAGAGAGGGTGACTGTCCGTTAGTCTTACTGGCCCAGGCTAGTCAGAGTCCCCTGCCACACCTGCAGAGACTCCTGGAAATCCTAGCAGAGGCCTTTCCGGGCCTCAGATCCTTCTAGAAGGAACAGGAAAGAAGAGGCAGCAGGGGCCGCATGGGGGCAGTACCACACATTCCCTCACTCACTCCTGCACTTGGCCCTTCTTCCTCATCCCCATTCCCTCAGCTCCCATCCCTCAAGTCTCCAGGGGCAGAAACAGGCATGGGGACCTGAGCCTCACAAGAGAAAGCAGACTAGATACAGGGGCTGGACAGTCTTGGTCAGGGACCACAGGCTCGGAAAGGGTGTTAGGGCTTGGGGAAGGGCAGGGGCAAGGAAGACTCTTAGGAAGCTGCAGTGGTGTAGGGGAATGGGAACCAAAGGGGTCATGTAACAGCTGGAGTGTGGGTGAGCCAGGGCAGGATGGAGGAGGGCACAATGGCCAGGTTCAAGACCCACAGTGATTCAGCTCGGAACACAGCTCGTGTTCTGGATGGAAACAATGATCATGGAGCAGGTCCAGCGCCCTGCTCTGTTTTGTTCCCACAGTGACAGGGTGGCTTTGAGCAGACAGACTCTCCAGCTGGACACCTCTGGACATGTAGATGGGCCCATGCACCATGAGCGGGACAGAGTTAGCAGTCATGACAAAATCACTGCTGAAGCTGTGGACAAGGGACCTGCTTCCACAGAACTGTAGGCCCACTGTGCCTTTGGGGTGTACCCACTAGGGAGGCCCCTCTCCACCTCACTGGCCCTACAATAACAAAGCTTCCTCTTGCCCAGAGTTTGGCCACTGCCGACTGTCACTGCAAACTCGGATCAAACCAGGCACCACCAGTCCCCAGGTAGCAACCAAGTACACCCAGAGCCTCTCGGAAATTGGCACTCCCAAATGGAATTAACTAAAACTAACCAAAGAGGAGGCAGGCTCTAACTGCACAACAGGCGCCTTCAGACATACAGCCATTCAGACAAAAAGCTGACAGCTGGCAGGAGGTCAGGGCAGCCTGGGCAACTCGGTAAGACCTTGTCTCGAAAATACAAAAGGTGGGCTGGAGAGATGGCTCAGAGGTTTAAGAGCACTGACTGCTCTTCCAGAGGTCCTGAGTTCAATTCCCAGCAACCACATGGTGGCTAAGAGCCATCTGTAATGAGATCTGGTGCCCTCTTCTGGCCAGCAAGCATACATACAGACAGAACATTGTATACATAATAAATAAATAAATCTTTAAAAAAAAATACAAAAGGTAAACGATACTGGCTCAGAGCAGAGTTCCTATCCGGAATCCTTGAGTGAAGGGCTGGGGGTGTGGTCAGGGTGGAGCACCACCTAGACTCCCCCAGTGGGGCTGGAGGGTCACTCAGCAATACAGCACCTATCTTGCATGTGCATACCTGTAGACTTCATGTCCATCACTGCAAAATCAAAGTGGAGATGGCTGAGGAAAAGCTGAGGTGAACGCTGGTGCCTGGGGTTGAGACAGCCAGAAAGGACCCACCTGGGAGCCTTGAAAGAGTGCAGCTGCTCAGACCAGGGTCTTGGCTCTGGGATCTCAGTTTCAGCCCTCCAGCCTTCCAGCTCCTGACCTCATCCTGGTGCTGGTGGAGGCTGGGAAACCTAACTGCTCAGCACAGCATAGCAGCTCCCGGCCCTGGGCCCACGCAGCAGTAAGCCAGAAATAACCTCTCTGCTTATGCCTCTTCTTTCTTTTTAGGAAGTATTCTGTCCCCAGGGGAAGCCTCCACCGACCACGCAAAAGCCAAAATCAGAAACTCAGGCACCCAGGTGCACTGGCATAGCCACAGCCACCTGACACGAATGCTCACATCTGGCCCTCTGACTCAGCAATGGGGCAACCCATGCCAGGGGAGGCCCTGGGAACTCTCCTTGTCCCCGCCTTCATTCTCCTGAAGACATCCCAGCCTTTTGCCTGGACACATTTGTTGTTCACTATGGCCTCTTCAGTTCTTCGCAAGAGACAGGAACAGACACAGATGTTTCCAGCAGCTGAAGACAGGACAGCCCATCACGCATCAAGTGTGACCACACACACAGAGTGTTCCCTCTACAGCCATGAACACAAACAGAGCTACACCACACAAGCCGAGTGGGAAGTGAAGGGAACTGAGGACAGGGAGGATGCAGGAGCTAGTGCTGGGGAGCCAGTGCACACTGCACAGCAGCACTGCCGCATGTCGTGTCAGGGGGCTGTCTGGGGAGCCAAGCCTAGGTGCAATCACAGCAGCACTGCTGCATGCTGTGTCTGCGGGGCCATCTGGGGAGCCATGCTTAGGTGCAATTAAAATGGTGAATTGGGGACTAGGTGCAATTAAAATGGTGAATTGGGGACTGGAGAGATGGCTCAGTGGGTTAAGACCACAAGCTACTCCTGCAAGAAGCCCAAGTTTAGCTCCCAGCACCCATGCTGGGCACTCACTGCCAGCTTCAGGGATCCAGTAACTGGATTCTGCAGGCAGGCACACACATACAAGCATAGTCACATGAACACCTGTACGAACGAACACACACACACAAATTCACACACATGTATGAACACTTGTACATATGGACACATGCATGCATATACATACACACCATTAAAATAGATCTTTTGCTGTTTTTGTTTCTGACCGGGTCTTACCACAAAGCCTGGGCTAGCCTTGAACTCAAGATTCTCCCCCTCAGCCTCATTGTTGGGATAAGCCTGCAGCACCACACCCAACACAAGGCCAGGAGCCTCACTGAAGGGACCAGCTCAATGTGAACCAAGACTTCCTGCACCAGGAACACACAGGAACTACAAAAGTGCACAGGGCAAATGCCAAGTCTCCGATCCCACAGCCACATGGACAGAAAAGCCCACAGCTGGGGCTGGGGAGAGTGCTCCATGGGAAAAGAGGGTGTGAGTTCAAATCCTATCACACATGTAAAAAGCCAGGTATGGGTGAGGTAAGGTGGCCATGCCTGTAATCCTAGCACTCCTGGGCAGAGGCAGGCAGGGCTCTGTGGGTCTGGGTCCAGGCCAGCCTGGTCTATATCATATCTCAAAAAACAAACAAACAAAATGTTTTCCTTAGCCGGGTGGTGGTGGCGCACTCCTTTAATTCCAGCACTCGGGAGGCAGAGGCAGGTAGATCTTTGTGAGTTTGAGGCCGGTCTACAAGAGCTAGTTCCAGGACAGGCTCCAAAGCTACAGAGAAACCCTGTATCAAAAAACCAAAAAAAAAAAAAAAAAAAAAACTAAAAAAAAAAAAGGGGGGGTTCTAAACTCAACTCTTGATACCTCACTCAGCTCCCTGAAAGCTCAGATGGCAGCGGTGAAATGGAAGGGGTATATTACTTATTTGTAAAGAGTCTCACTGCTGAGTCTGAGGCCAGCCTGCTCTACAGAGCAAGTTCCAGGACACCCAGGGCTACACAGAGAAACTCTTCTTGAAAAAACAAAACAAAAACTTGGTTAGTCATGAATGTGCTACATAGACTAGGCTGTCCTAGAACTCACACTGATCCACCAGGCTCTGCCTTCTAAGCGCTGGGATTAAAGGTGTGCACCATCACACCCAACTATGAAGAAAATTTTAAGGAAATACAATAGACATCTTCCCAGTACCCGTGGATGGAAGACAAATAGGCCAGGTGAGGCTGGAGAGAAGGCGCTCAGGAGTTAGGAGCACTGGCTGCTCTTGCAGAGGACTTGGGCTCAATCCCCAGCACCCACATGGCAGCTCACACCTGACTATAACTCCAGTTTCAGGGCTTCTGACACCCTCACACAGACACACATGCAGGCCAAACACCGATGTACATAAAATAAATATTAAATATGTAAATAAATAGGCCAGGCTTGGAGACACACACCTGCCATCCCAGGCAGAACTGTGGTGAGCTGGAGGCCAGCCTGGGCTACATGGCAAGACATAGTCTCAAAAAACGAAACAAAATACACAGAAGTGAAGGGATGTCGACTGGGGAGTGCTGGCTTAGGAGGGAGGGATGTGGACTGGGAGTGCTGGCTTAGGCTTGAGGCCCTGAGCTCCATCCTCAGCTGGGACAGAAAGGACCAGAAAGAGACACACACGCTGGAGCAAGACAGTCTAGTCGAAGCATGAAATCTGCCCACAAGGAAGAGGGCAGCAGACAGATTCAGGAGGGACCCTCAGGGCTTCAGAGGATCCACACACCCCAAGGATAAGCATCCTAGGCAGAGGTTCTGCCTACCAGTCCCCAAGCTTATCCAGGTGGCTTCAGAAGCCCCGTGACAAGCTGGTGTGGAATCTGTGGACGGCCCCTCAGAAACCACCAAAGGAGCAGGGCATGGAGGCACAGTCCTGTCATTTCAGCACTTAGGAGGTCAAGGCTGGAGGACCACAACAATTTCAAGACAGCCTGGGCTACTGAGGAATTCAGACAAACAACAACAGCAAAAACATTAGGACAGGCATTCGACCGCTGAGCCCAGCCTCAGTGACTGGAGAGTTCGCTAGCAGGGACTGAGCCTGGGTCCCATAAACCAGACATAAACCAGAAAAGTGGAACACTTTCTATCACCCATCATCTCAGCAGAGGAGGGAGTTCAAGGTCATCCTTGGCTACTTTAGAGTTGGAGACCAGCCTGGCCTACTTGAGACCTTGTCAGAAGGAAAACAAGGGACTGGAGGTAGGACTCAGTGGCTAGGGCACGGGCTACTTTTCCCAGAGAACCCAGGGTCGGTTTCTGACACCCACACATCAGCTCACAACCAGCTGTGACTCCAGTTCCAGAGGACTAAACGCCCTCTTCTGACCTCCAGGGGCACTGCACACAATGGTACACAGACATACATGCAGGCAAACATCTGTACACATAAAAAAATAATAATAAAGCCAGGTGGTGGTGATAAACACCTTTAATCCCAGCACTCAGGAGGCAGAGGCAGGTGGATCTCTGTGAGTTCGAGGTCAGCCTGATCTACACAGTGAGTTCTAGGAAAGTCAGGGCTACACAGAGAAACCCCGTCTCAAAAGAAATTATAAAACTAAATGCACACATGTATACACATACAGGCTTCACCCACCCTCAAGCCCCTCCTGCCTATCGCTACACTTGAGTTGGACAGTTGCTATGGAGCCAATATAGCTGGCCAAAACATTTCTTTTTTCCAGACTGAGACTTGAACCCAGGACTTTCCAATGCTAGGCAAGTGCTCTACCACTGAATTACAGCAAACACCAACTGAAAGCTCTTGCTGTCTGGCCCTTTCAATGAATTTGGTGGCTGTGGCAATACTGGATATCTCCCATGACTGTTCTCTGAGAACAGGGCTTCTTGCCCTGAAGTCCAAACTCACCAATCCCAGCTAGCTACCAGGCTGCACCAAGGATCCTCATCTTTAGAGCTGGCTGGCTTTTATGTGGATGCAAGCACTTTATCCATTGAACTGTCTCCCCAGTTCCTGTTTGGTAGATAAGGTCTCCTTTAGCCCAGGCTGGCTGAAAATTCACTGTGTGAGCAAAGATGACCTTGGGCTGCAGAGTGAGTGCTGGGTAACAGGCCTGCGCCTCTCAGCCTGACACTCCACTTCTCTGGGTGGCCTCAGGTGTCACATAGTTCAGGTGCCCAACCAGGACCCCAGCCAGCATGAGACCCTAGTGTTCCTCCAAACTTTCCTTGTGTTCTGTGACCTTGACATAGGCACAGTCAGGTACTGCCTCTGACCTGAGTCAGCTTTCTCTGACCACAGTTGGTTTATCAGTTCTGTGGTCACACATAGAGGCCAGAAACCACAACTCAGTGGAGAGAGCTTGTCTACCATACACAGAGCCCAGGATTCTTCCTCAAGACACCAAAACAAAGAAAGAAACGTAACAGTACAGGGTCCTAAAGGCCACACTCTGGACCCCAGGGCTGCGAAGGCCTCTGGGAGGCCCTTCAGCCTCTTGCAGGCTGTGGGGTTGCTCCTCAATCCCCACCTTTCCTTTAAATTACAGGCACAGGAGCACAAGCATCTCCAGGGATCAGAAGCTTCAGAACCCCTGGAACTAGAGCTGCAAGCTATTTCAAGGCACCAAGGTGGACACCAGGAACTGAATCTATTATCCTCTACAAGAGAACATACTCTTAGCCACTAAACCATCTTCTGGCCTCCTTCAAAAGAAAAGAAACAAAAAAAAAAAAAAACAGGGTAGGGCCGGGCAGTGGTGGCGCACGCCTTTAATCCCAGCACTCGGGAGGCAGAGGCAGGTGGATCTTTTTGAGTTCGAGACCAGCCTGGTCTACAAGAGCTAGTTCCAGGACAGGCTCCAAAGCTACAGAGAAACCCTGTCTCAAAAAACAAAAAAAAAAAAAACAACAAAAAACGAAAAAAAGAAACAAAAAGCAGGGTAGGCAGGTGTGCCACAACCCAGCCCCTCACTGGGGAGCCTAGGGAGACTTCCACTCCTGAGTCACACCCCCGCCCTCAATTTACTTGTTTTCTTTTTGGAGACACTCTGACCAAGCAGCCCTGGCTGTTCTGGAGCTTGTTGTCGGCTTTGGATTCAGAGATTCACCTGCCTCTGCTTCCCAAGTGCTAGGACTAAAGGGCCCACCACAACTCGCTTTTTTTTTTTTTTGGATTTTTCGAGACAGGGTTTCTCTGTAGTTATTGGTGCCTGTCCTGGAACTAGCTCTTGTAGACCAGACTGGCCTCGAACTCACAGAGATCCACCTGCCTCTGCCTCCCGAGTGCTGGGATTAAAGGCGTGCACCACCACCGCCCGGCTACAGCTCGCTCTTTTTCCTTTTTCTGATATGATAGGATCTCCTAGATTGCAGGTGGATCTGGAATTTACAGTCCTCCTGCCCCAGCCAAGATACAGCCGAGCTCAAGGCCTGTATGGCCGCACACAACTGCTTTTCTACTCAGTCGTCAGCCAACCCTAAGCTACACTGTTGGTGGGTGGGACTTAGGCCCAGGAATGCCAGCCACCCCTGGAAGATCATGCCCCCTCTCCACAGCAACCAGTGGACTCCAGTCTCTGTGGAAGCATGACGGACTGTTAAAAGCACAGTATGGAGTCACCATATCCCAGCAGGCCTAGACGGGGTGGTCTGAGCCTAGTACGTAGGTATGGAAACTGAGGTTCAGAGATCTCAAGATGAAAGGGTCCTTCTGCTACTGTCCAACCAGTCACACCACTGGCTTCTCAGCCACCTGCCATGATACGACTTGGGAGCCACGTCCTCCACTGCCCACCCTACCACCTGGCAAGCCCCCTATGGGGCTAGAGTGCCCCTCACTCTTCCTACTCTGTCCTTGCTGTGGACACACACTCAAGTCCTCTAGACTCAGGGTCCCCGCACCCCCAGGGTCTGGACACCCACTTCTACGTTCTCCAGGCTGCCACCAAGAAAAGGAACTCAGAAGTACCCAGAACAGCAACGGCCAGACAGTGCATTTACGGGACTCTTCAGAGTCCTTAACCCCTTCTAAGAATGTGCAGGACCCTTGACCCACTCCCAAAGAGCTCGGCGGGGTCATGGAATGAGATCTATCTGGTAAGGTCTGGGGGTAAGAGGGGCTGGCTCAGACAGGCAGGGAACTCAAGGCAGGCAGGAAGAATGAGAGGCAAGGGCAAAACTAGGGGTACACAGGGAAGCACAAGCAGCTGTCTTGGGGAAAGATGGCCTACATCAGATGGCAAGAGGTACAAACACAGGGTGTGAAGACGGGGTGGGGGGATGGGGGGTGGGGGTGTCATGGAGGGGGTTCCTAGAACTGAACAAGCTGGAGAACAAGGAGTGGTGGGGGTGGCTGGGGATCCAGGGAGCAAGAAGGGCCCTGGATGGAGGGTCAGGAGCAGGGCCTGAGGACCAGGTCCAAGAAAGGGAGGACCTAATAATATAGGAGTCCAGGGTGAGGCCCCCCCATGTTCAGGAACTGGACTGTGATTGAGGGGTATCTGAGAACCAGGTTCAGGTGACATTACAGGAATGCCAAGATACAGGGCCTGAGGCTCTAGATTCAGGGTCTTGGGGTGATGCAAGGTGTGGGTGTGGTATAGAGTCTGAGGTACATGGTCCTGGTGGACTGCGGTTTCTTGGGGTACAGAATCTAGGGATAAGGGATCTGGGTGCAGTCCAGTGTCTTGAGATTAGGGTTGGGTTGCAGGGTCCAAGGTTTGACTGCAGGGTTTGGGGTGCAGGACTCAGGGATGCAGGGTCTGAAGTGCACGTTCTATGTGAAGTTCATGGTCTCGGATGCAGGGCTCTGGGTGCTGGTTCATGGGGTGCACGATCCGGGTGAAATGCAGAATCCGGGAGGGGAACAGGATGGGAGGGTGCAGGGTCTGGGCAGGCTACAGGGTCCAGGTGGGGTGCAGGGTTTGTGATGCACTGTCTTGGGTAGGGTGCAGGGTTCCAGGGTGCTGGTTCCTGGGATGCAGGGTCCGGGTGGGGTTCAGGGTCTGGGGTTGCAGGGTCCGGCGTCTCGGCGGCCCACCTGTGCGCGGGGACGCGCTGCGAGCTGAGCCCCTTGCCCACCAGGAAGTGCACGTCGCACAGCACCTCGTTGTTGAAGAGGAAGGCGAAGCGCTCCTGCACCGTGGGTTTAGTGGCCTGCCAGTTGTACACGGGCTCTCGCAGCAGCGCGCCCGGGCCCGCGTCGTCGCCCACGGCCTGCGCGTCCCGCACGGGCCCGGGTGGCGGGGATGGAGGGGGCGGCGGCCCCGGGGCGCAGGCAGCGGCGTTGCCGGGGGCCGCGACGGCGTTGGCGCTAGGCCCCAGATTGCCAGCGCCAGGCCCGACCCCCGGCGGGCACGACGCGCGCCCACTGCCGCCTGCCGCCATCTTGTCGCTGCGGCGCGGGGGCGGGGCGACGGAGGGCGTGGTCATTGGGGGCGGGGCCGCCGAGAGGCGGAACCTGAGTGGAGTGCGGGGAGGGGAGGGCTGAGGGGCGGGGCCGATGAGGGGCGGGGCCTGTGAGGAGCAGAGGGAGGAGGGATTGAGGGAGGAGCGAATGGGCAGACAGAGAGGAGGGAGCAAGGGTAAGAGTAGAAAGGGGTGGGGCATGCAGAGGTAATTGGGTGGAAGGGAAGGAGGATGGAGACTGAGGAGCGTGGAGAGGGAGGAGAGAGGAGAGGAAGGAGAAGCTATTGAGAGGACAGAGAGGAGATAAGGCAGGATGGGCTTGGTTAGGTCAGACAAGGAGGGGCCTGGAGCGAGCCAGGGCAAGAAGGAGAGAAAGAAGGGCAGAGGGAAAAGGATTCAGGGAAAGGGGATGTGGATACTAGGACTGAGAAGAAGAAATGGGAGGGGAACAGGAGGGACTGGATGAGAGGGTGAGGCGACCAGCGAGGAGCACAGCCCGGAGCTAGGAGAAGAGGGCGGGGCCAAGGAGGAGCAGGCCCCGGATTGGAGCAAGGGCAGGAGTGGAAAGTGGGAGGCAAAAGAGGCAGATAACTAGAGAGGGGTAGAAAGAGAAGCAGAGAGGGGTATGGGGGAAGGGGGAATAAGAAGGAGAGGGAGTGGCAGAGAGAAGAGGGGTAGAGCAAGAAGATGAGGAGCAGAGCTGTCAGAGTAGGGGCCCTGGAGAGGAAAAATGAAGGGAGGGGTGGGAAAGGGCCAGGAGGAGGGGAGGAACCAGGGAAAGGAGCCAGAGGAGGGACAGAGGGAAAAGGGAAGATGGGAGAGGCCCAGGAGTAGTGGACAGGGAGAGTAGGGTATATGGAGGAAGGAGGGATGGAGGGAGGTAAGGAAGGAAGGCAGGGAGGAAGGGAGGCCAGACTGCATGGCAGAGGAGGAGGGAAGAGTAGGGGCGGGCTTTGTCTGACCAAGCCGCGCAAGAGGGCGGGGTCATAGGAAGTGGGTCTGCTGTGGAGGAATGGGGATGGAGGGGAAAGTTAGGGGCAAGCTGGGCGGAGGAGGGGGGCAGTGAGAGGAATAGGGAGAGCTGAGGATGAGGAGGGCTCAGGACCTCTGCTTAGAGCCTTGATCCCACCCACACTCTTGCTCCTGATTGAGTCCCTAAGCCTAGATGACCCAGCTCATGCTCAAGCTGTAGGACCTTAGAGACCAAAGCTGAGTACTGTGATCCCAGAAAGGAAGCTGAGGCAAAGAAGTGGGGGTACGGTAGGAAGAAGGGGCCCCAGGCCAAAACTAAGGAAGGAGGGTCGGAGAAGCCAAAGGCCTGAGGAGCTGTTGGGGAGAGTAGGGTTGGGAAAGGGGCAGGGCTGGAGGGGTTGAGTTGAGCAGCTGGATGGAGAATAGGGAACAGGAGGGACCCGTTTGAAAATCTGCTATCACTATACTCA
Organism: Dicrostonyx torquatus; assembly: GCA_028555095.1. Taxonomy (NCBI): domain Eukaryota; kingdom Metazoa; phylum Chordata; class Mammalia; order Rodentia; family Cricetidae; genus Dicrostonyx; species Dicrostonyx torquatus. The sequence goes on along the minus strand of JAQHUG010000434.1, from coordinate 176,109 downwards.
GAGCCTCCTAGACCCAAGATCCCAGATCAGGCCCCGTATTCTAGACCTCAGACCCAGATTGTGAAGTCTGGGTCCCACATGTGAACTCTGAGACCCTAGGATGGAAACACTCCCCAGCCTGTAACTCTAGCTCTTGTTTTCTTTCTTTCTTTTTTTTTTTTGGTTTTTCGAGACAGGGTTTCTCTGTAGCTTTGGAGCCTGCGCTGGAACTAGCTCTTGTAGACCAGGCTGGTCTCGAACTCACAGAGATCCGCCTGCCTCTGCCTCCCAAGTGCTGGGATTAAAGGCATGCGCCACCACCGCCCGGCCTTTCTTTTTCTTTTTTTAAAATATTTATTTATTTATTATGTATACAGTATTCTGTCTACATGTATGCCTGCAGGCCAGAAGAGGGCACCAGACCTCATTACAGATGGTTGTGAGCCACCATGTGGTTGCTGGGAATTGAACTCAGGACCTCTGGAAGAGCAGGCCATGCTCTTAACCACTGAGCCATCTCTCCAACCCCTAGCTCTTGTTTTCTAGACCCCAACCTCTAAAGCCCACACTCTGACTGGCCCCAGAGCCAGTTAGCCTGCCTTACCAATGTAGTGGGCTTCACAGCCCAGAAAGGAAACTGGGGGGGTGGCATGGATAGGAGTGCCCCATAGAGACAAAACCCGATGGAAACCAGACTTGATGGTGCACACCTTCAATCCCAGTCCTGGAGAGGCAGGGACAGGCAGATCTCTGTGGTTCCAGGACAGCCTGTCTACATAGTGAGTTCTAAGTCAGTTACAGCTACATGAAAGGAGACCCTGTCTATAAAACAAGAACAAATGTCACTAGCTGCTGCGGGCGCTCCTTCAGCTGGTAGTCTTCAAGTTACCCACGGCCTCTTGTACTAGAAATGCTGATGTAAAGCATGTTCTCGCTCGCTCTTCCTGCTGCTGGGTTCAGTTCCTATTCCTCATTCATGCAGAGGACTGTGATCTGTGAGGCTGCCCCAAATAAATAATCCTTTATTATACTCAGTTCTGAGCTACTGTGGATCATTTTGTAACTTCCATCATCATGTGGCACCCAATGTGGGCACGAACCCATGACCCTGAGATTGAGTCTCATGCTGTACCACAAATTGGCCAACGTGGGTGACTATACCCATAAAACCTGACAGAGCATTTTTTTTTTTTTGGATGGGCTCTGTTTGCTGGCAGCCAGTAGGAGAACCAGGGCTCCTTTAAGAGAGGTCTTTCTGATTCAGCCATAGCAAAAAAAAAAAAAAAAAAAAAAAAAAAGAAAAGAAAAGAAGAAGCAGTCTTATAGTAGCACTGTCTGCATCATGATGTCATCTCAACTAGGTAGTGTTGTTGCTGTGGGGCCCCATCTTCTTCCTGTAAACTTCAAAGATCACTGCAAAAAAAGGATCTGTAGGAAAATCTATTGTTCATCATGGAAAACTTAAACATCATTCATATAAACATACATTCAGTGAAGAATATGATATAGACAAAATAGGCATGGGAAAAGTAAAATTTTTCCTAGAGTTTTCCTTCTGTCCCATACCAGATGGCTCCCAATATGAGACAAAAATTCTGAATGTTCCATTTAACAACACGCCTGGATTTAGAGAAGTACAGAGCCATTGTCCAACTCCAAAACCAGCTGAATATATTAATATATATGCATGTGTGTGTGCACATGTGTGTGTGTCTGTAAATATAAATGTAAGTGTAACCCATACCTGGATTCATAAACCATATTCTGTTTTCTAGATGCTCCTTAGTTATTTTTTCTTCTGCTAGCATTCAAACATCCAGGGTCTCTTGAATTTTTGATGATGTGTATTTTCCTGCAAAGATAAGAACAGAACCCGGCCCCAACCCTATATGTTTTCCTGACCACCTGTATGGTTGTCACCATTGTAGATGATCTGTCATTTCTCTGTTTCAAGAGGTTTCTCCTTTTCAAAGCAAATTTTTATTAATTTTGATGGTATCCATAATTTTTCTTCTCCTTTGGAAACAAGAGCAAAACCCCTTACCCAACATAGTACGTCTCCTGGTTTCCATTGTGAGGTCAACACATCCTTGAAATATACTGGTTGATTCAATTCAGAAGTTTTTTCCATTATAGAATGTCTCTCTGCTGCTGTTGTTCCTTTCTCATTAGCGTTAAGAAAATTCAAGGAGGGCTGGAGAGATGGCTCAGAAGTTAAGAGCATTGCCTGCTCTTCCAAAGGTCCTGAGTTCAATTCCCAGCAACCACATGGTGGCTCACAACCATCTGTAATGGGGTTTGGTACCCTCTTCTGGTCTGCAGGCATACACACAGACAGAATATTGTATACATAATAAACAAATAAATATTTTTAAAAAAGAAAATTCAAGGTTAGTAAAGCATTATGCAATCTATTTCTGGGGTGTTTTCCACCCCTTTCTGTTTGTTCAGGATATCCTTTATAGTACGATTTGCTCTTTCTATAACTGCCTGACCTGCAGGATTATTTGGTATACCTGTAATGTGCTTTATGTTATAATAAGCAAAAACTGTTTCTTTTTTTAGAAACATATGCTGGACCATTGTCTGTCTTTCTTTGTGCAACTATACCCATGATGGCCATAACTTCCAATAAATGTGTGATTACTGAATCAGCCTTTTCTGAGCTCAAGGCAGTTGCCCATTGAAAACCTTAATACGTGTCTATGGTGTGGTGCACATATTTTAATTTACCAAATTCCGTAAAGTGGAACATATCTATCTGCCAGATTTCATTCCTTTGAGTACCTTTTGGGTTACTTCCTGCAGACAATGGTGTTTGATTATAGAAAGAGCAAGTAGGGGGGGCTGGAGAGATGGCTCAGAAGTTAAGAG